>OU015494.1:123452075-124052075 GCA_907164885.2 Dolomedes plantarius | reverse complement strand
TATACAACACACAGGTAGATATAAAATAGCATAAAAAGAAATCGCCAGACAATCATAGTGTTATAGAAGCTAGCATATGTATACAAAGAACGAATCTGATGTGTCAGTTTGGTATAGGAAAAGTACCTTTAATATGGCGTATGCTCCCCTCGAGAAGCAATACAGCACAAACAGCGATGTGTGATGCTGTCAATTATGCGGTCTATGAGTTCGGTAGGAAGTGAGAGCCATTGCTCTTGCAAAGCAGTTGAAAGCGTGGCTAGGGTCGTAGGAGGAAGATTGAGAGCAGCTATACGTCGTCCCAAAGCGTCCCAAACATTCTTGATAGGATTCAGGTGCGGTGATTGAGCTGGCCACTCCATGCGCTGAATTGTTTCCTACTCAAGATAAGCGTCCACGATGCGAGCCCTGTGCGGTCTCGCGTTATCGCCCTGTAGCACGAATGCAACACCTATTGCCCCGGCATAAGGGCGCACATAAGTATCAAGGATGCCATCTCTATAGGGGTGGCGCATTCACATTTCCACTTCTGTCCAGGTCTGTGCGTCCACCCAAAGAGATACCACCCCAAACACAGATACTGCCTGATCCGTATGCATCTCTTTCACGGATGTGTGATGGATGAAAACGAGTTCCAGGTTCTCTCCAAATCAAAATATGCCTTTTATCGCTTTGGAGGCTAAACCTGGACTCATCCGTAAAGACAACAGCTCTCCATTGATCACGCGTCCAGTGGACTGCCCACTGCAAACGTTCCAGCCTATGGCGTGACGTGAGCGAGACGCAAATGGCTCGTCGCCTTGAAAAAAGACCACCTTCGTGAAGCCTTCTACGCATTGTTGACATTGATACCAACCTTCCGGAGCTTGCAGCGAGGGAGGATCTTAGTTCAGACGGAGTTGCACTTCTATCCTTTGGTGCACGTAATGACAAATATCGGTCATCGGCACTCGTCGTAGTGTATGGCCGTCCTTGGCTGAACCTCCTGGATGCCGAATCCGTGGTTAGAAATTGTTGCCAAAGTCTATGAACCACAGACGGACTCCCATTTAGCCACCTGACCACTTCTGACTGACTTTGTCCTGCCTCTAGTCTCCCAATAGCTCGCCATCGCAGTTCTTTGGTCAAATGATGCCTGGAGGTCATTGTTACAATTTGGCTATGCCATATGTCTAATCTGAGCATCGCAGCGACAATTGGCGCTTTGCTCTGAGACATGCACTTTTATGCTCCTCGCAAATGACGTATTCCGACTATGTTGCATAATGTAGTATTGTTCAGCATCTTTTACTTAACAACATATTTAAATTTTAAACATATTGGCCTAGTTTTGAATGTGTTATCCCTGTTTTTGTGATTTTTCCTTAATTTTTGATAACTAGTGTATATATAGATTTGATACTCAAACTGTAGGCGTACGATAATTGAATGAATAAAAATAAACTTTTCCTTTACTAAAGCAAATATCTAAAAATTAATAGATATCGATATAAAATATCGGGAAAATAAAGAAGAATATGACGGAGGTTAAAATCTTCCCATATTTCGTATAGATCAGTAGTTCCCAACCTTGGGTACGCGTACCAGTACCGGTACGCGGACAAGCAGCTACCGGTACGCGAATGATTTTACAACTTAAAACAAAAATCTATTAAAAATCTGTATTACGAAAAAAAAAAAGAAATGACTATAATAACTGATAATCCATACGTTTTAATATTTTAGTTTTTAATTTCTTATCTATTGTTTGTGTTGTAATACTTTATTGGGATTTACATAATCTCAAAAGATGCCGTCTACACCTGACTGAATGTGTTATCTATGGTATTATTTCAATACCCCATAAAAATTTGGCACTCGCCTGTGAATTATAACTGTGTCTATAACTGTGTTTGCGAATTATAACTGTGTCTGAGTTCTACTAAAAATTGTGTTTTGTGTTTCAAACATCTTTAAATTAATTGCATATTATTAATCAATAGTAATTGTATTATTTATAAATATTAAGAAGCTGTTAAGGTAAGTGTATTATACTGAGGAGATTTATTTAAAATGATTTTTTATATATCATAATTTATTTTAATAAATGCTTGGCTACATGTTTCGAATGCATCTCGTATTCGTCTTCAGACCATATACAAATAAACTTATTCGTTGTTAAGAACACTAAAAAATTTACAAAGGGTATGATTAGTCATGGTTATAGTTGAGTTACAAAATCTTAAAATTACTTACATGTAGATCACATTACGCCCAATCATAAAAAATATTTTTCAAAATAGAATTATCCAATCATTACATTTTACAAAAAATATTTTAAATTATATATGTATACCGGATGTCTTTTTTAAATTGATACAAAGGGATTCCACTGTAAATTTGAAGAGATTAATAATACTTTATTATTAAATAGAATTATTGAAAAACAAAATTAGATATGAATTAAAAATTAACAGTTTTCATGTTTTTATTTTTTCAAAATCGGTTTTAAATAAAAGAGAATAATCAGAAAAAATTACATTTTTAATAAGAAAATTCACGATGTGATTACAAAAGAGTCTTTTATAGACCTTAGCAGTGACAGTGGACTGAAATTAAGCTTTCAGAGCTCCAACCTATTCACTTTTTGATTATCTATTCGTAAAGAATACCTAGAAGTTTCTTGCCAAGCAGTAAAAATTTTAATGCCATTTGCGACCACATATTTATGTGAAAAAGGATTTTCTGCAATGACTGCGATGAAAACCAAATATAGAGCTTTGCTGGACATTGAATCAGATCTTCGCCTTAAACTGACAAACATTGAGCCCTATAGTTACTAATAAACAGGCCCAACCTTCTCACAAATTATATATTTTTTAAAGTGATTATTATATTTTATGTATATGTTTAGCAATAAAAATAAATCCCAAGCTACTTGTCTTAATTACAAATGTTCTCCATTGCATTTTATTCCCCATTTCAAAATTTTTGATCTAGCGGTACGTCATCAAATTGTTTACAACTTACAGGTACGGAATTATCAAAAGGTTGGGAACCCTGGTATAGATAAATAAGTGACTAGATTTTAAGGCATTTAGAGAGAACTAAAATTTCCGTTGCTTATGTGATATTTTTATTCAATATCACTTATATTAATTTAACATCATTCAAACTATGAAATCTGAATTAAAAACTTAAAATTTATAGAACTTTTAAATAAACTGAGCTTGTTTTAAAAATCAGTAACTTTTAGGAATTTTTTTTCTCTTTCTGAAAAATAGACAATAATAAAAATAAATTCCTGTAAAACCACATAATTAGAAAAGTCGTCAGAAAAAGAGAATACAAATTGCATGAGTGTAAGTGATTATTAAGTGGAAAACGTGATTATTGTACTTTATTTTACAGTTTGTTAGGAATAAAAAAAATCAAAACCATTAAACGAATATTAAAAGGAGTGCCTTACTTTCATTGTTATCCATTATTGTTAGAAGAAATATTTTATTAGAATAAACTTCATTGGTTTTTTAATCTACATTTATACAGTATAGTTTTCTATACTTTTTTGAAATCATGCTAGAATAAAATGAAAGAAAATTTGGATTCTTTTTTAGTTCTCGGAGATTTGATATTCATTAATACTTCATTTAGAATCAGTTTTAGCCTCTAGGGCATATTTAGTTCGAATACTACAAAAAATTTAACGTTTGTGAAACGGAATTACTGACTAAAATTATGCTCGTTCTCACTATTCTTCGTAACAAGACATATATGTAATAGTAAGAGTATAATATTTTAAGTAAGGTTTCATTTTTGGATAATTAATGAAAATAATACAAAAGTAATAATACAAAAATCACAATCAGGTATAGATAAAAAAAATTATAAGATTTAAAAATTACTTCTCTAATATACAAAATAGAATAATCTTTTGTGTGGTTATATTTACAAAATCATAATGACATATATAATTGATGAGCATAATAACGTAACACTTATAAAAATACCTGTGAGCCGTAAAATGATTTGTGGTAGTGTATAGAGAATTTCAAAATTCTTCGAGGTTCTTTTTCTGAAAGAGTATTAAAAAAATATGATGATTTATTTGTAAGCAACACTAACATATAAGTTTTATAACAATTTGGTATCCTTGCAAATTAATATGATTCTGTTTTGAGAAATAGAATGATAAAGCAAAATCATATAAGATTTTTTCAAACATGTGCTGTAGAGAAAATTTCCCCTTTATAAATCCTCATACACGTTGTCTTTATGGAGTTATGTTTCAAATCTATTCCATTGCTATATTTATATATTATGAGATAATGACACTCTAGTATAAAAATTAAAATAAAAAGTAGTTATAAATGTTAACAACCATAAAAAAATTTTATGTTAATACCTTAAATTAATTATCAAGATCTGTCAGCTTTTTTGTGTATATAAATAAACTCTCTAAAGTAATCTGATCATCAGTTTTAATTACATGCGTTATATCATATTCAACAATAAAATTCTGGAATAATGATAATCTCCTTTAAGCAATTTTCTTTAAGCAATAGATTTTACCACCAGATATTTAATTCTGATTCATTCATTTTCAAACTTTACCTATATTAAGAAATCTTTGTTAAATTAAAAAATAACAAAAAAGAAAAATTCCGACCAAAAGTATGTTGATTATAGTAGGGGCAAATTGTAAGCTATGAGTAATTCAGTGGATTCACTACTGTGGAACAATCGATGCTTTTAAATTACCAACGAGAATATTAACTAGTTTAAAAATATTACTGATACCCTCATTTATATGCATATTGTTTGTCATATTTAATCATAATATATGCACTATCATTAAAAGAAAAAATTTTAATTTTTAAATAATATTTAGAGAATTGAGTACTCAAATAATAATCATATTTTTACTCATATTTTACATCGAAATAATACCCTTTAGTGTAATTTATTAAATACTAAGCATTTAGAATGATAGAATATTTTCTTTATGTAATTAAAACATATTTTAAGACTCTACACAGAAAGTTTTCGAATATTTTAATATATTTAAAACAATTAAATTAAGTAAAATATATATAACTTTCATCCCTGAAATTATCTTTAAATAATAAGAATTTTATCAATTAATTTAGTTATTTTTATTGTAAGCTATGGAATACATTTTATGGGAAACTCCAAAAACACTGAAATGCAGTCGTATATTATTCATAATAGACAAATTTTCGCTAAACGCAGAATAATTTCATTAAAACCATACATAATTTTCAACTGATTAATATGTTAAATGCAGTCGTATTAAAATAATTAGTCAATTAATTCAGAATATGAAAAAAAAGTGTAAATATTAATACTAAATTTTTTTAGTTTTCGAGACTGAAAGAACAAAGAAAAGATGATATGCGTAAATGTATTATAAATACATTATTTTAAATTGAATTATCTTAAAAATATAATGTTTATTTCAACAAACGAATTAAAATTTATATATTTAAAAATTTAACAGACACAATTTATTTATGATATCTATATTAAAATCTTAGGGAGATTAAGTTGAGTATAATTAATTTCTTTAAAACACATGTTATATTATTTCCCAATATATGGTATTTAATTTAAACAAAACTGTTAATTATGTGCCACGATATATAAAATCTAACGAAAATTGCATAGTAAATTATTATTTCTTCATTTCAAAAGACATTTATTTAGATTTTAAATTTTGACGGTGTTTTAAATTTTGACTAATATGTAGAAAAATTGGTAATTACGGGGGATGATTTATAATAAACGAATGCAAATTTAAAAACACTTTAGTAGAACATTTTCTGGAATTCAAAATATGTGGTAAGATGTATGTCATGTTAGAATACAGCTTGTAACAAAAATTACATTCACTAGATAAAAGTTAATTTTCTGTTATCCTCTTACGATAGGCAAACGTGGCAAGAAGACATATTACACAGAGAACATTAAAGTTATTTAGATCTTTATATTAATTAAATACTGCAAATTCTAAATCGTTTTCATTTCTATAAAATTACGGATATTTGGTAAAAGAATAAATGCACCTCTTGTCCTAAAATGTTAAAGGTGACTTCTTCCAAAATGATTTTAGGAAAATTGGGCTGAATTCTCTCCAGGAAATCCCAGAACCTATTTGTGTATATCTTAAGACATCTAGTTAATAAAATATATAAGCCACTGATATGACTCTTACAGGAAGCTGTAAAAGGGGACAATTTATTTGAAGCAATCACAGTTACATTCTTCAATGTCGTATGTCAGAGTCTCTCAACATTTACTAAAGGAAAATTCTTAGAGGATAAAATAGCAAAATACACAATCGACAATGAGTTATTTGAGAAGTATGAGTTTATTTAGGTAGTTAAGCAGGCAATTCCACCTTCGCTTCCAGGATATTAAAGACATGAGCTAGGTTCCAAACAGAATGGCTTTAAAACTCCCTGAAGCATTTTGAAAATAAATGTAAGGAGAAAGGTTTCAAAAGGATAGTAATTTTGTATTAATATTATAGAAGGTATACATTTTTTAAAATTAATTTTTTAAATGCATTTTTTACAGCCTAATTAATTTAATATTCCTATCCTGTCGCAATTTGCAACAACTTATACTCAACTTAATCAACGCCCCGTGAAACTGTCCTTCGTGCTTCGAATTCAGAATTTGGATTACGATAATTACGCAGTTTCAGGTGATCAGTAAGATCCAGCAGCGACACATATTAAGGTGAAATAAACCAATATGAAAGAAACAGAATCTCCATTGGCGATGTAGAGGGAAGAGTCATCGTAAACAATCTGTCTGAAGACTTGAATCAGAGCTCCGCTATTGACCAGTTAGCAAAGTTTGAATAAGATTTAGATATTGCAATTTAAGTTAGTTCAAAGGTGGGATCTTTTTCAATGAACTTATTTCAGTAATGGCATTTGAGAACAATATTAGGTTCTTAGTTTGAAAACATATATTCTAAGGACTAAACACAAGTTGAGAAATGAGTAATCATTCCGTTTATTATTTGGACTTACGTTTTCTCACCATTAGACATTTGGGATGAGACTGAAAGTGTTCAGTTAGGTCTTAAATCAAATTACAACTTTGCAGTTAGTCTGAGGTTCTTTTGTGTATCAAGACTGCTGGCTGCCGGGGTGCAAGTGGTAACAGTTTAATGATTTACTTAAAGAAATTTTGTTGATATACACTGCTCAAAACAGTTAGGGGAGCACATGGTTTTAACGAAATTACGCAAATACTTACACCGATAAGTAACATAAAATAAATCATCCATAATTTAAAGCCTAGCAGGAAACAGAAGAAGAAAACATCATATGCAAATTAAAGTTCATGACGTCAAAAACCAGAAAAAGAACATAAGGGCGGAAATCGGGATGTTGCAGAAACGTCTCTTTCACTGCCTTCACTGAGAAATTCGATTGCTCAGTTATTCTTTTTGAGAAAGGGTGACTTGAAAATGTCTCAACAACGTGATTTACCTGAATCCATGGCATGGCGTATTATATGCAGACTTGAATCCGAGCATATACAACGTAGTGTCGCAGACGCTGTTGGAGTCACCAGAAGTGTCGTTGCAAGGCTGTGGAATCGATTCCAAGAAACAGGGAATGTTAGACGTCGACCAGGTAAAGGTCGGCCACGCGCCACTACATCAACTGATGACCGGTATATACTGTTAACCCGCGAGCGCTCGCACCGGGTATGACATACCCAATCCATTTTCATTCAATGTTTTTGTTATTTTCTTCTTATCGGATTAGGCTGAAATTTCGTGTAGCTGCATTCAATATCACATTCTTTCAGCAGGGTAAAAGCTAGTTCTGCTCTAAAAATAGGTTTTGAGAAAAATATTTCGGGGGTATGTCATACCCGTGCGAGTCCTCGCGTCAGTCAGATCTTTACTTTTTTCTGTCAGTTTAGAGCATCATGGCACGCTTTTTGAATTACGGCGAGCAAATTAAATAATTGCGACACCTTTTAGAGATTGTTTCTAGTGATGATAAACTTTTATCCGAAGATAATTATGCCTGTGAGGATGGAGAATACTGTAGCAATCACGATTCTTCAACTGAAATTGAGACAGAAACTGAAGATAAAAGTTCACTGTCAACAGCCGATTTTTATATTGGTAAAGATAAAATTACAAAATGTCTGAATAAAAAATACCGGCAAAATGTAAGGAAGCCTTCAAGGAACGTAATTAGCAAGCTTCCAGGTAATACACATTATTCAAGAGATGTCGCTTTCCCCGCTTC
Organism: Dolomedes plantarius; assembly: GCA_907164885.2. Classification (NCBI taxonomy): domain Eukaryota; kingdom Metazoa; phylum Arthropoda; class Arachnida; order Araneae; family Dolomedidae; genus Dolomedes; species Dolomedes plantarius. Next base: position 124,043,790 of record OU015494.1, on the reverse strand, counting down.
TCCCGTTCTCTCTAAATATGATGGTGCCTCAAAGAAAAATAACTTATTCAAGCATTTCAATGGAACTGGAAATCATTAATAGTGAACTGCCTGCAAAAAAAAAAAACTCAATATAAACGATGACAAAATATAAACGATGTTAAATTTGCCCAAGTAATAAGGACTGAAAAACAAATTTTATGTGCCAAAAATGGGAAAAATGGTTCTGTGTTGAACATCAGTATGTAGTTTGTAAAAATTGTCTATAAAAAATGTAATTATTATTAAAATTCACTAAAAATCTTTAGTTTATTATTTTATGTTCTTTAGTTACGTAAAGTTTGCATATAAACAATATTAATTGATTTTTAAATAGCAGAAATGAAGTAGGGTATTAGATACCCGGCGCGAGTCCTCGTGTTCGAAATCGGGAGCGAGTTCTCGCGGGTTAACAGATCGTCGAAACAGAACAGACAATGCTACTGAGCTGCAAAGACAGTTGCTCTTGGCAACAGGACGAAGGGTGTCCAGCCAAACAGTACGCAATAGGCTTCATCAGGGAGGTCTCTATGCACGTAGGCATATGGTCTGCATTCCATTGACCTCACGCCACCGTGCGGCCCGAAGAAGATGGGCTGCTGAACATCGAGATTGAGAGCAACATGATTGGAGCCAAGTGCTGTTTATAGACGAGTCCCGATTCAGTCTGGAGTGTGACACCCGACGTGTTTTGGTATGGAGGGAAAGGGACACTCGAAATAACCCCACATTCGTTCGTGAAAGGTCACAATACAGACGAGCTGGTTTTATGGTATGGGGTGGAATCAGCATAGGTGGACGTACGGACCTGCATATCATTCGGAATAGTACTTTGACGGCCCGAAGGTATGCAGACGAGATACTGAGACCTCATGTCATACCTTACGCTGCAGCCATTGGGTATTCCTTTGTTTTCCAGCATGATAATGCCAGACAGCATACAGCTCGTCTTGTGGAGAACATGCTTGAAGCTGAAACAATACAGCGTATGGAATGGCCAGCGTGCTCTCCTGATCTGAATCCAATCGAGCATGTTTGGGGCATGCTCGGACGACGCATTGCTGCGAGACAAAGGCCTCCTTTTACTCTCCGAGACTTCGAGATTGCACTTCTTGAGGAGTAGAACAGTATTCCCCAAAGTCTTATCGATAACATCATCGCATCCATGGAAAACAGGTGTGCAGCAGTCTTAGCTGTTCTAGGAGATCACATGCCATATTAAAAATCTTGCATCATTTCTAAACAATACTTTTTTTTATCGTTTACATGTAACCAAATTGTTGCCCTAAATCATCTTTTCATGTTTTTTCCATTTTTTCAAAGAATTAAAGCTTAATTACAAATTTTTTTTAACGTCTTTTTTTTTCTGTATTGCGCATTGATACGCGTATACTATTCATTTTATGCCAATACGTGGCTGTCTCGCACGGTTTTCTTAACTTCTTTGCTTGCTCCCCTAATTTTTTTGATCAGTGTAGTAATTTAAAAATCATATTTGTGAGAAGTGTAGTGGACACCCACTTGGGAAACAGTGTATTTTAACAAATTGGAAGCATATTCCCCTTATGTAAAATATTTACAATCACAACCGATGAAATCAGGGAGGTCAATAAAATCCTCTATAGAGAGACATTCGAGATGTTTTTGTAGACCACTGCGAATATGCAGGAATTGATCGTGGTTTTTAAAGTGCCGTGTCAACAGACACGATTGCTTGCAAGTTGGGTGGTTGTGTTAGACTAGGATGAAGTTTCAGCCATTCATATCAGTACAGCACGCACTCACATCATATAATCAGCGACCAACCAAAAATAAGAACTGGATGAAAATATTATAACATCGCCTGGAAAGCCCAACTTCAGTGTTAAGGAACAATATTGACTAAAGATGCTTGCAATCGTTCATCGAATTTGTTTTGTCTTGGCGTACTGCTGCAAAATGGCATAAAGAGTAAAAACCCAAATACAGACCTCTGTTAATTTTGAAACTGGGTTAGGTGAAACCTCCTGACATATTTTCGCATCCAAGAAGCAGGGAGTACCTTGTAGATGTTTGTTGATTGGTTCCTGCATTCAGATTATAAAAGAATTTTTGTACAAAGATGTCATTTGTCAGTGCTCCTCTCCTCATTAATATTTAAATTAGCTCGCTTTAGGTCATCATAAGAGAAGGAATTGAATTACCTTGCCCCTCTTTTAGATGTTACCACACCTTAACTACGCAATAACATGTCGTTTTTTTTTCGGTATCGATATTTAGTCTTGCAGTTCGTTTATGTTCTGTTATGCATTCGTTACAGGTCACTTACATATCGTCTTCAGATCACGAGGGAATTTATAAGCAAGATAATTTTGAATTACACCAACACAAAAGAAATGTGGTGTATAGCAATCCTGATATATCATTCCTATACCTTTCAAAATCTCAAAGGCTATCAGCATTTGAGCTTGTGTGGAAATTGCAGGGCTGTTACATCCAGTGTACTGTATGTTACATTCAATAACATCCACCCTAAAATGGAAGGAAATGCACAAAAATATTTTTAAAAACATGTAGCATTATCTACATCAAAATAAAATTGAATCAATTTTTCTTTATACAACAATTATACCAATTATTTAAATATTTCAACAGTGTTAATTTAATACTTAACGTCAAATCAATAACTTTTATCAATTCGAAAGATTTTTTATGAAAATATTAATATTTTCCTTCAAAAAGGGATTCAAAGTATATATCACTATTATCTTGAAGTGTTTTAGAGCTGAAAGTCATATTAACATACAATATTAATAGTACTATTCCTCCGACATATGATAGTCTATATTTTTGATTTCATATAAGTATAACAAACTTATTTATTTTCAGAGATATAAGGGTGTAAATAATTTCCTGTATACGGACAGTGATTAATTATTCTCTGACAGAATAATGAATGTTTTTTCCTTATTGTGAATTTTGCAAATTGCTATTTGCCATAGCAGTTAACCATTAATCAAACAGCTAATTTAAAGCTGCCAAAAGTTCCCCTCGTAAAAATATTGGTGGAAGTTTATATCAGAAAATATACTTCCGTTATAGTAAAAACTGTTTACAAGTCAAATATTTTTCATGTAGACTGAAATCTGAGAGTTTTTGAGAGATGTGATTAACTACTGACAAATAGGTTGGTCTAACTCTACGACAGATAGTTAGATGTTCCTTAATATTCCTTAATAAAGTTCTTAAATGATAAATCTCCTGTGAAAACATTTTATATACACACATTTATATATATATATATATATATATGTGTGTGTGGGGGGGGGGGAGGCGGAGAAGCCTAATCCCACTTCTGACACCAAGCTGTGGGAATAGAAGAAGCCGAACACCACGGGAAGGTGGTAGGCGTGACGCAGGAACACGTTTCCCGGGCACTCGTATAAAAGACCGGCAGTTCGATTGGCACTCAGGCAGTCACTCACTCGCTCGTAGAAGAGATGACAGCTCATTCGTCTCGCGGAGAAGAACGAAGTGACCTTGAGTTCTCGTGAAGGAGACACACGTGCAGTGGAAAGCAGGACGCGTGTGACTGAGAAAGCAATCAGGTGTTTTGGAGCCAACTATCTAGTTTTTGTCGCAAGTTTCTTCATCTGTGCATACTGCATCAAATCATCGTTCTTTTAATAAAGGAGTTTTTATCACTTTTTAAGTAGGACGTAAGATTTCCGAACCAATCACACCCCCCCCCCACACACACACACATATATATATATGGTGCCCTGTATAGAAGGCTTAATTCAAAGACAGTGATTTAAATATACCAAGTTATTGGTTTTTATACCAATTACAGAACAATAATTTCGACTTGAGTCTTTTGTACAAAGAAATGTATTTTTGTATACAAAGGGAATAGATTTAAGCGTTTTATACAAGTCAAAAGATTTTTTTAATCAATATTAACAAGTAGGTAAAAATCACTTTTTTTGACCTAAGCACTTTATGCCGGGTACCATAGATACATACACTGCCTACCATCCAAAATGCAACACAAGAAGGAAACACCTAAACTGCATGAAAATTACATCATGCGTATACCGCGATTGAATATGCAAATGATTGCAGAGCACATCATGGACGACTGCACCGCTTCTGACAAACTGTATATAAAGAGAGGAAAGATAACCGTTTCGAAGAACGTAAATTGTGGTCTCGTGCGATTTTTTGTGTGTGAAGCTTCATTATGCCTTGGTGAAAAACACGAGCATCAATCGAGCACGTTTCGGAGTTCGACCGAGGCAGAATCGTTGCATACAGAGATTGCGGATTATCCTTCCGAGATATAGGTCATCGTGTTGCACGTAGTCTAGTCACAGTTATGGGAATATGGAATCGGTAGATGCAGGAGGGAAAGACTGACTGACATGAGCAATTGCAATCGCCTCATTTTGCATCGCAGACATTTTGTACGCATGGCACTGATGGAGCACAGTGCTACAACCGCAACCATAGCACAACGAATACAATCTGTAACACAACAATCGATGTCCGCACAAACAATACGACGTCGTTTGCAGCACAGTGGACTGTCCTCTAGGCGTCCATTGTTTCGCTTACCTTTAACTTTAAACCCTCAGGCATCTGCGTTTGCAATGGTGCACTGAACAGCAGAGATGGAATTCCGAATGGCATGACATTGCGTTTTCGGACGAATCACGCTTCATCTGCAACACCACGATGGTCGGATTAGAGTTTGGAGACATCGTGGAGAGAGGCTGCTCAATTGTTGTGTTTTGCATCGTCATACTGGTCCTGCAGCCGGTATTATGGTGTGGGGTGGTATTGGATTCCCCTTCCCCACCCTTCTAGTAAGACGAGAAAATCAGTAATGAGTGTTGCCTCCACGTCTGCCAATAACCTCTGCGACACGCCGTGGCATTGACTGACATTACCGGTACACTTACGAGCCGGAGCTAAATCTCTGAGGTTTTGCAGTCTGTTTTCCTTCCTTACCTTCAGGGCTTGACTGCGGCCACGTTTCAACTGGACAATGCATGACCACATTTTGCTCGCATTGTTGAAGATTTCCTCTCAGACCACCAGATTGCATTCTTACCCTGGCCTGCTTGTTCTCTAGATCTGTCGACCATCGAACTTGTCTGGTGAATGATTGGACTTTCCTATGATTGGTATGCCGCACCCGCGGGTACAACATATAAACTTTGGCTACGTGTGGAGGCAGCGTGGGCTGCCATTCCCCAACACCACATCCGAAGGCTCTTTCAGCCAATGCCACAGCATGTCGCAGAGGTTATTGGCAGACGTGGAGGCAACACTCATTACTGATTTTCTCGTCTTCCTCATTTAAAGAAAGCTTTATTTCTAATAAATTATCATTTATACTATCTGTAATCTCTGGAATAAATTTGGTATTGATATCTCTTGTCCTTGGTGTTGTATTTTGGATGGCCAGCTGTATATATATATATATATATATATATATATATATATATATATATAGGTGGTTATCAAAATAATGGAAACACTAAGAACATCATGAAAACCTTTATTAATACGGGGCAAAATACCACCTGATTCCCCTTGGAATTGGATTATACAAGTCATAAATAGTGGTTAAGTATATATTATACCATTATTCAGGGAAAAATCTTGAAAGTTCCTGTAGAGATGATATGGTGAATATCGATACCTTTATCTATCCGCGGGATCACAGTGGTTGGATGTTTTATAGTCGGGGGGGATTGTACAGGGCAAGATAAGATATTTGACTTCTTTTTCATGCTCTTCAAACCAATACTTGATAGATTTAGCTGTATGTATAGGGTGATTATTATACCGGAGAACGCCATCTCCTGAAAGAAACAATGTTTGCACCATAGGATGGACTAGTGATCTAAAATTTCGTCATAGTCCTTCTCATTCAATCTCCCTTTTAGGGTTACAATAGGGAACCATGAAGAAAACCATGAGATGCCCTCCCCAACCCTGATAGATCTACCTCCGTGATTGACAGTTGAGATGAGACAGCCAGAATCTTACATTTGTGTAGATGTTCTCCTGACATACGCACATTCTTTTACGAGGAACAATGTGAACAATGATTCGTCGGACCTAATGCCGTTTTCGACATATTACTCGGCCAGGATTTGCGCTCGTGGCAATATTGTGGACGGTATTTTGTATTGGCCTCTATTATAAGTGGCTTGGGAATAACTACTCTTCGGTAAATGCTTTGTTTGGAAAGTTCCCTTCTACCTCTAATGGTTGATACCAGAACATGCAGATGTCGATTGAGCTTTTCGGTCATATCGGCTGCAGTTATTTTCTTTTTCGTGTCACAATCCACTTCCATATCTCGTCCGTCTCTTTCACTCAGCTCTCCCTTTCGTCCACTATTCTGTTTAGCAAAGGATGCTTTTCCGTACACTCTGTATGGTATTATGACTTTCGATACCATAGCTCGAAAAGCACCCATTAGCCTGGGGGTTGCAGTAACAGATACTCCAATTTAAACGCGCTCCAATAGTTTGTCCTTTTCACAAGGTCCGCAAGATTTGACATTTTACCCTTTTCCCCCAAAAAGCACGATGCCCTTAGCTTCATTACTGCTACCTGATAGTAGAATAATACATACACTATATCATTTAAAAAAATACCGGTGACCAGACTTGTTTTTTAAGGAATACGAAGCACATTCATAAACATCACTAATATTGATAGGTGTTTCCATTATTTTGATAACAACCTGAATATATATATATATATACACACACACAGTGTTTTTTTCTAAAAATAGGTGGGTATACTGTGTTTTCTCAAATAAAGCATCGTATTTTTAGTACCGTGTTTTCAACTTCAGAAGAAATTTATGGTTTAGCAAGATGTTAAAGACAATTGTTTTTTTATTTTGGAACTTATGGGAAAATTTTTTGAAAAAATAATAATAAATCTGTTAATTGTAGTTTTATTTATTGATTCGGGAAACTAAACAAAATTTTAACTTAATTATGTTAATATTAAAAAAAATTGTAAAATTCTCATAATAAAGTCCAAATCTGACTCATGCCTTCAGAAGGTTTCCTGTCTCGATTTATATCTTTGCTATTTGCTTCTAATGCTGAATGATCTCCATACAATTTTGGCTGATGGCCCAACAATTCTGAGGAACATCACTGCCGATTTTGTTTTAGTCAATAATGAATTTATTCTAAGGGTTACAATAAGGTTCATCTGTAAAAAAACCCTTTCACATTCATTTGAAGATATCGGAATCATATCGAGATGGTGTATGATTTGAAATAATCCTTCTGGAATTATTTTTTCTTCCATGTATTATCGGAAACTCTGTATCATGTCCCTTTCATTCTAAATAATTCTTCTTCATAAATTCCTTATTTCTGCCTCCCTAAACGTCAAATGATTTTGAACTTCTTCTGGCTACTGTTTTTGAACCAGCTCTCTGGACCATTTAAGTAAATGAGCTTGTTTATCATCTAGCAATCGCTGCTCTACATATATTTTAAGATTTTCATAAAATGAAATAGGACATATTCCCTATTTCATTCTAGGAGGGTTCTCTCTATCTTTCTCGTAATGGAACCTTTTTGAAGATGAGACATTTGGCGGCGGGAGTAACTTTTTCATAATATGACCAGGATATATTTTTCTCTCTTCAAATATTCGAGCAAGACGTTTAATCATTTTATTCGCACAATACAAATTTTTGTTGCATTCTTGTAATTTTAAATATAGCTCAGAAATCTCTTGAAGAGCATTACAGATCAACCCTAAATATAAAATGAACTCCACTCATGTATTTTCTTCAACAAACCTTCGTACATACACCTGTCTTTTTTGTCTTTTGAATAATCATCCTTAGCATTGTAAAATAATGTACCAATCCTATGTAATCCTGCCAAATAGAAGAAACTGAAAGAAAACTGGATACTACCCAACGAGGGCTTCGAATTCAAAAGTTGCATTTTCAGTGAATTAGCACCGGCTTGCAACTCTCGACTATTTTTTGGTGATGCATGGTATAGAACATATAACTTGTCAATATATGTCATGAACAGGTAAATTCCTGAAATTCTTTCGACAGCATCAGGGACGGCTAATTCCAATCTATGATTGGCACAGTGTCATGCAATTTTAGACGGAAATTTTTCTTTCAATAGTTTCTTAACTCCACCATGAGATCCAAGCATCACTTCTGCTCCATCACACGCAACAGAAACTAGATAATCATTCAGGTATTCTTCCCTCAATCCAATAGATTGTAGATGACAAATCAAAGCGAGGAAAATCCCTTTCGCCGTTATATTATCTAACTCAATCAAGTCAATAAATAAAATCACTGGAGCAGTAATTTCGAAGCCAGAAATCATTACACGGAAATACAAAATCAACGTGGACTTTTAATTAAGGGATGTTGCTTCATCGATGATTAAAGATATTTTTGATTTAGAAGTTATGATTTTGCGGACCAAGTTTGATCTAATTTCCTTGCTAATGTGATTAAGGTGACTGCCTACGTTCGGAGCCAATTTTTTTAAAAAATTGTTTTTTTAAGGATTTTTTGGTCTCATATGGTAAAACAGCATTTAAAAATAAAAAATAAAAAAAAAACTTTCCTGTAAACACCATATTTTTTTATAAATTGGTCAATTTGAAGTAATTTTTAATGAAATTTAGCTAAAACGCTTATCACTCTGAACAAAATTCTAATGCTACTATTTTAATTTCCTTCTCACACATCATACATATAACAGTTATCTTCAAAATGACCTACAATCTAAGAGAAATTTTGAAATGCAAAAATAATACAGACAATTTTATGTTCCAATATGAAAATTTTCCCCAATTCGTCATTCCTTTCCTTATAAAAACAGCCCCAAACAAAAAACTATTTATTATACATCAATTATTGTACGTCATTTCATTAACAATAGCATCTAAAACATTTCCTGAAAATTTTATCAAATTCTATGCATTATTATCTGAAATATCATGATAACGGTAGAGATTTTTGCTAAAAAACACAATTCTGAGAAAAACGCCTTTAAAGTTGTTTGTCGCTTTAATTTTGTATTAGACGATGTGTTTTAAAATAGCTATAACTCTGCTTCTAATTGATGTAGAATGAAAATCTAAGCGGTTTTGAAAAGAGAAAAGATTGAATTACAATATTCTAGCAAAAAATAAAATTGACCAAAATGGTCAAAAAATGGTTGTATTTAAAGTTGTTTGTCACTTAAATTTTGTATTAGACGATGTTTTTTAAAATAGCTATAACTCTGCTTCTAATTGACGTAGAATGAAAATCAAAACTGTTTTGAAAAGAAAAAAGATTGAATTACAAGATTCTTGCAAAAAATTAAATTGATCAAAATAGTCAAAAATGGCATTTTCAACGTAGGCAGTCACCTTAATAATATTTATGCAAGTATTTGTAGAATGAAGTATTCATCTCAAATCAACACCATTAAGTCCTTGCAAGTCAATTTCCATTTCAAAATTATTGAATAATTGATTACACTTTGAAACGTTGTAGACTGTACGAAATATTTTGGCAGTCTCCTCCTTTTTACGTGAAAGGGACTTCAGGCAAACTTTCTCTAGCATTTCCCTCTTTGCCTCTTCCAATATCTTCATGGCAGTTTTATGCCCAGCACTTTTTTGTGTTTGAATATTTTGGTCCGTAGAGATGTTAACTGTTATTCTCGTTTTGAGCCAAAATTACCAACTTCATTATTGGCCCATGCCTCCGATATATTCATACCCATTTTTTTTCGATTCCGAACGTTTGACTTTTATATCAAGCACCACAGCCAAGATTTTTTTGTTTTTTGTGCATAACCAAACTTTTTTTCACATAAATCATTCTTTTGTTCTGAAGTCCAACAAGTAGGTCCCATATTGCCCAATTGTTCATTTGCCTTTGTAACAAATGGCGGTATTGAAAATTTAATCGATTCAGACGTATCCCTTGCATGGGAACTTTTCTTCCTTTTTGACATAGGCGATAAAAAGTCCGTTATTTTATTCATTTTATAGAGATATGAAATGTCCCCAAAAAGTCGAGCTAACACAATTTCTTTCACAGTGATGCTCAACTAACAGCCGAATACGGTTTTACACAACATTTTACGCGCAAACTGTGAATACGGGAGGCGAATGTTTTAAAGTCTATTTCATCCTTTGCACTTCGCGTGAAGACAGCTAACAGCATTCACCGAATAGAAGATAGATATTGCCACAGTATTCACACGCTATCAGAACACAAATGAAAGCACACGATACTCTCTCGCTCACTGCATTCTGCCGAGTTTTCCTGCTACCCACTACCCTGCACGTCCCTACGTCCCTTTGCAAAGATTCCTATGGGTCATTGCTCTTTCAACCATACTGCCATCTAGGACACCACGATAACATTTATGCTTATCTATGTCATACGCCGTTGCACCGTTGCCTTGTTTCTTTTCACGGGAAATCTTTATCTGTTCGTAAAACAGAGATTGAAACACAGAAAAATAAATATTGATTTACGAGAATACATAACAGGCGAACTAAAAACTCGCAATTAAAAAAATACTGTTGTTATACATTAACAATTGATTCTTAAGTTTCTTAAAATTTCTGTTGAGTTAAGACAAAATAATACTCATAAAGGGGGGGGGGGTACGCCGTATCCTCATAAAAAAGAACTGTATATATGTATATATATATATATATATATATATATATATATATATATATATATATATATATATATATATATATATATATATATATATATATATATATATAAGATTGTCTACCTTCTGACTTATGCGGTCATTTTTAGATAATTTTTAAATAATTTATAACTGGAAAGTAACTTTTTCCAATTTTCAATTACTAGATCATCCACCATACAGCCCTGACTTAGTAACGTCAGATTTCATCTGTTTCCAAAACTTAAGGAATTTCTAGAGGGAAAGCGCTTGGAAAATGATGACATGTTGAAAGAAACTGTTACTAACTGGTTTAACTGTCAGGCGGCAGAGTTCTTTGATGATGGGATTCAAAAACTGGTGATACGACTTGACAGATGTTTAAATGTTAATGGTGACTATGTTGAAAAGTGAAAAAAATTTCATATTTTAGTTTGTGATACAATTTACGTTCATAACTAAAGTTTCTCTTACTCCATTACAAAACGATTCTTACTTAAAAAATGACCCTAGTATTAATGAAACAAACCATGATAAATATACAGATGTGTTTTATGGAGTATAACTCTTAATTTCTTGATCTTTTCCTTCTTGATAACAATGTCCACTTCAACACATCACATGAAGATTTTGTATTGCGAAATAAGAAACCTATTGGTTTTAAAATGAGAATGAGCTTGATAGATAAGTTATTAGAGCTGTAAGTTTCTAACGGTAAACATTTCGGCATCTTTATGTTATCCATTTCTCATTAATAATTGAAGCCACTTTATGATGTCAAGTATGGTTTTTATTTCAAATCAGAAAAAAAAATCATAACAGCAATATGTAGGATATGTAATTTTTAATGGAAAATGTTATTTTTTAAATTTTTAGATTTACTTTAGCAAAAATGCTCAGGAAAAGCAAAATCCCCTCTGCAGAAAAATAATTTTTAGAAAAATGTGTAAGCTTATATACTTGAAAAAAAACTCAAGTACATAAGCTTACACATTCTTACGAAAACAAATGAACACGCTCCTTGCAATAAATTTGAAGATGGTAGAAATGAGAAGGGAGAATCCCATCAAAAGGAAAAGAAAAATTCTAAATAATAAATTTTCAGAGCTTATATTTGTTCATTTTTCATTCATTTTCACCTTTTCACTCTGGTGCTTTAAAATGTACTAAAGCTCACCATATTAATCATCAGTAAATTAATTTATATAATAAAATTTATAAAAATACATGTCATTTTTAGTTGCATTGGTGGTTTTTAGCTTATTTTCTGCTAAATATATATATGCATTACAAGATATGTTTTTGGACAGTGTAGTACTACAGAGATATACTTTCTCTGACACATGTTGTTATTTATCTTTTATCTTTTATTTAATAAAACCTAAGCTACCAATTACTGTGTAGAGCATGTAACTAATTTGGTAATAAAGCTTAAATCTTTGATATTAATTTTACTTTTTTACCACCAATGTAACAAGCTAACATGGTTAACTTTATTTTTGAGTCTTAACAAACAGTCAAATGCTTAGTATAAAGTTATGTAAAATTGTACAAGGGTATAATAGTATTTGTATGGGCTTTTTTCAGTTGGGTAATTTTCGTGCCTGCATAAAATATCCATATTGATTTTAAACACTACTTGTAAATTTTATTCTGAATATCGAGTTACGAAACTCAAATATAAAATTTCTATCAATAAAAAAGCATAAAAAATGGAATCTTCCCCATTTATCGATTTCATTTCATCCCCCATTAGTAATCTAAGTATCGTTATATAAAATTTTTCAAAAGCTGATTATTGCTATAAAAAATGGTGTTCCAAAAAGCCGATGCTCCTGAAATTGCATGGATGTTTTAATCCTCCAGTTTTTGTTACTTAATACAGTTTTCTGCGTCATAAAAATGCTTATTTCTTTTTAAATAAGATCTACCTTTATTATATACACAAAGAAGTTCTGAAGGGATATTAAACCACTTCTTTTTATGTATCGCAGAAGATATCTTTTGAAGTAAAATATATCTAGACAAAAAGGTCTATTTAATGAAACTTAATCAAATCCCTTTACGAGATCCTTTGATGATAAAACCCGCACCATAAATGTTTTGTCTGCTCTATTTACAGCAAAAGATAAAGTAATGAATACAGGGAGGCTTTCGTAGAGTAACTTAAACGTATACGTTGTGAAGATCTTTCAATCCCTTTCAGATTTTCAATCCTCTGGGGAATCACCGTTGCTGCAGCTTGTAACTGCTGGCTTTTGAGGAAAAAAAGAGGATATTCTGTGTAAGATCGGGTTTGTAGTTAAGTCTAGGAAATAAATATTGTTTGACAGATAGAATGTTTTTCAGATACAATACTTTTTATTCTGAATTTGAGGAGTGTTAATTCTTTTAAATATGAATGCATGAATGCAATTTTAGAAAAAAAGTATAACTAGTGCATTTCCCATCATTTAGTTCATAAATAGTATTTTAAGAGTAAAATCTGCTATTTTTTTAAAAATACGTGTTGCACTTTTTCGAAATATGTATAATCGAGTCATAAAATAGCGAGATAATTTATGTTTTATAGTAGTAATATCTTAATTCTTGCATAGTTTGAAAAGAAGGAATTACATGCTGTAGGAGTAAATTCTAATCTTTTTTATGAAGAAAACATTTTCGACTAAATTTAAAACACAGTGTTGATAAATAATTTTTTCAAGAAATTTAGTACCACCTGAAAATTTTACTAAAAATATATAGTATATATATATAGTATATATATATAGTATATATATATATATATACTATCTGGCCAAAAGTATTCAGAAACCCCTCTAACGAAGTGGATCTGGTAGGTGACGTAATTTGATGCGTAACTGAAAGCTATAAACATGTTAGTAGTGGTTTGTCAGGTCATATTTATGCGTTTGTGAGACAATGAGTAAGTCAAAGGAGCTTAGTGACTTTGATACTGGCATTATAGTGGGATGCCACTTTTGTGGGAAATCAGTGAGTGAAATTTCGGACATTCTACAGAAGCCAAAATGCGCTGTGAGTGATGTAATTGTGAAGTGGAAACGTCAAGGAAGTGAAACTGCGGAAAAACGAAGTGGCAGGCCGAAAAAAATTAGTGAACGCAGCCGTAGAACTCTGAAAAGGGTAGTGAAATAAAATCGCAAGTCCTCGTTGATTGAAATCACTCAGAACTTCCAAAGGGCATCAGGCGTTAGTGCTAGCAGCAGGACTGTTCGTCGAGAGTTAAAAAACATGGGATTCCATGGTCGTTCAGCCGCTCACAAGCGGAACATCTCTCCCCAGAATGCGAAGCGTCGATTGCAATGGTGCAAAGCTCATCGTCATTGGACTGCGGACATGTGGAAAAATGTTCTTTGGAGTGATGAATCTCGCTTTACAATCTGGCAGTTCGATGGACGTGCCTGGGTTTGGCGGATGCCCGGCGAGCCCTTCTTACGTGACTGCATTGTGCCATGACCTTCGAAACCCAGGCCTCACAACTGTACCCTCCCATGTCATGACGTCACCAAACTGGGATCTATCATCTGTCGTGTCAGTCGCATGTTTTCTGCAACACTTGGCCCACCTGCTTTCGTGTATTGCATAGTTTCTGTGATAATACTATTATTTTTTTAATTTACGATGCCGAGTTCGTGTGTCGTACCACGCTGCAACAGTAATTTTAAAAACAGACCCAAACATAAAGTTTACAGTTTCCCAAAGGATCCAGAACTAGTATCAAAAATGGATTATTGTCATTTAGCGAGAGAGCTTTACTCCATCAATATATAGCAAGGTAAGGTAATTTTTAGATATTAAGTATTTTACTACCAATATTTGTTAATATTGTTCTTCGTATCGTTCTTTCATCTAGAAGTTGTATTCTTCAATTCAAACATTTTATTATGTTAAAATAAAATCCCATTTTTTTTCCTAAACTTAAACTTGTAACTTTTTTGATTTGTGTACTATTTGAAGAATTTGAATTAATACTACTTTAAGAATTTTTGTACCGAGTAAATCCAAGTATCTATATTGTAAATAGCTATATAATTTACTGATTATATTTTATTTCTGTTAAATATTTTGTTTTAATGGTCTTTTTTTACTTCTTTTAAATAGTATATTAGTTATTACCATAATTTCACATTTTGTATTAGTGAAGTAGTTTGCAAATATTTTGTATAGAGTTATCAAGCAATTTTTCTTCTTGTTTTAAGATTTGCGAATTACACTTTAAAGAATCAGATTTTTTTATTTCTGCTAAAGCTGTTGATGGAAAGACTGTCCATATAATAGAGGGTCCTTTGAAAATTAGAAGGTAAATAAAATGTTCTACACATTTTTAAAGTACACTTTAAATCTCATTCACGTGCCATATGTTTTTAAAGTTAGCATATACTATTTATCATTTGTAACTATATGATTTTGATTGGCATTTGGGATTTTTTTATAAATCAAATTGGATTTTAACTTAAATCACATTTTTTAAAATATTAAAATGGACTTATAATGTGCTTATAATCTCACTTACTTTTCTTTTATAGACTACGCCCTGATGCTGTTCCTTCTCAGTTTCCAAATCTTCCAGCATATAATTCTTCAAGCAAATCGACAAGAGAAAATTTAGAAAACAAAGAATTGAAAATTGAACAGAAATTAATATCAAAAGCTCTTAAAGATAGCTGTGAATCTAAAAGACTCTACGACGAATCTAGAACTTTTGGGTCAATTAAGGAACTTATTGAATGTTCCAAAATCATTGATAAAAAATGGACTGTTATTGAGTGTGCATCATCAGCAATGATAATTTTTGTAACTCCTCAACCTGCACCAAAAATTAAATATTCAGTGGTCATTGATACAAAATTGTATATTAGGGTATATAATGGGGACTTGGAACTAGGCAAGCTAAATAAATTTTTTTTCATTGTTGAATTAATAATATAAATGAATTAAATGATATTTTAAATGCATTGTCTAAATTAGTCAGTAAAAATGTAGAACATCCTATTATTTGTAGCATTATTGATGCGTTACAGTTATTGGAAATTTTGAAATGGTATTAATAAGGCTATGGTAAAGTTTTTAGCTGAGCAAATTTCATTTCTTTGTGGTAATAAGCATCCATTTAGATATTCACCTGAAACATTAGTTTTTGCAACTTTATTATATACTGTAGCTCCACAAGCATATCGCTTTATAAGGAAGTCGAGTACTATAAATCTTCCACACCAAAATACCATCCAACGCCTGTCTACTTCCTTTAATTTAAATCCTTCTAAAGAACAAACGGATTGTAATTTTTTGCATTATATTACGAAAAAAATTTCACTCTTAGAAGATTGTGACAAACTTGTAATATTATTGTTAGATGAAATTCATTTAAAAGAATATGTTGAATACAAAGGTGGTAACATTGTGTAGGTATAAGTTATAACACTAATTCTTGTGCTTCAAGTGCTCATGTTTTTATGATTCAAAGTGTTCTATCAAAATTTAAAGATATTGTGCATGTTTTACCAGTTAAAACATTGACAGGTGAAGATTTACATGTGTTTCTTAGAAAAGTAATTGTTGGTTTAGAAGAAATAGGTTTTAATGTTTTATGTGTTATTGCAGATAATAATTCAATTAATAGAAAAGCAATGTCTTTTTTCTTTCCCCACCAAAGTTTCAGTTTGTGCATCCTCACCCTCTAGATAGCAAAAAGCCATTGTTTTTCTTTATTGATAGTTTTCGTCTTTTGAAATGAATTAGAAACAATTGGCTAAATCAAAAAATTCTGGTCAATGTTTTTACTACCCAAATTTTGATGAAGGTTTTAATATCAGCACTCCTCACAATTTTAAAACAGCTTGTTTAAAAACACTAAAAGATCTACATGATTTAGAATTAACTCATTGATTAAATTTGGATATAAATTAACCTTTAAGTCACATGCTCCCATGGATTTAGAGAGAAAAAATGTTAATTTGGTTCTGCAAGTATTCAATGAATTCGTTGCTGAGGCATTGATTGAACTTGGGGATAAACATAAATTACAGCATTACCAAGACACTGCAAATTTTATCACAATAATTCTTACTTGGTGGAATATATTTAATGTTAAATTTATAAGTAAAGGATCTAGGTTAAATAATGTGTATCAAACACCATTAACATTCAGTGAAAATTATAAAAAAGTTATTTTTCCTTGACAAATTTTTAGATTGGTTAGATGAATGGGATAAGATGGGTTGCTCAACAGGCATGTTTTCTAAAGAAACACATGCAGCTCTAAAAGTGACTGTTAATAGGATTATTCAAATAAGCAAATACTGCAAAGAAAAATGAAATATCGGATACATCTTACCCGGGAAATTTCAGAGAGATGATTTGGAGAGTAGGTTTGGCTTTTATCGCCAATTAGCTGGATGCCAGTATAATATTTCATTGCAACAGCTATTTGAATGCGAAAAAAAATCGAGGATGCAGTCAGCATTACAGCTAAAACTTCAAGCTAAAGCTTTTGGTGAGGTTGAAATTAAAGATTTTTTATTTGAAATTGATGATTTTGAAAAAAACTGAATATATAAATAGTAATTTTGACATATGTCTGAAAGCATAACATGTTACAATTGCAAACCCTTACTTTCCAGTAATTATTTATTTAGCTGGGTATTGTATGTACTCAGTTTTGAAAAGGGAAAGCTGCTTGTCATGTAAGGAATTGCATTTGCTAGGTAAAGAATTGGTTGTAAATGTTGATTATGATTTTCTCAGAAACTTAGATAGAGGTCAATTAATGTATCCTCGTGAGCACATTGTAAATGCAGTATTGTATAATTATATTATTATAAATAAATTATGCTTTCACCATGAGCTAGAATGTCTAAGAAAGCAGAATCATCGATATATAGCTACTGCATCTACAATGTATGTATTAGAAGATAGTGATATGCTGCAATCAGATGTGCTTTGTGCAAATTTTCATAGTGCTGTTATTATTTTAAAGAAAGTAATATGGGTATCCACAAATATTTTGCTAAATAATTTTTGTAAGAAAGAAATTGCTGATGCAATTCTAGCTGCTCACTCAAAAAAGAAATATAATAAAGCATCAAAGAGAAAGCTAGAGACCTGTACATATTCTTAAGTGTCTCAAATATATATAAACCTGCATCTATAATTTCATTAATTTTAATGTGTATTGAAAGGATTTAGATAAATGCTTTATGTATAATTTTATTACATAATGTTATGTGTAATTGAAATTAAATAAATTGATTAAAAACTGGTTGTACTTTTTTCATTGTAGTTGCAATGTTATTCATTTTTGCTTTATAGTCTTTCATCATCAGTAGCAAAAGTCCAACAAAATCGAATTAAGAAAAATAGTTCCTAGTGGTGCATATAAAAATCAATTGTTTTTTTCTCTGTGTGTGATGTGTTTGTTCTTTAAGGTTACAATCAAGATTTATGATTTTACTATGATAAAAGGAGTACTCTATCGGAACTTTAAATATTTTGGTTTTTAAATTTTTCCTTAAATAACATTAAATTTTCAACTTTTGAAAACTATTAATTTGTATATTCCACTAAGCTGCTTCTCCACTTTTTTATGAATGAAACAATTCATTAAAAAGCTTGTAAGTACAACTAATTTTCTCAAAGAATTATGCAAACAATGCTATATCGCACACTGCTTTCGGGAGTCGGATCAGTAAGGACGCACGGGAAAGATCCCAGTAGCATGACTACCTAGTTGTGAGGCCTGGGTTTCGAAGGTCACGATTGTGCCGACTGTTAAGTTTGGTGGTGGCAGCATCATGGTGTGGGGGTGTTTCTCATGATTTCGCCTGGGTTCCTTAGTTCCTGTGGCTGGAAACATGAACTCTGAGATGTATGTGGACATTCTGGACAATGCTGCTCTCCCAACTCTATGGCAATATTTCGGGGAAGACCAATTTCTCTTCCAGCAGGATAACTGCTCATTCACACATCAAGACTTGCGCAGGCATGGTTTGACGAAATGGGTGTTCGAAAACTGGACCGGTCTTCTCAGAGCTCCGATCTAAATCCCATTGAACACCGTTGGGACAAATTAGAACGCAGATTACGTAGCCAGCCAAATCGACCATCCTCACTGAAGGCTCTCACTTCAGCTGTGATGGACGCCTGGAAGTCAATCCCAATGGACACCTATCAAAAACTGTTGGAAGGTCTCCCCAGACGTGTGTGTATATATATATATATATATATATGTGTGTGTGTGTGTGTGTGTGTGTGTGTGTGTAAGTAAGTAAATAATATACACTCTTTTCTCGTGTTGCAGAATTTCATGCGAAGGAGACTGTTTAAGTGCTTGATCAATGTAAATGGAGTCAGACAAGTATTTACGTGCGGGGTTGAATTATAGATAAGTCTATTCATTTGATTTTGGAGGACTTATCATCTTTTGCTACACTAGACACGCACCCTTCGATGGATCAGTCAGCGTGTGTCTGCCCGTTAAGAGCAAAAGGGGTTAGAACAATTTATTCTTCATTGTTCCTGCCCACTACTGGTATGGATTTGTTTATTGCGGGCACTGAGACTTGACAAACTAAATCCTAGTATAGATTATTTTTTAAATCAATTTGATTATTTAGAATTTATGTAAAATTTTGAACAAATAAAACATTCCAAGAACGGACATTCATAGTCACCTATATATTTGTATAGAGTGCTATTATGTTACTTGTATAGATTGTGTGTAAACTGAGATGAATTGAATTTTCATACAGCTGAAAGTTCCTTATGCAAGTGTGAGATAACCCTTAATTAAGGACAAAACTTACTAATGGAATATCAAGAAAATATTTTGTGAAAATTTCTATCTATAGTTCAAATGAAATCGCTTCATTGTGAGTATTTAATTTGTATTCAAGCAATAGTATTTATATGTCAGTGAAGAATAAACCATTGAACCAAAAGTTTATCCCTTCTCATATACAGCTTTAAATTTCGTGATGCTCTCAAGATCAAGGAATGAAAACCTAAGACCATTTATTTTGTCTCCAAATTGTTTCAGCAGTTTAAATGTCAGTGATAAAATTTCACTAGAAGATGAATGAAACGATATTTTGACACCAAAACGTTAACAGCGATTGGGGTTCATAAATCATTCCGAAGAGTTTGTTTGAAACCAATATTTTTATTTTTTGTTCAAAGAATACAATATGTTTTCAGAAGTATTTGCTTAATCTACCGTGTGCTGATAAAGTAAAATGCATACTGCAGTTAGAAACTATCTTATTTATTAAAAGTTACAGTATTTTTGACGTTAACAGCCAGTTAATCTTATTCTCAGTTAAGATGAATACTAAAATAGTTTTAAATACAAAAATATGCCAGTTTCATTTTTTCCCTTTCGAAAACTGAATAATACGTTTTACTTAGAGAAAAGAAAATTGTAAATATCTGAAATGTAGATAAATTTACTGCAAAATTAGTTATATTTATTCTGGGAGGACTTTTCTCTCGGTGACATTAACATTTTCGGTAAGATAAAAAGCAGTTAAAGGGGTATAGACGAGCATGACATTAATTTCTTGGATGCACTTACACTAGTTCTAACTAAGCAATAAAAAGTTTTCTACGAGCATAGAATCAATGGGATTGTGTGTCGGTATGACTAATTTCTCATGGTTACTTTAGAAGTTTTTTTTTGCTTAATTTATATTAAAGTTTCCTTAATAACTGTCGACGTAATCACCTTTGTTGTCATACCATTGAGGCTGATGATATATTCTTCCATTCGGAGATTAATAATAGGCAATCAGCGACAGCGAAATATATAAAAGAAAACTTCCAGGACTCAAATAATTAGTTTTACAAATAATTTTGCTTTTCTGCGAACCCATCGATGGCTCAAAGTAGTGTACTAGCTTTCAGTGTTAACTCTACTGGGAGAAAGTGAGAAAATAAGCGTAGTGGCGAAACTATACCTTCCTTTTCGTAAGTGTTCTGACAAGATCTCCCAAGCAGCAATATTTGCCAAAATTCGCAGTTGACAAGCGAGCGATTTTCAGCACAGGACAACGTTTTGCCCATCTAACACATTACCACGTGTTCGGTAATGTAATATTAAAAGAAATAAATTAAAAATATGTTTTTTAAAAATATTACCATTAGATTGTTATAAGAATGTATATTAATTAGTTTTGGAGGACTATGATGTGCGAAGTGACATATTTGTGTTTTAAATAATGTTTTAATACAATGTGATATAGATAAAGTTAGATAACGTTATATACCAGATAATGTTATATAAAAAAAACTTTATATAAATATTTTCAATAAACATTAGACATTCTTGTTAATGAACGACCTTTCCCATATTTTGATAAGCATATAAATTAGCCAGAAAATAGAGTAGGATCGTTATTTTTCCCTTCCACAGTGTGCTCCATATTTTTGGATAATAGGCTGGGAAAAATTATATTAGTTATTTTAATTTTGTAACTATTGTGAAGAATTGATTAAAACTGAATTTTCTTAAAATTGTCCCTTGCAATCTGTATAACCAAATTACAAAAAGTCGCAATCATATTCAACTTCTTCTGTAAAATGCAAATTTATTTGATTCAATTACAAGTAAATATACCGTAATTGTAACATCTCGCCTCCCTCACCTCTCGGTTATAAGGCCTTCTAGAGCCTGAAGACCAGTCGCCGTGTAGCAATACCTGTATACTCAGCCTATAAATATACCGTAATTGAATTTCAACAATAGTTTAACCCAAGTCTAAACAATGAACCCCCCAGGAGGTTTACCTACTTTAGGTAAACAAGGGTCTCGCAATCCCGAGGTACCCCAGCGAACTATCTCTCCTTTCCCTTTTCCTCTCCTCTCTTCATTCTACTTTTTTCTTTCTTATGTCCCTCGGTGTGGTTACTCTTGGGAGGCGAGGGGTCCTCATTAGAAGTTGTTGCCGCTCTGTTGCATCTAGCTTCTAATGGCGTGTATATCGCCCACGTGTGTGTCGGGCGTAGAGACCCGTGTCCCTGGAAAAGAGAATCTTAGCAATTGAGGGACAGTTTTGGTATCCCAATACACTACTGTAGCTCCCGCTTCAAGTAAACGAGAGGTACCTAATGGTTCCCTATTGTATCAAGCGGCTGGTCGTTGACTTTGTTATCAGCTAGGAACCAAGCAATCGCCTCGTCTATCAGGCATCTCGTTAGGAGTAGAGGCTGCTTCAGGGTCGTTTCGTGCACATATAGACCCGGCTACCACTGGTGCAGAATCCTGCATCCCCTTGTTGAGCTCCATGGTGGGTGGTGCACTCGGTGTCCGAAATCTCCCTAACTTATTATTATACAAATTCATAATTCTTCATCTTCTCCCTTCCCAAGGGAGCAACAAACGTGCAACCAACTAAATTTACTAAATTTTTCATTGTTAAACTTGCAGACAACACCTTTACCTCTTTCATCATTTTTTATACAGAAAACTGTCCAGTCTATAGCAGGAGATGTACCTAAAGACACCCCTTGTTTGATAGTTGTGTAACACATGCCGCCGCATAACAATATGTAGGAATGGTAAGGTTTTATCAACAAAGCACCTTATTCTGACGTATGATAGTCCGAATCTTCCATCGCATCTGAAGGTTGCTTATTTGCGCTGTCCCATGAGGATCAATATACCGAACCCGCTATGCTGCCTTTAATGCCAGCCAGTCGACCCTTTTAAGGAGGCTTGCCATGGCTTCTTCACTTGCGTTCGTTGTCCACAAGTGGGTCACGAAAGCGACAACTGCTCAGCAGACTTCAAATGTATCTACTCCACAGGCAACCATCCGTCCTACTCTAGGTCGTGTATGAAGTGGTGTACAGAAAAGGAAATCCAGACTCTCAAAGTGACTAATAAGAAAATGTTCATTGAAGCACGGCGGATAGTTGACTCTCGAACCCCGACTGTGGGACGGTCGTATGCAACAGCGGTGTCCCGTAAGAAAATGTCCTTACTCGGCATACAAACTGATTTTATTCCAAAGATGCTTATGTCTTTACCTTGTCCGTTATACGCAACACAATGTCAACAGAAAACAACTCAATCCCCCTCCCCATCAGACACAAATAAACCACTTCCAACATCTCAATCTCTAGTACTGGAATTCAATAAAAATAGACCCGTTTCTTCTCTAACGCTATCAAAATCACAAAATTCTAAGAAAACTAAAAGACTTATTGAACAAAGAAATAAACCCGGATTATCTGTCAAACACAAGAATGCAAAATACTTCAAGAAATCTAATCGTGAAACGTTGTCAGACAACATGTTAGAAATTTATATTTCCGGTATCTCTGATACCGAAAAAATGGAATTTACTAACGTTCCATCGTCTACTTTTACAATCTCCAGGCAGAGGTCACCCGATCTCTCCTCCTCTTTCGTTGCCGTAATGACTTTCCTTTCATGGAATTTCTGATCTATTGGCAGAGACTTCCCAAATAGATCATGCTGTCCTGATTTCGTTTTTGAAACAGACCGATTTGTTTTTTTTTCAATTCGATTCTGGTTTCACTGTTTAGGGTTCACCTTCTTTTAGCGTTTTTAATCGCTCGTGCCTATCACTAATATTATCATCACAGATATTTTACTCTTTTTATCACATTTCATATCAGTGTTTTATCACTTCTATATGTCCCTATTTTATCACACTTTTATCAGTTTCATCACATTACCTGCTATAGCTTTATAAATTTTTTATTGTTTCTTCGCTTTTATATGTATATTGCTCTTTTCACCACTTGATACATCCTCATTTTTATCAAATGTATATATCACTGATTTTTATCAGTCTTATATTCTCATTGTCACATAGGATTTAATCTTATATGAAGCTGTTTTTATCACCCCCATTTTTCTTTGTTTTTATCTCCATTACAAGTCTTTAAAGCAACAATCCACCTTTTTATTATTTTACTGATCTTACCATGTGTTTCGCAGCTTTTCCTATCTGGCAGTTGCGCCAATAAACCCAAAACAACCAACCAACTAACTAAAACAACGAAAAAGCATAAAAACTTTACAGATCTTATGGGGTCTGAGGACCCTACACCTTCGAAATTTTCGTTTTTTTTTAAATTATACATCAATGTGAAATCTTTTAGCATATTTTTCTTCCAATTGTGTTTCCGAATTCCCACTATAAACGGGAGTAATTGCAAAATAAATAATTACTTTCCTGCAACTAAAAGCATGTTTCTGGGTTTCAGTGCATACTTGTGTAATTATTAAAAGGGACGTCAGAGAAAATTTTCTAATTACAATTTAGTGATACCTTTAGTCTCCCAAAATATTATTTTCCAGAAAATACCCACATAAACATATTTTTAAACGTATGCTTAGTCTATCACAAGTGAAAGGAAAAATGCTGGTTTATTGGAAAATTATAGAGTAATTCTTTCGTTAATTAGGGTTTTCTTATTTTCTAAAATTTTTCTCTAGTGTGGCCTACATCTCAGAAAATATTTAAATATTTTGATACAGCTTATTAGATATATTATATGTGCTACGTAAAATAAGGTAAGATTCAAACTGAGGGAAGTTTGAGAAACTGTATTTTTTATATATATATTTATTTTCAATAATAATTGGAAGTAAAAAAAAACAACTTAGATTGATAAAAGTATGTTTAAACTGCTAAAATATTTAAAAACTGTATTATAAATTCAAGATGCAACAGTTTTTCATCATTATCAAGTATGTTTTTCTTTAGAAAGCATTTTAGTTGGTTAGTAACTCGATAGTTTTGTTACAATCTTGTGCGCAGTGAATACTAATGAAATTTAGATTCTCAAGTTTTCATTAAGTTCCTCAATTTTATCAGGTAACAAAATTTATTATCTGTAACTTACAAACATTATGGTGTATACATAAAAAATCTAGGTTTAAGTGTTAAAAGTTTTATAATAACAGGAGGCATAGGTAAGGAGAAATTAAATTTGTACAAAGAAAAAATCTTGTTTTTCCGATAAAAGCAAAACTCCTAAGAACCCTTCAAAGGCAGATTGATGCAATTTGCTTCGTATCCAAGAAAGAACTTCTTCTAAGAGACCTGAACGAATCAGAGAATCATCCAGCTAAAGAAACTATTCAAAACTTTTGGACGAGCTGAGCTGAGGATTTTCCCTTGACAAGCTTCAAGAAACTACTTCTGTTTTTCTTTGGGCTTGCACTAAATAATCATACTTATTCTTAGAAAAAATTTACTCGATTAAATTTAAAAATGTCATTGCCCCAACATTCGTATCTACTATACTAGACGGAAAATGAAATTATATGCCCAAATATCAATTATCTATTGTGTGTTTGTGTAAGCTGCATTACTTTAAGTCAAATTGCCTGACCAGAATATCTTTTTTAAAGAGGGTTTTTTATTTCTGAGGTTGAGGAGAGAGTTTGACAGTCAGTAATCCCATTTTGTTTTCAAAACTGTCCTTTTCCTACCCTTTAGAGCAGGATAAAGATAACTACAGAAAATTCTTCAGTCAAAATCTAAACTTAAGAAACCTAATAAATTAGGCTTAATATAAACCTACGCAGGCTCTTTCGACTACATTTTGCTTCACGGTGAACTAGGAGTAATATGATGGCCCTGGGCATCCCCAACATACCCGTGTTTGAACTTTTTTGAAAAATGAAGATTTGGTACCTAGAAGTGATAAAAGATGTCTGAAAAAAAAGATAAACTATCTAAACTATTTCAGAGAATTTTCCGCAATAGTACAATCTAAACAGAGCTGTAGCTTCTTTTAAAATAAAACCGCACTGAATGTACATTTCGAGTAGTCCAAACCTACTTTTTATCGACCGGAATCAGTCCTAAATTGCTATTGAATTAGCCTTTTTAAAATTTATGATATAAAAAGGCTAAAAGGTGATATTATGTATAGAATAAAATAATTTTTCTAATTATGCTATTGATAATAATGTTTTATCAGTTTTTATTATCTACTAAAACTAGATAAACCATCAATATCTGATGGAAAAAGCAATCATTACGCATTCGTTTATATACACACTTACTTGCAATTGTGTGAGTGCTAAAAACTTGAATAATGTGTTGCAGGAAAATTATGCACATAACAATTCTGGCCTTCGCTGGAATTAATTTTTTTATTTTCCTCTAGCTTATGTCATATAACTTTATGGGAAAAATATCAAATGTGAAACACACGTTTCTTGCATTTAATTTTATACAAAACTGTGTTTAAAATTTGGTAGTACACAAAAATAATTATTTTAAAGGCTTTTGTTTTAAATTTTCTTTTCAGAATTTAAATTTTTGGCATAAAATCGTGTCATAATAAAACTTTTATGCGAGGTGTTGTTTCATTTATAGATTATATACTCGTACTTATCAAAAGTCCCTAAGTTTCAAAGTCTTCTCTTTTTATCTTTACAGTTATTCATGCAAATCATTCTCTTTTTAAAAACTTTTTAAAAAATATAATGCAAGTTTCAATTCAAAATATGAGGTTTTTAAAGATACAAGTAGTTTAATAGTTACATGATATGATTTGCAGTCATAGTGTTCATAGCAAAACTATAATTATATGTTAGGATATATTAAACTCTAAACTATTATTCCTCCTTAAAAGCCTCAAACATAAGAAAATAAAGTAATCTTCACTTTAAATAGGTAAGCAGTTTTATTTGTAACTTTTTTTCAATATAAAAAAAGTGGATAGCATGATTTGTAGATATGCATGTAGAAGGGTCATGTCCTTGATATACAATAGAAAATATAATGTGTATTCAGAAGGTCGTTCGCATTTTATGGAAACGATTTGGATAGTCAAGTTTCATGTATAAATGCCGTATTTTTGTAGCGATTTGCTTCTATCTGATAGTCATGGTTCTTGACAATAGCTGTAGCTTGAATTTTTCACGAAACTAAACTTTTTCTTAGTACTGTCATGTCAATTTTACCTCATTTCTCTTGGACTGTTTTCCGAAGTCCGTTCAGTGTTTTTGGATTCCGTTTTCCTTAGGCTAGTTTAAATAAACCGAAAACGCAAAAGTTCATTGGAGAAGTGTCAGGTAATCTTACAGGTATTTAATTAAATGAGATACTCTTTATTCCTGTTTATGATTCTTTCTTTGAGAAATAAGCAGCATTTGATTTAAACGTGTGACTAGGGGCTTTGTCCATATGAAGCTCAACTTTTATAAATGCCCTTTCCGTATATGGCTAGAATTTCTTCTTCAAACATTGGTTCTAAAATATTCTGCTGATAATAGAGTGAATTTATTTTGGCTTTACTTGAGACTTTTTGGGGTTTTTAATTTGCCGTTGTAACAAAATCCTACAACTATCATCATTCCCTTTGGGAACTTTTCTGGACACCGACGAAGCCATTTCGTACGGTCACTACTGTCAGTTCAACAATAGAAAATTGATCTTTTTTATTACAGTCACTTGAATACACCCATGCCTCATCGATTGTTACTACAAATTTCAATTTCAGCAGCTAGGTGTTTTTCACATAATTTTTTACAATTTGTTTTTCTTTCAACAATACGCTTTGGCCAAAGTAGATGAACTTTAGGTTTAAACATCTTTTTTAACTTCAAATCTTTATAAATGATTTTACTTGCAGTGTTAGAAGACATTCCTAGTTTCGATTCAATGGATCTTAGAGTCGGCGGATTTTCATGTAGGATCAGAGACTTTAATTTCTTAATATTTATCTGCGTTCGAACAGTTTTAGGACGCGGTTTCGCGGTCATGTTTACATTTTTATTTTCAGTTTGACTTTTTTTCCTTTCAAATTTGATATATTATAAATGCCTGTATTTGAAATGCCATAACCGCGAAATTTACACTGCTTTATAATTTGTTAATGCAGATATTTCTCCTCGGAAGGCTCAATTACGTAACCTTGGAGCTATCTATCAATTTTAGGAACCATTTTCAAAATAAATCTTTTATTTTACATTCCACTCAAAGGAAAACAGTAGCAGACGATTATTCTGAAGTTGCCAAATTTTTATCTCAAAATGCAAACGCCAAAAATAAATTACAAAATCGTTTCCATAAAGTGCGAACGACCTTCTTTATTTCTGCCTTAGATTCATCCTGCCTTGAGACAAGAATTAATCAATGTGGTTATAATTTTATTTAGAATTAACTAGGATTATATCAGTAAAGGACGATATGTAGCAGTACAAATAATTGAATTATTATCGACCTTTGTAAGAAATACCAGAGGAAAGATTGGGAAAACAAACACACACACACACACACACACACACACACACACACACACACACACACATATATATATATATATATATATATATATATATATATATATATATATATATATATATATATATGTAGGAGTACCCAGCGATACCCTGGATTCTAAGAATGTCTGTTTGCCAAAATGAATTTGAAAATTAAACACAGCAAAAATAGCATAGTATAAAATTGCATGCAAAATGATATGCACATCATTAAAATGAAAACCCAACTTAAAAATATACAAATTTATAATAAACTCATCAGAATTCATTTAGATTCAGCCTTTCACCATTGTACCATTTAAAGCTGAAAGAGAATTATATTATTGTCTTTTAGCCTTGTAAACTCTGCATGAAAAATAAAACAAAGTATAAAAATATAGTCTAAAAGGAGCATGTGAAATGTTATACACATCAATATAAAAATATATAAATTTATAATAAACTCCTTTTTCATTCATTATAAAAAATAATTTATAATAAATAAAAAAATAATTTAGTTAGATTCAGCTTGTCATCATTGCAGTAAAACAAGCTGAAGTTACAGGTTTAGCAGCATTTTCTAAAAGAACCATGAAATGACTTCAGCACTTACTGTATATGGCTAATATCGTTTGTAAACAACTTACCTGTGTTGTCACTGTTTGCTACTCTATAAAGCTCAAAAGAATGCAAGAATAAAGAGATTGAAAATTTATATATCTAGTAAAAAAATAATTAAACACGCACAAAATGTACAATTCACACAAAAGTTTAATTAAATTCTTTAACGTGTCTAAATCTTCAGTAAGGAAATATTTTTGGGGCATTTACAGAACATCGTATATATCAATTTTAAAAATACGCCTTTACAGAACATCGTCTCAATAAGAAATTAATTTAATTTTAATTTCTGTGAGATTTTTCATGTCACTTTCCTCTGATAGAATTGACTCACCCTTCCAGGATCTGACCATGAGTAATGTTGTGCACTATTTGTAAACAAACAACGTTACTGGCCAAATTTGATTTTTGATTTGTTTTATAACTTAGCTAATTGTTGACCGATTTTCATAATGTTAGTCTTCTTGTGATCATCTGGGGGTAATAAAGGAGAATTTTGAATTTGATTTTAGTTCCTTTAAGGTTTTTGCACCACTTTTCCCCTGTTAGCGTTAGTTCACCCACACCCTAAAAGTACACCTCCAAGTACAGGACATGCTGCCGCATTTTTAGGTAAACATTCCTGATGGTTTTGGTATGATTAATAACTTTTCTAATTATTTCCGATTTTAATTATTTTAGGATTTTTGTTATCGCCTGAGGGTGGGTAAGGATAATTTTGAATTTTATTTTAGCTACTTTAAAATTTTTTGCACCTCTTTTCTCAGTTAGGGCTAATTTTTGTGAGTGAATCCCAAATCCCAAAACTGTGCTTAAAGTTTATACTGATTCATTTTTGGTTAAGATATACTTATTTTTATGATTTTTAAAGTACATCATGAATTATATCATTAAGAACAATATAAGTTACAGTATAAAAAGCGTTATGAAGTACAAACACAATATGCAATATACCAAATTACCAAATATCAGAAAGTAAATAATCGAAACTTAGCGGGATACATTAACCCCAACAGTAATGATTACCTAGTTTTTTTTTTACTATTTTTAATTAAGATATGTTTTTCGTTAATTATTATCTATCTGTCACCGTATTTTGAGAAACTTCTCTTCTAATAATATTACGTCACTTCCTATTTTTTTAATCCAGAAGGGTGAATCCAGAAAATGTAAGAGCATGAGGCTGTTACATTTTCTGGATTCATCCTTCAAAAGTTGTTTGTTTTTTATTAATTGAAAACTAACGGTAAGTAATTTCGATTCCGGTTCTTTAGATACCTCGGCTGCTTTTAACGACGCCTGAATGTAAAATTTCCCGATCGTCGCTTCTAAATTGTACAATTACAGACTGACAGACACAATTGCTACAATACATCAACAACCCCCTACAATTGGTTTGTCTACAATTGCTAAGCATTCAAATTCTGTAATCGCGTAATTCCTCTCGTAATCTCTTAAAGTTCTAGAATGGTATGATACAGGGTGAAGAATATTATTTTCATCTGGTTGCTTCAAAACAGTTCCAACAGCACTTTGGGATGCATCAACATAAATATGACATGGCTTACTAGAATCATATAACTGTAATACTGGTCTTGATATTAAGATTTCTTTCAACTCATCAAAAGCTTGTTGACATCTTTCATCCCAATGGCACTCAACATTCTTTTTCTATAGTCTAATAAGAGGAGCTCTAATTTTGGCATAGTTGGGAATGAATCGGTGATAAAAATTTACACTACCGAGGACTCTTTGTACCTATTTGGTATTACTAGGATTTTTCAGTATTTTAATAGTTTCAATATTATAATTATCAGGAATTGCTCTACCATCTTTTACTTCATAACCTAGAAATTTTATCTGATCTTTAGCAAACACACATTTGTTTTGGTTTAGTTTAATATTTTTTTTAAACACCTCAACTAATATACCCAACAAACACAGAGGCATCGGGCCGGGGTCGGAAGATTCCGGCCAGCCGATTTCACCACTGCCGGGCCGGCGCATTAGGTCAGTATCGTTTCCGTCACGGCTGTGTCCTCTCGCCCGCGACTACCCCGTCGACTTCTGGGCCGCTTCCGGTAGGAATCGAGCCATCGTTCATCCGACTGCGAACCGTTAGGCAGCCGCGATTAAGCCATCGATGCGGACAGATAGCCGGAGCGTAACCGGAGGTTGACGGGCCGGTTACGGGAGCAATAATTGGTGTCGACATACCGTAATCTACCCATCCCGTAAACAGCAATGTGCCGTAGGTCCGGGCATCATGCCAGCATTCTACCAGAATCGGACCGCCGGCATTTTTTTAAAGTTTTGCGTAGGACCCTTTCGTTTATATGCTTATTTTTATTTAATACATTGACGAATAACCTCTGATATCAACCCTTTCACTTTTATTATTTTTTTTTGCCTTCATATTTCTAGTATTCTTGCCAGTTTTGCCTTATGTATTTTTAGGTATTACCAAATACTGATCTTTGTTATTACCTAAAAATTTTCATTTGAATCACAAGTTTACTTGTTAGAACAAAACCTCCTTTTGTATTAAGATACATTTACCCAAATTTGAAAGTTAAGATAACATTAATACCAACCATTAAAGCTAAATCATCTTTCCATTCGATCTAAGGTTCCCGTTTTTTTTTTTTTTTAACTTAGAATGAGATTATAGTATGTAAAACAGTACTACTTAAATAATTAACCCAAAAAATTTGTACTTCCCCAGTATAAAATTTATTAACATAATTTGATAAATTTATAAACAAATTTGATACATTCATTTTCAAAACTTGACTAATGTGTAGTGTGTATGATGAAACCCATCTTTGTGAGCTCATGAAAACTTGCTCAGAAGAATTTATTTAAATTATTTTTTGGTGTAGAGTTAATAAATGCTCTACAGATAAGAAAATTATTTTTTGCATAGTTTTGTGAATTAAAGAGTAATTCATTAAATTCTTATAAGTCATTTTTAAAAAATATTTTCTTTTATATTATATTGGACATTCAATATCCAACACTTGATAGTACTATTTTTGAGAAATAGTTCTATGATAGTAATATTTCTACAGAGTAATAGTTTCTACAGAGTTGATAGTAATATTTCTATTATACAAAATAGTACTATGATAGTAATATTTCTCAAAAATAGTACTATCAAGTGTTGGATATTGAATGTCCAATATAATATAAAAGAAAATATTTTTTAAAAATGACTTATAAGAATTTAATGAATTACTCTTTAATTCATAAAACTATGCAAAACAAAAGATAATTATAGAAACACATGTTTTTAAATACAGAAAAGAGCTGGTTTAAAGTAAAAAATAGTTTATTTAGAAAGTACATAGCACATTTACACAATTTGTTCTACGAAACAGGATCCTTTCGCTGTGCCTCTGGCTCCATCTTTACAGCATCTAGGGAAAAAAAAGAAAGAGAAAATCAGTTCATAAATTTATGTGAAAGGAAAATGACTCCCATCCCCTGATATAATTTATGAAACAAAAGAAGAATTTATTTAAATTATTTTTTGATGTAGAGTTAGTAAATGCTCTGCAGATAAGAAAATTATTTTTTGCATAGTTTTGTACATTAAAGGGTAATTTATTGTTGTAAAAATAGTTGATTGTTGAAAGTAGTTGAAAAAATTCATTGTTGATAAAGTAGAATTAAATAAATCCAATTAGGAAATATAAATTCTGAGACAGGGGTTTAAAAAAACTTGATATAAAACAGCACCCAACACATGAGTGCAGTTTTAAATCTGTTGTCATTTTATTGATAACTACTTCCAAGAAGTAAATTCCTACCACATTTTTTTGTAAAACCAATTACATACTGTGAAAACTACATCATGTAATAAATATTTACTTGATTAAATAAATATACTAATAGAAAATAGTTATAAAATATTTTTTAAAGAGAATTCCCCTTTTCACTAAATTTCTCTCTGTACAGTAGAAAATCCAACCATGTCGATTAATTTGTTATTATAGATATAAATAAAATAGAGTAGATTGCCTTGATAAGAGTACAATAATAAGTTTTTAATGTTGAGCATAATTTCAGCTCAACACTGAAAGCTGAATCAGAGACTTGTCTAGAATGACACCAAAATTTCCTCTTCACTATTGACAATAATGCTGTTGAAAGTAGAGAAACACAAGAATAAAGATTGAATGCTAAGTAAAACATTAGCATACAAAATCTTAAATTTCTAAATTTGATTACAACATGCCATAGAGAGCATTAATGCAGATGCTGGGTCAGATTTAGAAATTTAAGATTTTATATAGTATTCAATCTTCATTCTTGTGTTTCTTTACTTTCAATGTGAGAGTGATTCTCGATAGTGAAGAGAAAATTTTGTTGTCATTCTAAACAAGTCTCTCAGTCAGCTTTCAATTATTGTACTCTATCAAGGCATTTTAATCTACTTTATTTATATCTGTAATAACTAATCATATAATTGACAGGATTGAATGTCTTACTGTACTCAGAAATTTAGTGAAAAGGGTAAATACTCTTTAACAACTAATCTATTACTATAATAATGAATAAAGTAAACATTTATTATATGATGTAGCTTTCACAGTAATTGGTTTTACAAAAATTGTGGTAGAAAGTTATTTGGGATACTAACTTCTGCATAGTATTTTAATAGAGCATATCTTTTGTTACTTAATTGTCAAATTATGGTGGAGATCTGAGTATAAAATATTTTTTATTTGTGAGCAGCTGTTATTAGGGATAACCACAGTAAAAAATTATTCAAAATATACTATTTAGATTCAGTAATTACTAAACAATTGTTATGATATATTGTTTGATTAGTCTAGGTTAATTTGAAAAATGAGGTGGGTAATATTGACTAGCTGTCAATGTTGAGTGAAATGGCATAGATTATATTATAAAGCGTGAAGAAACACTTAGACTTTTTGAACCAAGCTTCTAACCCAAATTTAAATTTTTTAAAAAATATTTTGCTAATGAGAGTATTTTCACAGATCTTAACAATGGAATAGAAAACCCGTATAGTCAACAAATTCATGGATAAACGATTCAGTTCTAAAAGCAAAAAGCCTGGTTTCTGTATACTGTTGTAACATGATTATTATAAAAGTATACAGAAACCAGGCCTTTTGCTTTTAGGGCTGCATCTTTTATCCATGACTTAGTTGACAATACAGGTGTTATGTTCCATTCTTTAGATCCATGAAAATATTTTCAATTTTAAAAGTTTTATTAAAATTTTTTTTAAATTCTCATTAGAAGTTCGGTTTGAAAAGTTAAAAGTATTTTATTGCACTTTGTAAAATAATCTATGCTACTGCACTCAACATTGACAGCCAGTCAATCTTTGTATGCTTGCATCATTTTTCAACTTAATTTAGATAAACCAAATAATACACCATAAAAAAAACCTACACACTTGCAAACATAACGTTATTATAGTCAACAATTGTTTAATAATTAACTGAACCTAAATAATATATTTTGGAATATTTTTTTACTGCCCTTATCCTTACACTTTATAATAACAGCTGCTCACAAAAATATATTTTATGTGACAGATCTCCACCAAAATTTGACAATGAAATAATAAAAAAATTAAATACTAGGCAGAAGTTAGTATTCCAAATGACATTCAACTACCTATTAGCTCATCAACGAATAATCTAATACATCTAAAAGCAATATTATTATTATTATTATTACTTCTGTAAGGAATTATGAATGAACCTCTAACTACTTCTCATGGAATTCTGATAATTAAATTAAAAAATTTTTAACATTAACTATCAAGAGTAAAATAACCCTTGGCATTTTATATCTTTATAATATAAAAATATAAAATTTTTTTTGGTAAGCAGTTATGATAAAAGACTTTCACAAGAGTCCCGGTTAACTGAAGTCCCTGAACTGCACTTTCAGACATACCTAATACTTTAATAACAGGCTTGCCAGTTAAAAATATAATGAATAAAGGAAATCAATATCAATCCACAAATTACTGCAACCAAAGTTTATGAGAATGTTCGGATTAGCGTATAAAATATACAAAGAGAAATTTGAAAATTTGAGTTGTTTATTAATTAAGAATTATGTAATAAAAATATTTTTTATGGTTTTTCATAGAAAAATTCAAATTTAAGTACAAAAAATAAATTAAAAAAAAATATATTATCAACTTTGTGATTTTGCCCACAAGTTCACTGCTGAAAAAAAAAGGATATCTAGAGAATTAAAAAAAAAATGGGTTCAGTGAGGTTAAAATCAACTTACAGATTATGAATCGAGCACACTGCCAAGTGAGTTGTGGAATCTTTTCATGGAAATCACAATGAGGTGAAGATGGATTCCAGTTTCAGAATTCTGTAAAGAAACCAATATTTTCTTATAATGCCATTAATAAAAATTAGAGTGATTTGTGACACCAAGAAGCATTGAAAAGCAGAGTTCACTATTTATTTATTTATTTTACAAATGCCACACACTACCAAAAATAGCACCTATGCCATGAGTGCACGTGCTCTCCAATACTTCTCAACAAGATCAGTCAAACGTTTTAGTGCAGAGCACTCGTCTATTTGCTTATCAGTGAAATAAAAAAGGTAGTATGACCCCCTTACATGTATACTTTGGACCATAGGCATAGCGTGCTTCTAACATTTGGGACGGATACAAATTGAATTCAGCTAGGGTCCTTCTCAGCGCATTGACTACCGATCGATCCTTAAAATTTGAAATATGATTTTTTGAAATTGAGTAACAATAGAATTGGTTTGAGTAGTATTCAAAAAGTTATACAATGAGGAAAATAAATGTAATATAAATAAAAGAAGAAAAAAAATGTAGCATTGAATTTTTGTTATGGATCATATCATTGTTAAAAACTATGTTAGGGCTAAAGACATAATCGGTATTTTCAGTGTCAGTTTGAAAAAAAATGGGAAAAAAACCAACTTTCTTAAAAGTTTTCTACAATTTTCTGATTTAACTGAACTTCTATTAACATTTTAATTTATTTCAAGTTAAGTTGAGGGGGGGGGGGCACATCTATGCTTTGGACCAGTAAGTTCTTATTTATTTTGCACAACATGACAACTAAATACTCTCTAAAAGTCTTGAAAACAAATAGCTTATAAATCAGTTATTGAGGAAATTCTCACATTTTTAAAGAAGATTTTACAAATGAACAGATTTTATATTTTCTAAATAAACCTTGGCATTTTATACTTTTATAATATAAACCTCTTTTTCAGCAAGAGTTAAAAAGACTTTCACAAGAGTCATGTTAACTTAAATCCCTGGACTGCACTTTCTCACTCACCTAAAACCTTAACAACAAGCTTCACAGTTAAAAAAGAATAAATAAAGTAAATTAATATTCAATCCACAAATTATTGAGACCAACATTTATGAGAAAGTTGAGATTAGCATATAAGTTAAAAAAATTAATTTGAAATTTTTAGTTCTTTAATAAATATTTTTATAGTTTTTTCATAGAAATATTTAAATTAAAGTTCAAAATAAATCTAAAAAATATTAAAAACAGTAATTTTGGCCACGAGTTTACTGCTGAAAACAAAAGTATATGTCGAGAAAAAAAAAGTTACAAACTTACAAGTTATGAATTCAAGTCAGCTTTGGTCTTCCAAAACGACTGCAATCTTAAGCTAGATTCCACATTCAAAATTCTGAAAAGAAACCAATATTTTCTTATAATGTCATAATAAAAATTGAACGATTTATCAAACTGAGAAGTATTGAAAAGTAGAGTTCTTTATAAACTTGCTTATCACTAAAATAAAAATAGGGAATATGACCCCTTTACATATAACTTTGGGCTAAGTTCTTATTTATTTTGAACAGTATGAATAAAGATTTTTCCGATGACACAAAAGTTTACCTAAAGTTTTAATAACAATCTAACATACATGATGTTATCTAAAAAGTTCTCATCCTTGTTGGGTTCTTCAAGATTTTAAAGCTGAAACTGAGAAATAAAATTATATAAATGCACAATGACCAATAATTTAATAACTTAGGGATGAAAAATGGAATAACCTTTTGCATCTATATATGATTAAGCAATAACAAAAAATAAAAACAATTATAATCATTAATATTCACATTTATACTGATATGTGCATGAGTATTTTGCATCCTTTACGCACTCATGCATACTACATGATGGGGCATAAATCAGAATTATATGGTTTGTTGTGTTAAAAGTATGCATGATCTATAAGTATAAAATCAATAAAGTTCTGTTAGAATTTATAAAAATTATAGCATGAAATTGAACCTTCTTAGTTGGAATTGTGAAGTGTATATAAATATCCATAATATGCTAAATTTTTTGTTTCTTAATATAAAGCCCAAGTTAACATACAGGCAAAATGTTTGCAATGCTGGATATATTATATTAAAAACATAAATAATGTTGTAAATTTAAAAAAGTTTCATTGTAATAGTATAGCTGTTTTATGGATGAAGTTCTATGTAATGTAATATAAGAAATTGTAAGCAATTAAGAATGTCTGTTAAGTAATATTATGTTTATGTAAAGGTTTAATATATGGTAATTTAAAAGTTTTTTCCCCTCTCTTATGGCATGGCTCCTGTACAGTGATTCGCAATAAATATTTTGAAGAAAAATAGTAACTTTCTTTATTTTATAATTTTCTGCTTTGGTTGACTGGAGGTTGAGAAAGGAACAAAGTCTGTATGTTTAAAGAGAATACTTTGATAGACATAATTATTCTAAGCATTCAAATATTTACTATATAATATACTACAAAATATCATTGATTCAGAACTATAATGAAAGGCCTTTTTTTTTTTTGGTTAATAATAAAATGCTGTCTATATTACCATTAAAACAATGAATAATGTATTTGGATAGCAGTCAAAATTATAGCACCATTGACTCTTTTTTAAAAATTTTTAGTATTTCAGATCTGGTATTATGAAATACATCAAATGTTCAAATGTTTTGATTATCTCATGGATTTCGTAGGCATTCATGAAAAGAAAATTTTAATGTTCATACAAACTGATGAAAAAAAAAGTTAGGTTAGAAAGAAATTGTAGTGGATTTTATAAACAAATTAAGAACATCCTACTGTCATATTAAGTCTTTTTTTGTTATTTTTTTTTTACCAATTTCATTGTACTTATTTATTTTAAAACTTTTTTCATGCTACTAATTGTGTGGAAAAATATTTTTCTCTTACTTTAGGGAATACTGCATTTATATATCAATAATAATTGAAAATATCAATATATTCAATAGTTATATACATTATATATCAACAATTTTTAATATAAATAATATAACCACAAGTAATATTGGTTGCTTTTGACATTCTTTTAATTTAACAATCCTCTCAACTGCTTGTGTGTGACAAGGGGGAGTTCTTAATTTGAGTTGGGATGTTTGTTTATAGGCTTATGAGCTAATTCAGTGAATGAATGAATGAATTTTTGAGTAAAATATCATAGAAACAAATGTCAATTACATTAAATTACATCATATGGATCATAATTATATTGTGCAATAATTTAATAATTATTAAAATTTAGATATCAAACTAATATTTCATTGATTTATCATACAATACATTGAACATGAAGAAAACTATCAAAGAAAATGTATAATGATGAACAAACCATTTACTTCCTTTGTCCATCTAAAATATTAACTGAAACACGAATCATCCGAACTGAATCCGAAACAAAATGTTTTTATTTATACATACGAAAGTGCTCGTAAATGCCATAAGTATTGCTAATATAAGTATTAGTATTGCTAATTCAATACACTCAGTTCAGTAGAATTTGATCTAAAATACGGTCAATTCATATTATAACTTGGATTAAAACACTATCATATAACAGTAATAGAATAATGTTCACTATGTAAGGGTGTTAAATAAAATTTAAAGGCAATAATTTAAGACTAACGAATGAAACTTACTTGTGGATTAATTTCAGCAAACTTGTCTTGTAAGCAATCTTTAATGGCGCCTTTTCAATCACGTGCAACTGAATGTCCAATCAGATGACACTAGTGCATTGTAGTATCACGAGGCGAAAAAAAAGATGTTTTGAAATTTCATTATGCTATAGCTTTCAAAAGCTGCCTTTTGGTATTGAATATAAAATTTTATTGCTCTACTGAAATATTTTTCAGGTGCTT
The DNA here is from genome assembly GCA_907164885.2 of Dolomedes plantarius. NCBI lineage: Eukaryota > Metazoa > Arthropoda > Arachnida > Araneae > Dolomedidae > Dolomedes > Dolomedes plantarius. Next base: position 124,004,957 of record OU015494.1, on the reverse strand, counting down.
CAAAATAGATATTTTTGTGAAAAGAGATAAAATTCTTTTTTTCTGTTTATTTTATGGTATATTAAATTAATAATATATATTTTTTGTAAATAAAATATTCAAAATATTTTTACAGGAAACTTAGGTATTTCTAAGTATTTCTAATTTTTAGATGTCATTACAGAACAACTGATTTTGTAGAATTTCGCAATTTTCATCATCTTAATTTTGCAGTAGTATATTCTTATAATACACATTGGAATGAAAAAAAAACAATTTTTAATTAACGGACCTTAGTTAAAATAAACAAATCACATTTATTTAGAAAAATATTAATGCAATGTCTTTAAAGGCAAAGTGTTATTTTGAAATAAACATTCATATTTTTCAAAAGTCCATAGTAATCATACATGGTATGCTTTACTTATTTCACTGACACATTGAATTGCTTTCTGTTTGTCATCAGAAATATGCCTCTTCATAGGAAGTCATGTTACTTTAACACCATTCCATTCAATCATATCAATATAATCCTTGGCATCAAAGTTTATACGTTGAAATAAAAACTTTTTGATGCCACCTTCATTTTCAGCCCTTGCTTTTAGATTCCGGGGTAATCCAAGCTCTCTCTTACATGACTGCGATCATCTGATATCATACAAAGGACGAGATTTTCAGAAGCAGATTTCTGGCACTGGAAAATGTATATAAGATAGCATAATAGCATTTTTCAATGGCAACAACCAGAATTTAAACATTACTGTAATTGGAATGGATGGAACTGCCGTGAACACTGGATTGAATAATGGTGTGGTTCGTTTCTTTGAAAAGGAATTAAGAAGGCCACTGCAGTGGTTGATTTGTCTATTTCATGGAAATGAACTGCGCCTACGTCCTAATTTGGAGGAGAAATAGGTAAACAACTAGAAAACTGCTATGAACTTCCAGTAATTGAATTATCACCTATTGAAAATGGCATTCCATTACTAGAAATTAAGGATGATTTAAGTGTGGACCCAAAATATTTGTTAGAAATGTCTAATGCAATCTCTGTTGGAAGGTGCTCTTCTGATTTGTCTATGAGAAAACCAGGAAAACTTTGTTATTCATGATAGCTTACATTAGCAAACCGAATACTTCACTTGTATGTGGGAACAGAATGTACTGCAAAAAAAATCTCCGAATACTGACTGAGTACATTTTGTAAGTATATGCATCTGTTTCGTTTCACATAAAGCTGAAACTATCTTATATCCATGGATCGAAGCACTTGTGGAAACTTGTAAGCTATTCACGTTACCTCCATCAGACTCTTAAAAATGTAATTGACCCAGTCATTCAAAGAAATTCGTACTTCGCTGCTTCTGAAAATCTCCTCTTATGTATGATATCAGTTGATCGCAGCCACGTAAGACAGCTTGGATTACGCCGGATTCTAAAAGCAAGGACTGAAAAATGAAGGGGGCATTGGAAAGTTTTAAGTTCAACGTATCAACTTTGATGCCAAGGATTATATTGATATGATTGTACGTAAAGATGTTAAAGTAACAGAACGAGGCATATTTCTGATTATAAACTAGGAAGCAAAATAATCTGATCAGGAGAGTCAACGTACTGACTTCAGCAATTTTCCATGTCACACACAAGCAGTAGAAAGGATTGTTAAATTCGTTACCGAGTCACCCTTACCCGTCCGTGGCACTTCTGCAAGAGTTGCATTGATAAAAACGAAAATACATTCTCAAAAGATAATGCCAAAATTTAATAATAAAAAACAAAACAAAACACAATTCAATGTGTCAGTGAAATAAGTAATGGAAACCATGTGTGATTACTATGGACTTTTGAAAAACATGAATTTCTTTTTTTTCAAAATAACGTTTAACATCCCCAATCTCAAAGAACTTTTTAATCTTATGCACAGTAAGTGTGCGTTTAAATTTTCTTCTACACCCACTTTTGATTATATTCCTAAATCTGAAAAAGTTAAACCTCTGAATCAGGCTGATGAGCTTAAAGCAGGGTGTTTAACCTTTTGCAGCATCTGGGCCACATGGTAAATTTTTTCAAGGCAGGCGGGCCGCATAAAAAAGTCAACTACATTCAAAAGTTTAGTTTTATTATGAAAATGAAAAATACATTGTATATGTAATGTATAAAATATTATAATCTTGGTATGCAATGTGATGTGGTAATTTTGAACGAAATCGAACATAATGTGATTTTTTAAATTTGGGTTGGTCTAAAGCGAATTGCTCTCGACTCTAACTTAACTAGCATTAATGATCGAATCAATCTCTCAAACCAATTTTCTATCCTAGGAAACTGTCGTAATCCGGAGGAAAGAAATTCCCGCTGCTAATGATGAATTTCCTGTTAGGCGGGAAACCAAACCTGAGCCATGTTTTTTTTTTTAATGGCGGAAGGGTACAAAGATACCCTCAACAAAATGTACAACCTAGTCAAAATTCAATATCCCAAATCAATTTCATGAAACTTTGTCAAAATCTTATCTGAAAACATTACTGCAATTGGATTAATATCGGACCTTTCAAAATTACTTAATTTACTTACGCATTGAATTTTTTTGGAAAAAAAATCCCAAAACCGAACGGCGACTTAAAAATTAAAAATTTATGTTCCGATCTTAATATTTCAAATCTTACCCAGTCCATTAATTGTTCACAGGTTAATTCTGATAGTGTTATTCTGATAGTGTGGTTTCTGATAGTGTTTAACATTTTTCCTTTATTTTTCTGTTCCATGCGAGGCAGTTTCCTCTTATTGAAGTTCCACACTTGATACCCTATCAGGGAATGCTGGTGTGGGGCGTTCGTTTTTGCTTCCCATGCTTCAGTCCTCGGTTCGATCCTGCAAAGTGCAGTTCTGTTATCTGTACTCACGGATGTTCAAACCTGCCAATTTAATTTATTAAATATAACTTACTTATTATTTTAAACTTAATTGCCTTATTTTTTATTTCTAACATTTATTTAAACTAATTTTTTTGCCTTTTTTTTTCTTATTGTAAATATTATTTCTCGTATCCTGATTCAATTACAAAAAAAAAACAATGTAATATATATTCTTCAATGTACGTACTGAGGATAAAGGGTCTTATTTTTTGATATTTTTTGGTGTCTCATGACATCTACTGTCTATGTCTCTGACATTACATTACATTAATATTTTTCTAAATATGTGTGATTTGTTTATTTTAACTAAGGTCTGTAAATTTAAAATTCTTTTTCTTTCATTCAAATTTGTATTATAAGAATATGTTACTGTAAAATTAATACGATGAAATTCGAGAAAAAATTCTACAAAATCAGTTGTTTTATAATGGCATCTAACAATTAGAAATACTTAGAATATGTAAATTTCCTGAAAAATATATTTTGAATATTTTATCTACAAAAATATATATTATTATTTTAATATACTATAGAAGAAATTTAAAAAAATACAAATTTTATCACTATTTCCTCTCTTATAAATAAAGAGTGGTGAAACAAGGACCCATTTTTAAGTAGATATTTAATTTCTCCAGTAATATATAAAATTGAAACTAATTTTCATCTGTTTTTATAAGCTTCTAGGGAGTTAAAAACATACACACAGAATACAATCTTTACATACAAGGAAAATTATGTGAATTTTCACATAATACAATTATACAATTTCACATAATACTTTTCACATAATACAATCTTTACATACAAGGAAAATTATGGGAATTTTCCGCGTAAAAGAAGTTTCACAACAATGAAATAAATATTTTTGAAAAGTCTGTTAAATTTAATCTTCGCCTTCCCTTTCAAATCCATAATTCTGATGCAGATATCTGTTACTTGTGGTTACGAATCGGAGGTACAGTTCCGGGACGATGCAGGGAAAACGATTTCGGTGCGATTCATATCAACCCATAACAGGCCCTGAAACACGTAAACGGAAAGCGTTTCCCCTTCGGAGGTTCGTAAACAACCCGCCAGTGGCCCGACAAAATTCTCCCGTACTTGTCGTTCAACCGGTGCCTCCAGCACTGGCCCGATAAGCTGCCGTCAGTCCTGTGTTTGTTGGGTACTTAAATGTTCCAAATGTTCTTTCTCAGAAGAAGAATAGACAATTATGTCATCAAAGTAGTTACATGCAAAATCAATTTTGCTTTTTGTTAAAATTCGCCGAATTGTTCTGTTAAAAATTGCTGGAGCATTTTTTAGTCCAAAGGGAAGTCTTAGCCTCTTCAATAAACCAAAGTTTGTACTGAAAGCCAGCTTTTCAGTATCTGCGGGGTGAATGGGGATAAGCCTGAAACCAGATCTGAGGTCAAGGGTAAAAAAAATTTTGTCGTTACTCAATTTACCTAATAAAGTATGAATTCTGGGCAAAGGTTCTGCATCTGTTTTAGTAAGGGAATTCAATTTTCGATAATCAATACACAATCTCGTTTTCTTACCCTCCTCTCGTTTAAGTACTAGGCCCACAGGCGAACTATATGGGCTACAACTTTCCTTAATTATGCCTGCTTTCAACAATTGATCAGTTTGGGATTTGATTTCCTCCTCTTCCTTAAGGCAAGTTCTATAGGGTCTTAGAGAAACAGGCAAGTTAGATGTTAAGTTACTTCTTTGGGGTTCAATACTGATACAACCAACATCATATTTACTTTTGGAAAATACAGATGATTTTTTAACTAACAAATTTTCTAAATTATCTTCTTTTTGACAAAGATTCTGAGAAACAACATTCGTTACAGAGTCAATAGTTTTAGGTATGGTATCATTTAGAATTATATTCTCACTATCATTTTCATAGTTATTTTGTACAAAATACTCTGGTTGGGGACTGGACTTATTTTGGTTGTTGAATAGTCCTCCTTGGAATTGAATATGGAGTGACATATTCTCCTTTGGCATGTTACATTCATTATTAATCATTACAGATTTTTGCTTTACCTTTAAGTTTTTGCAGTCAATATAAATTTCATAATTTTTACATCCATTTAAACCTAATATTACATAATCCAAGTTATTATAAATTATGTATAACACAATATCTCTATTAATTTGGCCAATTTTCATCTTAACCTTACATATTTTGTTCATTACAATATGGCCTTGAGTTTGTACAACTTTTATACCTCTTACTCTGGTTATTTTCAAATTTAATTATCGAGCAGTTCTGGTGGATATTACTGATAGAGTTGCGTCTCTGTCTATGACACAGTCTACATATTTATTGTTGGCTAAATAGCCTGACACTTTCAATAGTCAGGAATTAGGAGTATTCTCTGAGGGTGGTTCAATTGCAAGGGATGAAGTCACTTCATTATCAGCTCTTTACATTCTAAATGGACAAATTTGATGCCAATGAAAGGCATTTGGAATACCTATCTCTGTACACATTCTACATAGAGTGGGAGGTAAAGTAGGTGAATTATCCTAATTATGATGACTAGAGAATCTAGGGTTATTGTTCTGATAGTTAAGGTTAAATGTTCTATGGTATCGATAAAAATTATTAGGTCTCTGGTAAGTATTTTGCCTCGGGGCATAAAGTTCTAACATCATTTGTATATCTTGGTACGTCTGATCTATTTCAAGTTTGGGATTAATTCCTAAAGAAATCATTTCTGTTTTGAATTTGGGGAGTTCTAACAAAGGGAATCATATATCTGGGTGAGTCATTCGTAGGTTGTGGATTCTCTCTTATTTTGACGAGTCTCTGAGCTTTGTCAAGCCAAGAATTGGGTCAGCAGGGGAATTAATGGTCACTATTAATTTTAGTTCCCTGGGGAGGCCATCGGTTAAACACTCCATGATCATTTCACTTCTTAAATTTAACTTTTTTCCGATTTATAATTTTCTCCTGAAATATTTTGTAATATCATCATTGTTTTCATTTAATTTTAACCCTGCAAAATCACTAAAGGTAGTTAAGGTAGGGGTGAAGAAATTTTCTTCTAACACGGTTACCAATTCTGCAAAATTATTAATTTGATAACAATTTTGTATATAAACGTTAAGTGCTTTTCCTTTTACAAATCGTGAAAAATTTTTTAATTTCCGTTCATCATCTTTGTTTCCCTTGATACATTTTTAACTAAAATAGGATAACCACGAGTCTATATCTATAGTGCCATCTTCAAAGGGCACAATGTTTATTTAAGTTTCAACATTCGGAATTCTAAAGGAAACTTCTTGATCCACATTTACTTTGGCAGTGTTCATCTTGCTTCACTTATAATACTATAAATTACAAAAAAAAATATATAGTAACTGACCTGTTTTACACCAACATTTTTACTATAAAATACAATACTAAATAAGAAATTTTTAAGAGTAAAACACTCTGATGGTGATCTTGAAAAATAGCTTATAGAAGCTTCCACGATTCTCTGTGCAGCGTTTGGCGTACACAGGAAATCATAGAAATTATCTTGAAAAGGAATCTGTTAATGATTATCGCGTACACATAAAACACTTGAAGCACTTCTTGGAGATTTGGAGTTGAATTACGGATGTATCAGCACTGGTAATTTTCTTCTTTAAAGATGGCGCATTCAGGAACGCATGCGGGAATAGAAATAGAAAGTCATGTAGAACAAATACCTCTTCACTTGCTCACGTTGCAGTCGTAATTTCCGTTGCATTTCTAAAAGGATAAAATCCTGTCGAGCTCTCTGAGAAGACCCAAATGGTCATCTCTTGAAGAAAAGCATACATGGCCGAAGATAATAAAAGTCAGATTCACGTAAAGAAGAATTTATTGATTGAAGTCAACAACACATCTTACTTGCTCGAAGCCAGCAAAGCGTCTCCGTAGCTCGCGAAATGAGAATTAGGTCAAAGAGAGGTTGCCAGGAATTGGCGGAAAAAGTTAGTATATGGAAAGGAGAAGCATCTCGCCAATGCGTCGGAAAGTTTACCAGATGAGAAAGAAAGTTCAGAATGGGCAATTAAAAGTTATTAATAATATTATCATATATATATATATATATATATTATATATATATATATATATATATATATTATATATATATATATATATATTATATATATATATATATATATATTATATATATATATATATATATATTATATATATATATATATATATATATATATATATATATATATATATATATATATTAATATATATATATATATATATATATATATATATATATATATATATATATATATATATATATATATATATATATATATATATATATATATATATATATATATATATATATATATATATATATATATTGACGTCCTGTGTCCAATTGTTTATTTTCCGAGGTTTCAAACTTTATTCCAGGTAAGTAAAAGTGAATATTTTACATAACTACTACTACTTGCACTATGTTTTGTAAAAATTGAGTCTTGCGCCTTATTCTACATGAGAGGAATATCTTTTTAAACTAATTGGAAATTAAATAAATGTAACATATAATGAGATAAACGAGTTTGTTTCGAAGATGTCGCTGCTGGTATTACGGACCCGGGTCCATATTACCAGCACCCATGATGATCCATTTCCTGAACCTTTATTCACCTTACTTGATAATTCATTCATTCTCGCGAATGCTTCAGCAGAATCAACTGTCTGTGCTGCACAGCTTTGGAAGATCATCCTCTACGTCCAGAGCAAACGTCAACTTCCCTAAGCATGACAATAGATACTTCACCAGCTCAAGCTTTAAACTCTGAAATTATGACAATGTATGCTGCAAAAGCTCAAGCTTCGACTTTCCAAATTATGTTAACGAATGCTGCACCACGGATTTAGCACCGGTTCTTGCTGTACCCCCATCAAACTTCAAACCCCCACGCATCTCACCAAGAGAAATTCTTCTTGTGTCGTCAACAAAAAATACATCAAATAGAGGACGTAAACGGGGTTGTGTTGCAATTATATCAGCATCTCCCCACAAAAAGTATTTGTAGGAATCTAAGAAACAACCAATTCGAGGAGGAGGCCGGGTTAGAGGTGGGGGAAGGGTAGTGGAAGAGGAAGTTCAAATGCTCAGGGGAATAAAAAAGGATTTCAACCTGATGACACCTCAGACACAGATGACTCGGCTACTGACCTCTTGTCTGAGAGCCTTGACTCACGAGTCAATATGGAAGTCTGTGAGGATGGCCCAGACCAGCAAAGTGCATCGTGCATCTTCTCTGATGGGGCATTCAAATATGACACATGCGGGAAATTCTGGATTTGTTGGGTAATGTGCCTACACAGGACTCATTCTGTGTGCACCAAAGCCAAAGCTGAGTTTTTTATTTGAGAGTTTTGTGACCACAATTGAAGTTTTTTTATATAGATAAAGTTTGATATTCCAGCTGTTTAATAAATAAATTTTCTTTTTTTCATTTTTAACATTTTAAACACTTTTATTTTTTTACTGCCAGCTGTTTAATAAATAGATAAAGGATTTTTTAGGCAAATGTTGGAACCGTATTAACCTCCACTTTGGCTCATCTGCTAGTTTTGACTTTTTTCATTTATGTGATTGTATACATCTTAAGATTTGATTTAGCGGCAAATCCACTTAAGGATGTTTAGATAATGAGTTTGGGAACAGGTTAGAGCCCAAAAATATGAAAATCATGTTTTGATATGACCACAGTGAGCCAAAAACAAAAGAGAAGTCCATAATCCCACCTTCTCTTATATACTATATATATATATAGAGAGAATCTACTCTCACTTCTACCCAGACGTGGGTGTATATAATTTGAAGTGGCACTCTATTTTAATTTGAAGCAAACACAGTTTATACATGAAACAATGTTTATTGAATTCGTTGCACATATAATTGGCTTTTACAGCAATAAGCATGCGTACTACTTGTACGGAATATAAATACAGCTTTCAAGAACAATATATTTTCATACTCACGAACAGTAAGTCAAACCAGCAGTCCTGCCATGTAAACTTCTGGCCCGCTAAGCACTAGCGCAGGATAACACCTTTTCAACCTTAACAACCTCCCCCTTCTTTCTTAATGACGCTGCGTGGTATTTATACTAAGCGCGTATGCCGACATTAGCATATCTAAAGCAGCTTCTTTAATTCACTCAAAAGTTCGATTCTTGTGAATCGAATCTTGTGTATACCTTACACTGGCCTCCCTCGAAAAAAAAATTAGGTAACTGAGGTCTGAACGGCTTCAGTTAACTAATTGAAAACGCGTGCTGGTCTGACTTTTTACATAATGGGTGGCAAAGCCAAAAAACCTTCCACACGTTGTGTGGAGGAAAAACGCCACTACCATTTTACAAAACTAACCCCGAAGGGTCCAGGTGACACCATCAAACAGTGGATTTGCAGAGTTGCGGATACTGGGATGCCAACTGCGCCCTAAAATATCTATTTTAATTAAAAGTGACAACACAATTGCACAGCATGACATTTCTTGACTGTATCTGCTCTCCCCCAATTTATAATGTACATGTGTTATTTTTTTGTGAAGTTAGTACATTAGTGGTTAATTGGTATATTGTGCAGTATGTATTTTTTTCCTAGTCACTACATGTCCCCTTCAAAAATTTATAAAACAACAGTATGCCGTTTTTTTTCAGTGGCTCACTCCTTCCCCTCAAAATGTTTACACAGTATATACAATGGGGAACTTCAAACCAATTTGGTTCGGTTTTATTAAAGGGTGGGAGTTAGAATAAGAGAATTGATACAAGACTTGTTCCTCATGAATGCAGCCACTTCCTTGCACCAGTCTCTCCAATTCGTGGAACCTCTCTTGATGGTCGCAGTCCTAGTAAAGGGGTTCGTTGACCGTGTGGGCATCCTTCGTGCAGCAGGTCGTAGGTCCTGAGACGCTGGTCCGGCTTGACGATGGACAGGAGGTCTCTTGGGAGGAGGCCAACCTTGCTGGGCGGCAGAAATCTTCCGTTTCCTGTACTTATGCAATGGAACTTTAAAATTGTCATTCTTCCTTTTGATAACCTTGTGTACCTTATGTGTACCACGTTCATCCTTTGATAGAGTTTTTGTAGGGCACACTTTACCTTTCTTCGTACTTTTGCTTGTATCGGTATTAAATTTTAATGCAGATTCTGTTTTTTCAACAACCTGACTCTGCTTTTCGTATTTGTGCTTATACGACTTCTTGTTTACCGCCTTAATTACTTCAGTATTAGCACTTTTAATGCTGGAACCTGAAGGCGCTTTTTCACGTTTTTTATCCCCCTTAACTTTAGTTTTATCCTCTTTTGACGAAAAAGTCTCTTTGAAACTTGCGACATCAGAATCGTTATCATTTATATTCGTTAACACTGCTTCAGTTTTAGGAAGATTAAGCTTTTCGTACTGGTGCGTTTTAATACAACCTACGTCTATAACTTCCGAAGCATCAGCTAAACTACTTACAGTATAATTCTGTGTCAACTTTTCATCCTGACTCTCAGTATGGTTTTCATGTACTTTATTTAAAACCATATTATCAACCTGGCCTACACAATCCTCATTCGGCTGGGAACTTGAAATAATATCATCATTACCTAGCGAGTTCCTACTATCGTTTAAAGAATTTTTATTGTCGTCAACTAATAAGTATTCACTAACTGCCGTAACGAATACTTCGTCATCTACTAAATTTCCTTCATTAACAGATGTGTGAATATCATCTAAAATATCAGGTATAGCATTAATAATATCAGGTATAGCATTAATAGAAGTGTCAGATGATTTATTTTCTAAACTACTAGCATTAGTATCGGCACTATTTTCAGAAATTTGTACTGGAATTACCTCATCATTCCAGCTAGACTCACTTTCTTTATAAGCCACAAAAATACCCTGACTTTCACTATTCTCAAAATAATGATTACTGCTAGGACAAAATAATACATTTGACCACACAGTTTCAACAGGTTGAACCATATCATGTGAATCAACTTGCCAGTGCAAGTAAGGTGCTTCCATATTATTTACTTTAAGAGCGCTAATTTCATTATAACGCCGTGCGCTTCTATTATTTTGCCTGCGGTACTGCTTACGCTGCTGGTTTGAAACTCGCGAAAAATTTTGGCGCGGCTGTATAAAACTTCTCGTACCTGAATGACGGTGAGGGGTAGCGAAGAAATGTCTATTGTCATATTTAGCTAAAGCTTGAAGGAGGGTAACCTTGCTTGTAATTGTTTGATTATCTAAAAAATCTTGAACACTTGGCTTCAAACGTTGGATAACTATTTTTAAGATTACCGCTTCCGTTACCCCTTCTAAATATTCCTCACACTTGGAAATCTTTTCCATAGCAAAATCTAATGCAGACTGACCTTCACGTTGCGTTAGCGAATAAATTTCCGCTTCAATTTCACTTTGATTAAAGGTCTTTGGAAAAACACTAAGAAACTGTTGCTTGAATGACAAATAGTCAAAAATCAGATTACTGCTTTGCATGCATGTGTACCACTGAAATGCACTACCTCTTAAAGCGGCTAGAGCAATTTTAAGTTTATCCCCCTCTGGGGTGCATTGTTGCTGAAAGTAATGCTCAATTTTCTTTAGGAATTGGCTTGAGGGGCCGCCATTGAAGGTGGCTTCGAATGGCGCAATTTGCTGAACCATAATTACTCGAGGAAAATTTCCTTCAGGATTTTGTTCTACAACACTCATTTTTAAATAGTATATAAGTACTTGCAACAATTTTATCAATATAAGTTCACAGTACACAGTTTAATTTCAATTTTGTTGTTCGTTACAAATGTAACGCTAACTACCACGGTATATATATTTTCGGGCGCCAGTATAGAGTTTCTTTGCTCACTTCTACCCAGACCTGGGTGTATATAATTTGAAGTGGCACTCTATCTGAATTTGAAACAAACACAGTTTATACATGAAACAATGTTTATTGAATTCGTTGCACATATAATTGGCTTTTACAGCAATAAGCATACGTACTACTTGTACGGAATGTATAAACACAGCTTTCAAGAACAATATATTTTTATACTCACGAACAGTAAGTCAAACCAGCAGTACTGCCATGTAAACTTCTGGCCCGCTAAGCACTAGCGCAGGATAACACCTTTTCAACCTTAACAACCTCCCCTTTTTCATTATATACGCTGTGTGGTATTTATACTAAGAGCGTATGCCGAAATTAGCATATCTGAAGCAGCTTCTTTAATTCACTCAAAAGTTCGATTCTTGTGAATGGAATCTTGTGTATACCTTACAAACTGTAGAAAGCAAAGAAATAATATAAATACCACATTCAAACTTAAAATTTCTTTCTTTTCTCAAGCAATATAATAATAACATGTGAATTTAGCAATGATTGTAACACACGTAATTAAACACGCAAACATTCGCTTTTATTAATATAGATTTCTTATTAAATAGTATGTTTCAATAATGAAAATACTTATTACTTCGTTAATATAATTGTTGAAATCATATTTTATATTTCTTATAAAATAGTATGCAATTATATTAAAAATAAGAGTTTCAAATAAAAATTCCAACTTGCGACTTTATATGTGGTATTTAGTGCAATTAACATGTGTTTGATTTGATCAGTATCGGACTTTATTGTTTGACTGTTGTGAAGCTGGTGTTTGTATATTCATATTCCATCTTATAGTGAGACTCAATATTATAACACTATTGATTTTATGATATATTTTATAAGTTTTGTATTTGTTATGTGATTTTTATACTATGTACAATAATAAATACTTACTGAAAGTTAGATTGATTATATTTTTTTGTAAATCCATTAAACCTAAATATGTATTTTTGAATTTAGTATCAAATCTGATATAATGTGATCTGTGGTTTAATGATGGATTTAGTCTGCACAGAAACCAAATCTTTCTCTCATGGGATGAATAAGAAATCTACTGAAATCCAATTGCATTATTTTAAAATCGTAAGATATTTTCGTAAAGATCACAGGAAAAAATGCATGCACACATACATAATCACCATTTATTTTATAAAGCAGCATATAATCCAATATATCGGAGTGATGAGCTTTCATAGCTAGTATCATGTCCTCCTAGTTATAAATTCAGCTAACATACTCAAATTTGCATTTGTTTATATTGTCTATATTTTCCCATAAACTTTTATTTCAGTAAAATTAGGATTACTGAGTAACTAAAGCTAAAAATAATTGAATTATTGCTCTCATATTCTTGTGATACTATTTTTACATACATTCAATGAATAGTGTTGCGGGGCCACTACCAATATGTGGGGTTGTATTGGGCTGAACAACTCCCCTAGCCTACATAATATTTTTTCATGTTTTCCTAACTCTCTTCTAATAAAAATTTCTTTGTTAAACTTCGTATTGTTTCACATAACTATTTTTCCTTATATATGCAAAAATAATATAAATAAAATGAGAAAAAAAATAATAGCATCGACTTTTTGTTATGGATCATATTATTGTTAAAAACTATGTGAAGACTAAAGACATAATCAGAATCTCCAGTTTTACAGTTTGAAAAAGTGTAAAAACCCAACTATCTTAAAAGTTGTCTAAAATTTTCCGATTTTAACTGAACTTGTATTAACGTAAGGAAAAATAGTTATGTGAAACGATACGAAAACATAAATTACTTACTGTAAACATAAAAAATTAATTAACGTCATTTAAAAACGTCATTGACAAAATAAACGCATTAAAAGAATGCCGGAATTGAATTCAGTTAGGGTGGTATATAATTGTTTTCAAGGGTTTTTTGTATGTGTGTTTACTTACGTGTGTTATAATGATTGCTAAATTGACATATTATTATATTGCTTGAGAAATGAAAGAAATTTAGAGTTTAAATGTCTACAGTTTTAAATGACGTTAATTAATTTGTTATGTTTACAGTAATTAATGTTTTCGTATCGTTTCACATAACTATTTTTTTTAAATCGGAAAATTTTAGACATCTTTTAAGAAAGTTGAGTTTTTACGCTTTTTCAAACTGTGAATTTGAAGATTTTTATTATGTCTTTAGTCTCCACATAGTTTTTAACAATAATATGATCCAAAACTAATATTTTTTAATATAATTGTTTTCAAGTGTTTGTTTGATGTAATTTTTAAAATCATTGGTGTTGGGTTTCTCAGTCTTATCTTTAACTCTGTCTGAAGTAATGGATTATAACACACGTAAATAAACACACACGCAAACATTCGCTTTTATTGATATAGATTTCTTATTAAATAATATGTGTCAATAATGAAAATACTTATTACTTCGTTAATATAATTGTTGAAATCATATTTTATATTTCTTATTAAATAGTATGCAATTATATTAAAAATAAGAGTTTCAAATAAAAATTCAAACTTACGAAACTAAATGTATCGATCCAACAAATTTTTTTCGAAAATTGTGCGAAAAACTTACCTAAATGGAATCGATTCATATTCGAATGACAGTTACTTGAATTAAAATTTGTTTTCACTTTTAACTTGCAAAATATCCCCCCAAAAATCAGTACATCTTGAAATGATCTAATTATCATTAAAACATTGGAATTAAATTTTTTAAGGTTCTTTCCAAATATGTAACATTTAACGAAAAAAAATTATATCAAAAAAGCATGGACGAATTTCAAAAGGTTAGTTTGTAACTCAAAATAGAAAAATAATCTATTTATGATTAAAAAGTTTGAATTTAATGAATAAAAATTAGACACACAATGACGCATATTTTCACTGATTCATTTTTTAGTGAAATCACGCTGTGAACGAATCACGCTTTGTTATGACTCAATCATTTACGCGTTTGAAGAACGAAGCAGGAAAATTGTGTTGCAGTATCGTTCTTTAAAATTCAATTAAAAATCGAAATTTTAAGATAGAGACTTGAAATGAGGTTTATATGAATGAGAAAGCTTTCATCTTCCAGATGATGCAAATATTTTCTTTGTAAGATAAAAACACGAAGAGCATCGACCGTAGATGCTAAAACCTTCCACACGTTGTGTGGGGGAAAAACGCCACTACCATTTTACAAAACTAACCCCGAAGGGTCCAGGTGACACCATCACACAGTGGATTTGCAGAGTTGCGGATACTGGGCTGGCCAACTGCGCCCTAAAAAACTTATTTTAGTTAAAATTGTCAACACAATTGCACAGCATGACATTTCTTGACTGTATCTGCTCTCCCCAAATTTATAATGTACATGTGTTATTTTTGTGAAGTTAGTACATTAGTGGTTAATTGGTATATTGTGCAGTATGTATTTTTTTCCTAGTCACTACATGTCCCCTTCAAAAATTTATAAAACAACAGTATGTCTTTTTTTTTCAGTGCCTCACCACTTCCCCTCAAAATGTTTACAGTATATACACTGGGGGAACTGCAAACCAATTTGGTTCGGTTTTATTAAAGGGTGGGAGTTAGAATAAGAAAGTTGATACAAGACTTGTTCCTCATGAATGCAGCAACTTCCTTGCACCAGTCTGTCCAATCCGTGGAACCTCTCTTGATGGTCGCAGTCCTAGTAAAGGGGTTCGTTGACCGTGTGGGCATCCTTCGTGCAGCAGGTCGTTGGTCCTGAGGCGCTGGTCCGGCTTGACGATGGACAGGAGGTCTCTTGGGAGGAGGCCAACCTTGCTGGGCGGCTGATATCTTGCGTTTCCTGTACTTATGCAAAGGAGCTTTAAAATTGTCATTCTTCCTTTTTATAACCATGTGTACCTTATGTGTGCCACGTTCTTCCTTAGATGGAGGTTTTGTAGTGCACACTTTACCTTTCTTCGTACTTTTGCTTGTATCGGTATTAGATTTTAATGCAGATTCTATTTTGTCAAATTTATACGCCGCACCAACGTGTTTAGTTACTGGCTTTATCTCTCTACTTGTGTCATGTTTTTCAACAAACTGACTCTGTTTTTGGTATTTGTGCTTATACGACTTCTTGTTTACCGCCTTAATTACTTCAGTATTTGCAGTTTTAATGCTGGAACCTGAAGGCTCTTTTTCACGTTTTTTATCCCCCTTAACTTTAGTTTTATCCTCTTTTGACGAAAAAGTCTCTTTGAAACTTGCGACATCAGAATCGTTATCATTTAAATTCTTTAACACTGCTTCAGTTTTAGGAAGATTAAGCTTTTCGTACTGGTGCGTTTTAATGCAACCTGCGTCTATAACTTCCGAAGCATCAGCTATACTACTTACAGTATAACTCTGTGTCAACTTTTCATCCTGACTCTCAGTATGGTTTTCATGTACTTTATTTAAAACCATATTATCAACCTGGCCTACAGCATCCTCATTCGGATGGAAACTTGAAATAATATCATCATTACCTAGCGAGTTCCTACTATCGTTTAAAGAATTTTTATTGTCGTCAACTAATAAGTATTCACTAACTTCCGTAACGCATACTTCGTCATCTACTAAATTTCCTTCATTAACAGATGTGTGAATATCATCTAAAATATCAGGTATAGCATCAATAATATCAGGTATAGCATTAATAATATCAGGTATAGCATTAATAGAAGTGTCCGATGATTTATTTTCTAAACCACTAGCATTAGTATCGGCCCTATTTTCAGAAATTTGTACTGGAATTACCGCATTATTCCAGCTAGACTCACTTTCTTTATAAGCCACAAAAATACCCTGACTTTCACTATTCTCAAAATAATGATTACTGCTCGGACAAAATAATACATTTGACCACACAGTTTCAACAGGTTGAACCATATCATGTGAATCAACTTGCCAGTGCAAGTAAGGTGCTTGCATATTATTTTCTTTAAGTGCACTAATTTCTTTATAACGCCGTGCGCTTCTATTATTTTGCCTGCGGTACTGCTTACGCTGCTGGTTTGAAACTCGCGAAAAATTTTGGCGCGGGTGTATAAAACTTCTCGTACCTGAATGACGGTGAGGGGTAGCGAAGAAATGCCTATTGTCATATTTAGCTAAAGCTTGAAGGAGGGTAACCTTGCTTGTAATTGTTTGATTATCTAAAAAATCTTGAACACTTGGCTTCAAACGTTGGATAACTATTTTTAAGATTATCGCTTCCGTCACCCCCTCTAAATATTCCTCACACTTGGAAATCTTTTCCGTAGCAAAATCTAACGCAGACTGACCTTCACGTTGCCTTAGCGAATAAATTTCCGCTTCAATTTCACTTTGATTAAAGGTCTGTCGAAAAACACTAAGAAACTGTTGCTTGAATGACAAATAGTCAAAAATCAGATTACTGCTTTGCATACACGTGTACCACTGATATGCACTACCTCTTAAAGCGGCTAGAGCAATTTTAAGTTTATCCCCCTCTGGGGTGCATTGTTGCTGAAAGTAATGCTCAATTTTCTTTAGGAATTGGCTTGAGGGGCCGCCATTGAAGGTGGCTTCGAATGGCGCAAAATGCTGAACCATAATTACCCGAGGAAAATTTCCAGCAGGATTTTGTTCTACAACACTCATTTTTAAATAGTATATAAGTACTTGCAACAATTTTATCAATATAAGTACACAGTACACAGTTTTTTAATTTCAATTATGTTGTTCGTTACAAATGTAACGCTAACTACCAGGGTATATATAATTTCGGGCGCCAGTATAGAGTTTCTATACTAAGGGGGCACTCTATTTGTATTTTATACAAATTCAGTTTATACATGAAACAATGTTTATTGAATTCGTTGCACATATAATTGGCTTTTACAGCAATAAGCATGCGTACTACTTGTACGGAATATAAATACAGCTTTCAAGAACAATATATTTTCATACTCACGAACAGTAAGTCAAACCAGCAGTCCTGCCATGTAAACTTCTGGCCCGCTAAGCACTAGCGCAGGATAACACCTTTTCAACCTTAACAACCTCCCCCTTCTTTCTTAATGACGCTGCGTGGTATTTATACTAAGCGCGTATGCCGAAATTAGCATATCTAAAGCAGCTTCTTTAATTCACTCAAAAGTTCGAATCTTGTGAATCGAATCTTGTGTATACCTTACATATATATATATATATATATATATATTTATTTATATATAATTAAAAATACTACATTTACAATGAATTTCATTGCATTACTCCCACTTAAATTCATGTTATTATTCTATTTCAAATAATTGAAATTTATATTATACAGATTGACATGAATTTAGAATAATTTCTAAAAGACCAGTTTTCTTTGTGTGATTAAAGTTTGGTGGTTATAATATAGGTTTACCTGTTTAAGTACAAGTAAACTTATCTTAAACGATGTTGCTTTGAGTCGATAAGAGTTCTACGTTCTTTGAGTCGATACGTTTCCTTTGTTTCATCTTTCATTTCAAAGTGCAGTCATTATTCAATTGCTAAGAAATTGAGAAAATGCAGATGAAAGATTCTTCTCTGAAGTTGATTGATCTTTTGTCATTCTTTGCATTTAAACAAAGTCAGATTAGCCCAATATATCATCTATGATATATATCAGCTGTTTAATGTGTTTAAGTAGGCGTAACTACATATTTTTCAACGAAGTATTGCCTTAATAAATTGTGCTGCGTGAAATATATCAATACATTTTTGCATTAGTGTTAAAATTATTACTTATTTTTGATATTTTAACTGGAATTTAGTTATTTAATCAAGATGAAAGATAAACTTTTATAGGCAATTAAAGGTAAATAGTAAAGTAATGTTTTATAAAACTGTTTTCTATAAACTTTTTTTGTTGTTGTTTGATACAAATTTATAATATTTTGATATAAATCAGCATAAATTTACTTTTTACTAATTTTTGAAATTTGAAGACCATTAACAAGTAAATAAGATAAGTTTTAAAAGTTACAGTTTAAAACAAAATTTGAAAAGAATGAAGCAAGTTCTGTCTACATAATAGGAGATATGGTCTGGAGAATAGAAGCTCTCGTGTTCGATCCCCTAGACCTAGTTGTTTTCTAAAAGTTTCTAGTCAGCTACATATTATCAGTAACCACTAACAGAAAATTCTACAGGACATCGAGACACGGGTATCAGTATACATCCATATAAATCAGTGGCCCATATTACAGAGCAAACCACACATATGGTGGTACCTGTAGAGTACTTAACCGTAATGAGATGAATTTAAAGAAGACTTCAGCAAATATATATTTAAACTATAACAAGGAGAACCCTATTAATACAAACAAATGTTTTGATATCAATAAAACAATTCCCTGTACAGTACTGATGACGGAAGAATATTCACAAATACATTTTAGTTACTAATAAAAATCCATTCGAGTATATGGGGGATCTAGTGCATGCCAATAAAAATAAATTAAAGATTATTTGTGTACCAATATAGCCCAATAGAAATCAATAAAAGCATAATGGGGCACCAGCATAAACCAACAAAGATCAAAGGTGAATGGAATCAACATATATGTAAGGTACATACCTATATGTAAGGTAAATATATATTAATTAAACTAATTATAAGGTATTTCAACTAGAAAATTATGAATGTGTTCATTAATTGGCAAAATATTAGGATTTTGATTATACGATAACCTTTTTATCTCAATATATACAAATATTTTAATAGATTAGATATGCTTAGATGTTTAAGTAACGAAGACCGAATCGGAGTGCCCTTAGCTGTGAACATGTTATTCGCGGGTTCGATCATCTGTAACTTCAGAACAAGCTGTTTCTCTAAGGGTTACATGAAATAATACTAAACGAAAAGCAATTCTCCACCAAATAAAACACATAAAAAATTCGTGACTCTTATGCAATAAGGAAACTCGAAGCAATTCATGCAGTCTAGACCAAGAGCAATCCAAGTCTGTTCGGGAAGCACTCTGTACCTAGGGAGATAAAAATTCAGAAAACAGTAGATGCTGTTTCTAACATCACTTCAAAATAGAGAAAAGCTATGAAAAGATTTGGAAAAACATTCGAACTCTGATCCGAAGAAAAGAATTTTGGATTGGTGCTTTTTTTTTCGAAACTGCAGAAGTTTCGGGAGTAATATATGTGGTTTCAACACAGGAGGATCTCGTTTAGTTTATATTATAGCTAACTTTATAATAGACCTATCTAAAATAGAGTAGTTATACTTTATACAAAACAACACATTATCAGTGAATTTAAAAAATTACTTAACATTTGTTATATAATTTCCTAATAATCCAAGATATGTATAAGAAGTTTTAATGGATTAAATTTTAAAATTGTACTTTGTTCTAAAGATTCACCAGTCTCTGACTAGTAAAAAGATATAATTATTCAATGACACTCAAAGTAACGAATGTTTTAAATAACTACCTTTTAAAATTATGGTGTTGTAATGGAAATTAAACGAAAAAGACTATTGAATATCTAATAGATATCTCAAACATTTGCCTCTCTGGTTACTTTTTTCAAGAATTGACCATATGTTACAGCACGTAAAGCAAAACACGTATCCACAGAATATCTTCAGTATGAAAAGTCCTTTTATTTACCTTATGTCAGTGAAGATCATCATATATGTAATTGTTTTGTGTAATACATAACATTATGTACTTAAAAATCAAAACATTTTATAATTTTAAAATCTTGTTACTGATATTCATAAAATAAGTAATTCACATAGTTTTCTCATCCTATTATGTTGGTAAAATATGAATTGTATATTTAAAAATATTATAAATAACTGTATTCTTAAACACTTCTAAGAAATAGTTTATGATAAACAGTTTATTTTGAAATAAAGAATGTTCTCAAATTTACGCTTTTACTATTTCATACAGACTCACGACACTACCATGTGTTGTCCTACGCGATTTGCAGTTGGAAAAACACATTGAAAAAGACGACATTTTCAAGAGTCACTTCATTGCAAAGTTTAGCGACTGTATATCTGTGGCTTGGTACAAGAGGTGCTTAAGTCAGTTTTTTTCAAGATGACTTTGTTTGCTTACGTGTCTTTAAAAATATTATTTTCATTGTAAGATGTACTCAAGTCTGTACAATGGTTTAGAAAACACTTTAAAAGCATCAGACAGACTTGGGAACTTCTTACATTGAAAATACACTGCTCAAAACAATTAGGGGAGCACATGGTTTTAACGAAATTACGCAAATACTTACACCGATAAGTAACATAAAATAAATCATCCATAATTTAAAGCCCAGCAGGAAACAGAAGAGGAAAACATCATATGCAAATCAAAGTTCATGACGTAAAATCCTGCAGTTATATGTGTTGACATCGTCATTTAGGTAAAAATGGGCCTCATGTGTCCACAAAATATTCCATGGCCAACTTTCGTCCATTTCCATCCGTGCAAGGAATTCCAAAGCGAAAGATTCTCTTGCAGCAGGATCATTACGTTTAAGTTCTTAAACATGTTGGATTTTGCATGGGTAGAACTGCAGCACTCTACGGACAATTTTGTACACCGTACTCCATGGTAAGTCCATTCGACGTGCGAAAGCACGTACGCTGCACGTATCGTGTGTGCTTTCCACTGTTGCTTCCTCCACTACTAATGCAACAGCCTCCATGGTTTCCACAGAAGCAGGTCTCCTTCCTCTCCCAGGTGTAACAGATAACAAACACGTGGCGTCAAACTTTGCCATAATTTTCCTCAAACCGTGCGGTGTCATTGTCCCTCGGCGTATTCCTCTTACTGAACGATACCTTTGCAAAGCACGCCGTTCATTGCTATCGCATTCATAATAACATTTAACGAGAAAAGCATGGTCTTGCATGGTTAGAGACATTGTCGATTCGTAACAATGAGAACTCTGACAAACAGGCTCACTTTTATCTGGAAAATCAAATGACGTGTAAAACGCATCTGCATAAATCATTTGCATAACCCCACAAACAGTTTCGTTTTAGAAACGATTAAAAACGTTTTAAACCGATATCTTCATGTGTTAGGGTCGACATTCCGAACAAAATTCACGAATTAACAATCTGTAAGAAAACGATTTCCGGAATGCACACAATTTAAATGGTAATTTTGTTTAGTTCAATGTTTCTTAAGGGTATACAAAATGTTAAACCCGTGTAACAGAAGGTTAAGTTAGATTCCGACCCTTATTTCGTTTAACAATTTTGTATACAGTGCCATTTGCCCCTGGTGGTTAGTTTTTGAACTTTCTTTTGGCGGAAAAGAAATTCCCATGACCCCCTTTAAACTATTACCAAGTTTGATAACATTTGGTCCAGTAGTTTTCCTTTTATGACCATTTAATTATAACCACCCTGTATTTATGGATAAATTTTTAGCTGAACTAGATTCTTTAATTTTAGATGTGGTAGTATTCAGTACTTAAACTCAAAAGCAATCTTCTACAAATAACTGAAAAGCACGCAGTTAAATTAAAATATATTTACAAAACGTAAGAAACCTTAAAAAACCGACATTTATTGGCAGTGTACTTTGCTCACAAGTATCACAAACTACGCAACATTATAAAGACTAAATTATTTCTTTGAATATGATCATCAAGTTTCAAATGTTCATTCTAAATGTAAAACATTCTAAATGTAAAAACATTCTAAATGTAAAAAAAAACAAAAAAAACGCCACTACTTTTTGGCGATACATTGAAACCCTATGATGCCTTATGAAAAAATGATTTCTTATACATTGAATGTTTTCACATTAATCAGTTGGAGGGGTAAATTATCTTTCTCTCTAATATGTATGAATACATGTATTTATGCTTTTATATTATATATATATATATATATATATATATATATATATATATATATATATGTATGTATGACAATACGGAAAACTCATTATGATAATGATGTGGTGACAAACATATTTATGATGATGGGCGAATTTAAAGCTCCTTAAGAAGCAGTAAGGCATTCTAGGATCAATTACGTTGTTCCAACTAATATTCCAAATATTGAACATGATGAGGAATAGTTATGTAGCTTTTATTGTAAGAATATCAGACCCCATATTCTTTTCAATTACCAAGAATGATCCACTTCATTAGCCTCAGCTTACCTACAATTTTGTTTGTGGAGTAATAATATTCAGTGGATGGACTATCTAGTTATGTTTCTGAAAACAAATGGAGAACAAAATTTCTGGAATCCATTTGAAGTATAATTTGGAAGCTCGGGAAATGCACGTGTGACACTTTGTCAGTCATCTCTCGGAATCATTCTGGAGAAAAGAAAATAATAACCTAATACCTTACTATATTGCTTCCATAATTATACCTTGAAATATTCTTCAATTTGCAAAAGGAAAAGGTGGATTTTCCGGATATGACTCCTAATTTTAATTTTCCAATAAAATTTGGCAAAATTTAAATGTACTTTATAAAAATGTTATTAATGCTTGATAAATTGTTTTATTAAAAAAATCTTTTTTCTATAACCTCATACTGAAAGAACCCTTAGTTATTTCAATGAAATATTGCCTGTGAAATGAATAAAACTTCCTGATATTTTCGTGGTTTAAATAATGATAAGAAAACCTTTTTAAATTCATAATTTTCATATTGATTTAGCACGAAATTAGCGACGATAATTTTTTTAGAATACAAAAGCTCTTATTTAAAGAAAAACCGGTTTGGTAAAAACCGGTAAGTGCTAGAGTTACCTTTTTGTGATATAATCAAAAATACATAAATATTCAGAAACGGAACAAAGGAAGTGTAGGAAAAACTTTTGGGATGTTATACGCTTTGAAACGCGATTGGAAGAAGCTTAACATGTGTCACTGTATTTGGTATATCAAATCATTCTTATCACTTTTGAGCTATCCATTCTCTGGAAAGCGAATAAGGTTTGTGTCTCAGAAAGACACTTGATCGATTCTCTTACAATAAGGGGTTCAATATGTTGGAGTATCTCGATAAATTTCAAATATCCGTATTGGAAATAGTTCATGCGAAACATTCTTGGTGAATCTTAATGATACAATCTAAGATTCTCTAAAACAAAATCTAATGGGATGCCAAACGGTTATTTTATTCTAATTTGGGGGAAAATATTTTCGTACGAAGAATCTATAGATATTTATGCCTGACTATTACTAGTTTACACTTAAAAAAATGTTAAAACTTTTTCTAAAGGTTAAAAAAATAATTTGGAACTGAAAATTGAGGGGTGTAACAAATAGAAAAAATGAAAATAATTCATGATATATTGATTTCATCATGTATAGTTGTTAATGAGTTATTCTTTTTTAAATCTAAAAGGCTCTAAAAGACGAATAATATTGAAACGTGATTCAAAATTTCTTTTTATGTCTTAGGTCCAAATGATTTAAAATTTGTCCATTGAGGAATTTGGAATGCTCAGTATTAAATACATAAAAAAACTGTAATAATTATTCCGTATCTCATATATGAAATCTTTGAGCACTTTATTGGAGGTTTGAAATAGACAATTTTTTGCTGAGCCTTTATTTCATTATTTGGATGTAGAAAATTTAACTTAATTTCTTAAAATGCATCATGCGAAATCACGGAATGCTGCTAACATGAACTACATATTTTAATATTTGAATCTGGGGGAAGTATTTTAAACATATGTAACAATATGAGTTTTTCCTATGCTTTGAGAGTGACAGTTTCCATTTCTGCTCAGCAGAATAACTTGAGTTATGAAATATCCTTACTCTTATAAAACTCCTTGAAAACCTTTCATACAAGAATTTAACATGTTTTTCGTAAAAGGAAATAGTGTGTTTTATCCTGAGATTGGAGAGTAAAGGAAAAATATTTAATTTTAAAATTTGGATGATCAGTATATTAAAATAAAGACAACAGAAATGTTCAAAATTCATAATTTGCTGAACGTGTAGAACGCTGAATATTTAGGTGATCAGATAAAAATTGATCATATTTTAGTTATTAAAATTACCTTTGAAAGATAGCAGGATTCTTAACATACTTATTGTTTTGAGTTAAAATAATTCGCTACAACTCTGCCCCACTTTCTCTCATTTTCCACTATTTTTTTCTTTTCCTGGACATATAAAAGATAGCTCTGCGAATCCGACTGAAGATGACATGTTTAAATTTTTGCCGAGTAATACCGCAAATAAGTCTTTTTATTTTCTTTCATTAACGAACTTTGTATTTTTCTCCGCCTGAATGTTGAAGGACTCTCACCCCTGCTAAAACCAAATAACATGTTTGACTGATTGTGTAACGGACAATTTGTCGCATATTCACTATTTCCACATTTCTTTTAATCTCAAAATACAATCTGGAAACTCTAGAATCTAGGTTTGGACAAAGAATACATGAAAAAAGCTTTATCTTTAATGTATTTGATAATTTCTCATTTAATGATTAATATTTGAAGTGAGAAAAATATTTTATTTCATTAACTTTTGCCGGTCGGATTAAACTAAATTTCGAAGCCTCGAGATAAGTATTATTGAGGTTTTACTGTGAATTAGCTTCCTTTGTACTTCCTGAAGATATAAAGATATTAAAAAATATAAGATATTATGCATTACCCAATGAGAGAAACTTCTATTACAAGGGTGTAACGGCGGGTGTGCTGGTGTTGGCCGTGAACATAAAGTCCTCAGTTTAAACAAACAAAAAAAGACAATAATACGATTCGGTGTTCAGGGCACGCTACATTCTATCAGCGGTGTAACAAGAGAAGTGAGAAGTGCTCGCAGTAAGCATTCTTGCGGGGGAGGATGGGTGATTGGCGACGTCAACAAAAAAGCTATCGCCTCAATTGGCGGAGCCAAAGGAGATTCCCAACAAAGGGGTTATCAAGACAATAGTAATGCTGAGCGGTCATGCAGAACTTTTTTAAAAATGAACTATAGACCCACATTAGGCTAACAAAACAGCATGAAAGAGACGTGCGATGATGTGATATAAAGTCCTTCATAATGTATTAACTTCATAAGATAAACTGTTTTGTAATCAGTATAACTCTCTAGCCATCCATTATATATTTAAAAAATTAATTATATCATATACACAAAAGAAAAACAGGACTTGTGTCGTCATGGTATTCTTCAACAACATGACTTTTATAAAACTTGTATTTTAATTTCCCACTTTTATTTTGTTCCGATCGCTATCACAGTTGATCTTAGTCGTTTAATATATGAACTACTAACTTAGGAGCGAAAATTTCATTATTTTTACTTCATTATTTCATTTTTTTGAAAATTCATTTTTGCTGGGCTGGCAATAAGGTTTCATTTTAATTTCACTCGCAGCGAATGGTTTAATATGATTCAATAAAGACTTTTAATAAAATAAACCCCATCGTGTCTATTATTATTTACACTGGCAACATTCTGCATCGAAAGCAGGATTTACATTTAATTTTTTTACATTGCATTTTTCATTTGATTTATTTTATAAGAATAATTGCTTCATTGGTGTCAGTGTCATTTCTGTATGATTTTAAAGCAGGCTTATAAAGATTAATTTTAAAGGAAACGATTTTTAACAGATACTTCAGCATTATTTATTGTAATTTATGAATATAATTTCTATTTTAGCATTCAGAGGCCACTTATATAGACAATCTATCGTTTTTACGGTGTAAGGTTTTCATAAAAGCCATTTATTAAAATTTATCCAGCTATAGAATAAAAAAATTAACTTCATTTAAAACATAAATCTGGCTGTATTCAAATATTAAGTAAGATGCTGATAGTCCAGAAAGCAATGATCATAACGCGTACAAACGTAGATTTTAGATCGTGTAGAAAATTCCGATTCTGATAAATGTATGTCGGTGACCAAATCGTCTGAAAACTAGCAAATATTATTGAATACCTACTCAAAATATAGAATCGAATTTAGTAATATTTCAGTGTGGTTAAAGTGTCTAATAACTTTCTGGATTCAAATTTTAATTAATTTTCTGATGATTATGATTACTTTTCCCGTAGTGGCATAAAAGTGGTCTAGGAAATATAGGCATAATAAGGCTATGGTGACAAGCCTTTTTTGAGGAGAGAATAACAAGGGCAAAGACTATGTCCAAGACTGCTGGGTACTATGGAAATGTATATGTTTGCGTTAGTACCACCACCTACACGGGTGTGTTCCAAACCTCATTTCATCTTTACGTATTATGAATTTTGCACGGCAATTCGGGATTAACGTTAATTCTTTCCGCTGCTGTCTGGGTAACTACACTTTGTCGGTAACTAAACCAGTGTCAGTAACTAAAAACTTAGAGAAATTTCGCATTGGGGATTTTTCGTTACAGAGTACTTATCGGTCTTGCTGAAAAGTCCATATAAAAGTTGAAATCTGGGACTTATGCTGCTAATTTTGCTGGAGATGTATCTATTTATTATTAGTAGGAATACGTAAATTTCGCATAAAAAATATCGAAATTTTGCAAAAAAAAAATAAAAAAATAGAATAATAAAATTTCGCATTTATTCGCAAAAAATATAAATTCAAAAATTTCAAGTTTATTAAAAAAATACAATTTTACTTACTTTAACCTTTTCCTTACGGGGTTGAATACCATGTATTCCAAGAATACAGGCCAAAGAATGAATGAATCTATTATCTATCTATCTATCTATCTATATATATGCACACATATATATGTATATGTGTGTGTAAACATATATATATATATACTACATATATATACACATATATACATACATACATATATATATATAGATTATATCTATATATATATATATATATATATATATATATTCATTCTTAGGCCTGCATTCTTGGGATACATGGCATCCCACCCCTTAAGAAAAAGGTTAATAGGTAAGTATCAAAATTCTAATTAGGGGGGTCCAGGACACAAAATTCTTCGAATTTTCAAAAAAAAATTTATTGCATTAAAAAATTGTGTGTTCTTTTCCGCTTAAAATGACGTTTAAATCATGTTTTTATCTTAATTACAACAGGATATATTATTTTTTTGTTTTGCAACATTCCAATAGTAGCCAATCTGTGTTTAAACCTGTAAATGCGTTTTTCCGTATGATGGGTTTTTTCACCATTTCTCATCTTTAAATTGTTATAAGTCAAGAACCGTTAAAAACAAAATAGTTCAAACTTGGAACATGTCTTTTTCGATTATTTTACTTTAATTTTGATTCAGTAAATTTGAAAAAAATGTTTACTTTTGAAAATATGATTTTTTGAAAATAACTTACATCATTTAAAAAAAAAAAATTCATCTAAATATTTTTAATATTTAAAAAAAATTAATATTTAAAAAAATGGTGAATCAAAATTAAAATTTATATTATTTTTGTTTAATTAAATGAAAGCATTTTGAAATTCGACAAATAATATTTCGAGTTATAACAATTTTAATTTACCCCACTTTTTAAAAAAAATTTAAATTTTAAAGTTTTTTAAAAAGTTCATGAGAAGTTTTATGATATGATTTTGTTTACAAATTATATGGTTGACCATCACAACAAAATTCAGAATTTTAACTCAATAAATAAAAAAATTTTTTAAATGTGTCCTGGACCCCTTAGAATCTAACGTTGTAGTAGTTTCGATATTATGTTACTTAAGTCTTTGCCTTCTGTCATTAATTACTATGTTCTACATACTGAAATTTCCCAGCATCTACTCTGTTAACGGGATTATAGAATCTTTGTATAGCTGCCATTGCAAAGTTAAGGTAGCAGCATTTCATTGCAATTAAAGTCTGTATAACATCAAAAAGAGTCTCTTGGTTGACTGCTGTAAGTAGCTGAAATACCCTTGACTTTGGTGCTCATGAGACGTTCTTAAATCTACTAAATTGTTCCACAAAACTTGATGGTTGATTTTTACAGTTAGAATTTCAGGTTCGGTTCCGGTAAAGACAAACTGTCCGAGTGGAATTCGGAGCAAATCTGAAGGAGAGTTCGGACGAAGGAGAGTAAAGACGGCGGATGGTCTTACTTAAGCAATTATGCCATTAAATTATTACTATTATTACCTAATTTCACTCAACAAGCCGCTTATCACCGAGTTTTCCTTGAAAAGTAGTAAAGAAATAATTTGCGCATTCATTCGCTCATATCGGCAAAATTCGCATTCATTCGCACCTATTTCGTAAATACGAAAATTACGTATCCCTAATTATTAGTGACCCCTCCCATGACTTCTTGCTGCATGAACTTTTTCACGTGCTAATTTTATATTATATACGGTGCTGTTCCTGCCGAGTTTTCCCAATACGTCAGGTGTTCCCCAAGGTTCTAATTTGGGACCCTTGCTTTTCGTTTTATTCATTAATTATCTATGTGATGCATTAAAGTTTAGTGATTATCTTTTGTTTGCTGATGATCTGAAGTTATTTCGGCTCATACGTTCAAATGTTGATGCTGCCCTTTTGCAAAGCGACCTTGATAATTTATATGTTTAGTGCATTAACAATAAGTTATTTCTAAATATTCGAAAATGTAGTATTCTTACTTATACCCGTAAATCTCAGCCTTTAATTTATCACTATCATATCAATGGTCATCCTCTTTTTCGCTCTGATTCTGTAATTGACTTTGGTATTACTTTTGACACAAGACTCGACTTCTCCCACCATATGGTTGGTATTGTTTCTAAGACCTACAGATTGCTTGGTTTTCTTAAACGTGAAACTAGAGATTTTTCTAATGAACAAGCTCTTCTAATGAACAAACTGAAAATTTTATATTTCAGTTTGGTCCGCTCAAATCTTGAGTATTGCAGTCTTATTTGGGATCCATATTATAATAATAAAATAAATATTTTAGAGCAGGTACAGTCTAAATTTATGCGATACTTATATTATAAAACTAATTACTATTGTCCTCTGGATTCGTCTCCTTCTTCCCTACGTAACATTTTTGATATTCCCAGTTTAAAAGCCAGGCGTGATCTTTCCTGTATGTTATTTTTTAAAAAAGTCATTAATAATGTTATTGATTGTGTTGGAATTCACAATTGCATTCAGCTTGCTGTGCCAAGCAGATGTCTTCGTGAGTGGTATTTATTTGTAAATGTCTATAGGAAATTTAATTGCATAGGTAATTTCTCTTTGTACAAATTTTATAAACTTTTTAACCACCTTTCAGAAGACCTTGATATTTTTAATACGCCCTTTATTGTTTTTAAGGCTAAATGTTTGCAACTTCTGTATTCGTAATTCATGTTTTATTTTATGTATTGTATATGTATATATTGTTTATGTACTAGTTTTGTATGTTTATTTTGGTGTTTCATTTGTCTGTGTGTTTTAAGTTGTATCTTACATGCAACACTGTAAATGGAATTTTCTGTAGTGTGCATTTTGAATAAATAAATAAATAAATAAATAAATACTCTCTAACAACCGCTAAAAAATCCTCGAAATTCATGCAGAATGAAAGTAGTTTTTATGTCATTACAGTTGATGAAAATTTTCTTTACTTGATCCTGATTAAAAATGTTGTGAATTGTCAATATTTTTGCCCTAAATGAATCTAAAATTTAAATGAAATCAGTTTTATAACAATGGTTTCAATGCTCATTAAATATCTAAGAAATTAACAGACGTTAAAACCATTTAATAATTAAAGCTGCGTAAAAAGTTCAATTTATCGAAATTAATTATACATCCTTGAATAAATGTTTTTTCTTCCTCAGAAAACCTTAAGTATCTTAAGTTTTTTTTCATTAGCAAGTTGGCCTCCGCTTTTTTCTTGCTTTTGGTCTAAAGTACTTTTTTAACTGCCTTGTTTTTTCATTAAAAATACAGATTATAAAAACCAAAACATTTCAGAAATATTCAAATAAACAGAAAAGTTCTGAAATATTAAGTAAAGAAATTGAAAATTAATGACCTGATATACTAACATTCATCAAGAGGAAATATTTTAGAGAATTTTTGAGAAGGTTAATAACTTAGAACTGCAAATACTAGTGGGAAATTTATTCCAAATGAGAATTTCTGAAACATAACATATAGTTTACTGGATGAAACATTTAAAATACTAATATTACACAACTTTATCAATAACTATAGACGCTTTTGTGGGTAACTTAAAAAATAAAGAAAAAAAGTGCTTAACATTTTGAAAATATGCAAGCAATGCATTCCGCCTTTGCGTGAATATTATGTCCTTTTGATGTATTTTTGCATCATAAGGTTACAAAATTTATTTTACTTTGTTTTATTTCCTCATCGCATTATTCGTTCTGTTACTTTAAAAAAAACAGGCTTTGTTATTTGGATATACAGTGTAATTTTTGTTCAGCTGTACTGTAATTAACATTTTTCTCATGAAGTTATGTATATTAAAGCATTGCACCTGTAATTTTAAATTACGCGTGTTTTAGAAAATATTTTTTTCCCAATACTCTAGGCCCTTATCCGGAGACATTCTCTCATGCATACACCGCGAGTTTGTTGGTTTCTTCAGTATGGAGGCACCATTTAGGTGAGCCAACATAGCTCCCTGTGTGGGTTTAACCACAATTCTTCATCTTCTTCGCTAGCACTACAGCCTGTTACAGGCCAGGGCTGTCTCGCCAATTTTTCCCCACCTAGCTCGATCCCGTGCAATGGCCCTCCATCGGTTCACTCCAATTGTTCGTAGATCCTTTTCTACCTCATCCAATCATCTGGTTGGGGTTCTTCCTTTTCGTCATCTTCCCTCCAAATTTGAAAAGGTGACTTTTTCTGTGGGAAACGTGTCATCATATCTGAATATGTGGCCTAGCCACCTAATGCAAGATGCTTTTGACACCTTTAAGATGTCGGATTCACCATACTTTTGATATATTTCGTGATTATAGGCGATTCTCCAAACGTTGTTTTGCATAATTTGTCGAAAAATCTTCCTCAAAATTTTTCTTTCAAAAATCCATAAACTATCATCTTCTGCCCTGTTCAGGGCTCAGCATTCACTCCCGTATAAGACAACATGTCTTATCAGAGTCTTATATAGACTTATTTTTGTTTTAATGCTGATGAATTTGGATTTTAGTTGGTTTCTAAGGCCATAGAAACATCTATTAGCCATGGCTAGTCTGCTTTTAATTTCAATTTTTAGATCATTGCAGATTGAGATCATTGTGCCCAGGTATTTAAATTGCTTTGCATTCTCAAATGTGTAGTTATTGATCTTCAGAGGGGCTGTATCTATTTTTTTATTTGTTACAAAACCATAATTCTGGAAATTTAAATAGCCAGTAAGATGTTACGTTCAATGGGAGTATGCGACGAGTTTTAGTTTAAATTAATTTTAAAGTAAAGTTTAATACGACAGTTTTTCAACGCTTAGCATCATTAAAAGTTGCAGTAAGGTGATGCAGGTTATAACACTGGTTTGTGAGGGAAGCTTTTAAGGCTGTACCATGGAGGATATTAAAAAATAAATTAACGACTAAAAATTCTATTGCTTAATAATAATTATTATAGTTAATTTACAGTATTTATCGACTATTATTTATAATTATAGTATATATCACTGACATTATAATTCTCATTATAATTAATTAATAAGGATCATTAAATATTGTTTTAGAAATCTTATGTTTAAAAGCTTATTTTTGAAATTTAAGTTTTAATTTTTTTTCATCACAAAGGCTTTTTCTGAAAATTTTATGGTAGTTCACAGATTGTCAGAAAAGAAGGTATGAAAAAGTAGTTCCAGCTTTTATGAAAAGTACTGCGTCCTAACAGTATTTTATAATACAAAATACATCCCTAAATCACTCCCTCTATTGCATTTCCTCTTTTCATGAATATAAGAGGTTTAGTGTTTGACTGAAGGATAGAGTACTTAAATGGCTAGTGGTAATATTACCTACTAATACTTCAAGGGACAAGACCAAGATAGAAGAGTTAAAAAATAGATTTAACATTTACACAAAACCAAGCAATAAGAATTTATGATAAACTTTCTGAACCCTTTACAATCGTCTATATTTATACAATTAGGCAATGAATCTTGTATCTGTCTGAAATAGACTGAGAATTATGTCATCCATAATCAAAAATCTTACCTGTTTTCATTTAGCTTGCTTTTCAATTTAATTACAGAAAATGTTTTCTCTGGCTTGAGGTTTTCTCGTTTTTGAGTATTCGTCATCGATAGCTTCAGTTGTATCGAAGACAACCTATTCGTCTCATGAATTCTTCCTTTATCTCGCCTGCCTGAACTTCACTTTCACAATCTAAATTTGCTAAACGGGTGTTAGCCTTATGCCATTTTGAAAGGTATAGAAGAGCAGTATGACAATAAAGATGACATATAACTGGTTAACAGCAGACAAAAAATATGACAAGTCCCTCACAAGTATGCTTATTTATCTACATTTTTATTTCTAACGGAGATTTAAAATTTTATAAAAGCTGAAATATTTTTTATAGGAATCTTTTATTTATTAAATATTTTTTTAAAAATGTGATGTTTAGTTATGTCAGATTGTAGGACTTTTAAAACATTTGTAGATTATCAAAACTAATCGATTGCCAAATTGCTTTCCAGAATGCTGTAATGTGTCCCATCACAGAGCATTTACAAAGTATTCAGAGTTATTGGTAAACAGCTGCATGCATTTTAAATAATTCACACTTAAATGCTGTTAAAATGATATGTTTGTCATTGTGGGAAAATATTATAACGAAGAAAATATAATGTTTCCTGCTTTATAGAAAACAACAATGATGAAATAGATTTTGCGTTAATGGAAATCGATTAATGAAATTTCTCGTCTCATTTGCGATATTAGTATGAATGCCCTAAACTAATGGCGCTGCAGTATATTCTAGAAAAGAGTATTGCTATTGATAAAATGGAATTTGTAGCAGAACTACTTTCCGTTTGTGTACTAACCTAAATTTTTAAACCGTCAAGCAATAAACAGAAGACATTCAATTATTGGAATGTTTTATTTTTATGTTACTGCTTTTAAATATCTTATATTTGCATAAAAGCCAATATTTAAAAAGCTTTCTAAGCAGAAAAAAATATTTACGTTACAGGAAACGAAAAGCTAATTCTCATTCCCTTTAATTACAGGTATTTAGCATATTTCTGTAAAATTTTAAATATTGATTTTCCTATAGAGGTTTAGGATAGCTCTAATAAATATAAATTTTTATTATAACAGTTATCTAATCATAGTCATACAAAATACAGAAAATGACACTTCTCGTTTTCCTATGTCAATAATTATATTTAATAATGTTTTCAGATAATTTTATTGTACGAATAGCAACTTTAATAACTCTATAAAAAGGATAAGAGTTAAGTATTATAGTGCTTTTTTAATTTTGTTTTGGGAAAAAGGGAAGTTAAATCATGCTGATGGTTCATTGAATGAATCTTTTCTGATTATCTTCATCATGCTTTAGGATAATTACTATTTAAAAATTAAATAACAATATAAAAAATATTTATATATTTATTTCAGAATCTTCAGTTTTTTATGATATAAAATTGATTAAAATCTAAAATTTTAGCAATAGTTTACAGTTTATTCATATTTTGCTCCCTTTTTTTATTCTGAAAGCACTAATTCCCTAGTTTAAAGAACGTGGATAAGTTAATACTTAACTCTCGATTCTTTAATTTGTTCCGAATAATTCACTGATCCAACGTGTGTGGAATTTTTCGTTGTACAAAAATTCGGTGATTTAATTGAGATAGGGAAGTGCAAAAAACAGAAAACCTTTGAGAGAGAGAATGGGAGAGAACTACGGAAAGGTATTTTGCTGTTAAGTGAATAAGTAAAAAGTCTTGCATAGCAAACAGCCAGTTGAGTTCCGATATTTTGGTAACTTTAAAAACTTCTGTACAATGAAATTGATAATTTAAACTAGGATTTAAAGAAAGGTTTTCTCAATCTTTTGCACCCATTTTGATGTGTATATAAATATTAACTTACTCAAGCTATCTCGGGATATTCTAAAGAAATACAGAATTTATGTAGAATATTTTTGCAGACGAGGTGAACTGTAACATTAATTTAGTTCAGAATTTTAGACATCAAACGTTTTTGTTGCTAGGTTATGCTAAATAAGCTTTTGAGACAGAGTTTTGGGGAAGAGATTTTCCCCATCGGGTGATGCTTATTCTAAATTTTTTGTATTATTCTAGGTGTTTTCGTGCATAAATTAAACCAAACGTAACCAGAACTACATGTTCCAGTTGTTAAAACCTTTATGAGACTCGATAAAAATAGCAAACCTATGTTACTCATATTGCGATAATGTCCCATACTCCATAATGTCCATTAAAAGGCAAAATACAGACTAAAGAGCATAATTACTAATGGTCATTGAAGGATAAGGTAGTGACTATTAATTAAAAAGAAGATGTTGATGATATACAGTTGTATGAATAAATATTGAAAGGGGCGTTCGTACAATTTTGAGGCAATTTTTAATTTCAAGCCCGAGGATAAATGTTAAGATTAAAATATGAAATTTAAATATGCTAATGTTAATACTTTTTTCCAATTCATAGATCCAATTTCTTAGACTGTATGGAAATGTCATCATCATTGAAGGTATTTCAATTTTAAATACCGCTTTAAGCCAGTTTAGATATCTAATACTTCTAGCTTAAAAAGGAAAATTAAGTGTAGAGAAACACCATAAAAATATTCTTGGGCTATGTAATATATAAAAATATATATCAAAAGATGTCCGTAGAAATATTCGTATTTTCTCTATTGAATAGACTTATATAAATAAGAAACAAGATTTCTGGAAAAGGAATTGTGTGTAAGGAGTTGCATTGTCTCTCGTGTATTAAAAGATTATGTCTTATAAAAGAGTTCAGAAAGAAAGGAAAAATATACGTTCTGAATATTCATTTTCTATCAGCTAACATAAAACTAAACGTGTAATTGTGTATATATCAGAGAGAAAGACACAGAAGCATATTATTCCCAGAAGAGTCTGATGAAAATTGAACTTCAAAACGAAATGTATTGCAAAATACTTAGTTCGTCTCATACATCAAAGATTGCGATTGTTAGTCATCAGCAATACTAGAGCAAAAATCCACGATTAGTTTTTGAGAAAATTATCCTGATTTGTAACAGAAGGAAGCGCTTGATGTGAATATCACAGTTGAGAATTGTGTTTGTTATTTCTGTTATTCAGACAGTTATTAACAAACAGGAAAAATAATAAAATTAATAGTAGGAAATTTAAACAATTCTAAACTATAGTTATTGTTAATACCAATTTGTGATAAGCGGCTTATCATTGAAATTGTATTTGCCTGCCTTAGACACAATTTTTTTAATCACTTTGAAATATCTCTAACCTTTACAATTAATTGTATTCACTGGAAGTACTATATTGGGCTTTGCTTGCTTAAAATAGAACATCCAATGTAAATCCAAAGCCTTTAGGACTTTAATAAGAGCAAAGAGAGTTCTTTTGATGCAAAAAAATCTTTAAGAATTACATTTAACAAAGACAGATAGGTACAGTAC
Source organism: Dolomedes plantarius (assembly GCA_907164885.2). Classification (NCBI taxonomy): domain Eukaryota; kingdom Metazoa; phylum Arthropoda; class Arachnida; order Araneae; family Dolomedidae; genus Dolomedes; species Dolomedes plantarius. The sequence continues at coordinate 123,968,611 of OU015494.1, read as the reverse complement.
CAGAGGCCAATAACTTTCTGCGCTTTTTAAAACATGCAATAATTCCTTATTTTATCTGCAGCAGAATGACACTAAACAGTCCCTGAAAATGCCTTATTTTATTTATTATTTCCCTTTTTTAACAAATTCCTTACTGTGTTTAGAAATGAATTGTTATTTTTCTTCCATTTCAAGTTAAGTTCGTGAGGTGAAATCACATTTAGGTGAATCCCAAGGGATTTTGAAATCGAAAACTGGGAATAATTTAACTCCACTTCCTGTCGGTAAAGAGACAAAAGAATCATTGAAACTTTGTTCTAGAGTAGACTACGCTTTATCATCATCATCACTTTCCAGTTGAGTGGTAATCGTAAAGAGTTTAAGGGTTGAATATTGTGACAAAATATTTTAAATTGATTGATACGGCACAATCGATTTTTGAAAGAGATAGTTGAGAAAAAGGGGACAGTTTTTTAATTTTATTTTCACTTGATTTGATATGTGAACTTGTTTTTAGATTTAATAGGCACATTTCTTGACCTAATCATGCATTTCCATAGTGCCATGAATGTTTAGTACGGTAGAAATATTTTATTTTTTTATGTATCAAACATTTTTAAATTAAAAAAAATGCATTGAGTACGCCCTCGATCGAAGGGTCACTTACGCAAAGATTTATATCTCCAGTGTAGCCAACAACCATGAATTTCTTTTTTGGTCTATTTATGGATATAAGTTTTTTTTCATTTTCAAGTAATATAAATTTTGTAACGGAATTCATGATAGACAATAGTTCTTTTCGTTGTGGGCTGGATGATTGCACTTAATCAGTCATCAGTAAAAATTTAGAGAATTCTGCACTTGGATATCTTTTACTTCAGCATACTTATCTGCTGTGTCATGCTGGAAACCCCGTAGCAAATGCGAACCCTAGGTCCATGACTTCTAGATACCTTAGAGAGGCATATACTGAAAATTATTTTTCATTAATAAACATAGAAACATCGTTTATTACTGTATTCCATTTCAATTTACTAACCTTAATGAATGGTATTAAAATAATTTTGTCCAAACAAAACACATATTTAAGTCTTTATACACGATTGGTTGGGTTCCTGAAAAAAATTAGTCTTTATAAACAATTATCCCTTTTCCGTGAATTAAATGTTTAAATGTAGGACAAATAATGTTATTTCTTCTAAGTTTGATGAGCATTTTTTCATTGCCCTAAACATCCTAAATATAATTTACAAAAAACATAAATATGTCATCACTAAAGGACAAAAGATTCACAATACCTCCCCGAGAGTATTAGTGTAGGTTCCAAGCATCAAAATATAAAAATATTTGAACTAAAGATTTTTTTTACATTAAAAAAATCTATTCATCCCTAACATTATCTGGAGGGCATCCTTGGGAATATTCAATTTTATTTTAGTTTACTGAATGTATTTATAACCATTTGACTGTTTCACCCCTTTATGAATACAATTTTTTTTTAACTAATCCAGTGCTTTTCCCCGAAATTTTATTTTAAACTATTCAAACTCTTAAAGCAGCAAAATATGCTTATTTCTTATTTTTTACCGTGTTTAAAAAAATAAAATTAGACTGATTAATTTCTCTGTCCCTGGGTACCACCCAACAAAAAAACCTTAGCCTGAAATTTTGAATACTAAATTATCTTTGGATGCTCCAGATTAGACCGCGTAATATATTAAAGAACGTAATGCACGATTAGTAACTCTCTTTTTAGGAAATATCCTTTTCAGAAACCCCATGTGGTCTCTAGAAGGAAAGAAAGATTACAATAAATAAAGTGACATTCAGATTTATAGAAAATATTTATTTTTAAGCGAGCCACGTTGGGACTGAAAATAATGTGCAGTATGTGAATATATATATTTTTATTTTCCTTACTTTAGGAATAATTTATATTCCTTAAATTTCATATGCAAAAATCAAATATCGCCATTTCATTTGTATACTCTATTATTTACTGGAATAAAAGATACCTTTGTAAATATTCAGGTTCTAAACAAAGGTTTTCATATTCTTTTTCTATTAAATGCTCCATTTTTAATTATATTCTGTGAACCACGAGAGATCTGTGCAGTTTCAAATATCAAAGAAAATTTTAATAATTTTTATCCTAGAAACAAGGTAACTGGCACTCATTTTTACTATACATATACGTGTAAATGAAATATATAGCACATAAAATTTAATGTGGTTTGTCAATATTCAATAAAATTTCAAAATCAATTTCAAACTATTTTAATTTAGTGTTTTAAGCATAGAACTAAAAGAAAGATTGGAAGATAAATCTTTAATTTTATAGATAAAAGTAATGTTTTTAATCAGGCCTTTTTTAAGAATTTTCATAGTGATGTCACAATATTAATTTCATCTTTACGTTGGCAGTGTTTAATTTAGTTCATCAACAAAATTTTACTTCTTGGTACATTTAGACGTGATCACAATTAAATCTTGATTTCAAGTAAAGAATTGTGCGCCGTTAACCAGTTGTAAAAGCAACGAATAAACGTATGCTTTTGAGAACTCTTGTAACAAAATCTCTAAATAATTTTATCTTTACGTAAGCGTAACTTAATTTCACAATAAAATTATATTTTGGGGAGATAGTTAAAAATTACTAAATCAAAAGGAAAAATTCTTTTTCAGTCTCTAAATGTTGAAATTCCCTAAATATGTACCCTTAAAACGGGTGCAAAGTGGAAAAGGAAATAAGATGTCTGTAAAAATAACCTATTTGGACCTAATTTTTAACTTTTGTCCGAAGTAAGAAATATTTTCAGTGCAATAATATGAAATGGCACTCTTACCGTCAACATTTCCTATTCACAATCCCTAACATTTTGAAAGGGGAGAAAATAAGTACAGCGCGAATAATTTACTTTGGTAATTTTTTATGCAAATAATATTTATCTTGTTTTGTTACGACACATTGATTGTTTAGAACACATTTATTAAATATTTCCCAGCAGCCTGTTCTGAGCTAGTACTATATTTAAAAGTCTTACATATTTGTAGATAATGACCAAGTATTCTGTGTTGAAACAATGGGGGAAAGGTGGACTCCAAAAATGGCTGTATAACACATATCTGCTTTGAGTAACTGCAGCTTCACATACTTTAAATTGAGTGTTTTCGGAATCGTAAATTGGGCACTTTTAAGCCCTCTACATACAACGGTGTGCAGTTTTTTGGATTTCTGAAAAAAATAAGCAATACAGTAATTTATTTTGTGAAACAAGAAAAATAAAAATAAAAAATGCAAAAATTTTGCATATTAGCTACAATTGTCCAAGACCTTACATCAGATTTATTTTACGCAATCCTCATATAAAAGGCATAAAAGCACAACACTAAAATGAATAATCAAGAATTTTAATGATTAATTGGTCCAACTTTTTCTCTTAAAAATACTCTGCTGAAAATATACCATCTAGGTAATTTTTTATGGCTTTTTCCTGTCATTAAATACAATTAACATAACTCCTTTTTAGACACAGATGCCCTCTCTCAGACAGGTCTCACCAATTCCTCTGCTGTATGCTTTGCCCTATTTACCTTACTCACCAATGCTTATGTAGCAACCCTATTTACCTTCATTACAGGTAAATTGGGTTGCTACATTAAATTACTAGATTAATCTCCAAACTTACTCGATATTAACATAGCATCCTTTCTCGTGACGTGCCCTCTAGAAAGTGTTGGAATCCCGAGTAAAGTATTGCTTAAAAAATATCCTCATTGACCTTGAGCTTTCGTTTTACAATAGTTTTATCGTGTAACTCGTGTTAATTCATCAGAATTGGTTAATTTTAAATTCGGTAGCTGGCACAGCGAGCGCACCTTGAAATGACCTTGAGTCCAGATGTTAGTACGTGACCAGAGGGCGGATACGAACAACTCCAGAAGACTTACAATAAATACAAAAATAGAGTGGTGTTATTTGATGGTCATATAGAAACATATTTTCCTTTCATCCAAGGAAAAAAGTGGTACTGGAAACTTTTCATAAACTGTTTTGAAATGGCACTTTTCGCAGCTTGGAAAATTTCAAAATTGTTATGTCCTTATGAAGCACAGTGCCTCTTAGAGTTCCGAAGATCTGTTACAATTAGTTATTTGGGTGAAACAATCCCGAGAAACAACACCAGGCAACGCGGTCTGATTCAAAATAACAAAGAGCTCCTCAATCTCAACAATGACCACATATTGATGAAAAACACTGAAAGACAACAGGGAAGATTCTAATTAAATTGCAAGAGAAAACCAACAGCAGTTTGCTTAAAATGCAATGTTGGACTTTGCATTGACTGTTTCCCCAAATTTCACTCATAATACATCCTCCTGTAATGTACGTGATATTTTTTTAATACTAGTAGTGTTTTGGACAGTTTTCCTGTTTATAGTACAGCTAATTACTTATAAAATTAAAAGCATTTTTTCGTAATTTTTGTTTTATATGCTTAGTAGCTCCATATTAATGATACAGAGAAATTTTTAAATATTTTCAGAAATATTTATTAGGTGCGGTCCAATATGGGTTAAAAAGGGCCGTCGCTTATCTTTTGATGGACAGATACTCCCGGAAAAGTTTTGCTGGTCAATAAATTGTTATTTTTAGAAGGTGTACTTCGTTTATGAGTACTATCTGTTGTCTAGAAGTCATAGAAGAGAACACTCGTCTAGAAAATTAGCTGGTGTGTATACAACAAAAGGAGAACCTGCGACGTGTTGGTTGTTACACGAAAAATGGATGCACTTATTGCAAGTGAGTTTTGGGACGAGTAAGTTTGGTGGGTATAAAGCAAAACCTAGTTACAGAGTTTTTGTAATCAGTTTTTGTAAGGAACCGTAGTTTAAGTGAATTTCTCAGTTTATAAAACAGCTTTTCTTTATATATCGGCTATTCATTTATATTTGAGAAATATAAATAAATAGCCGATTCATTTATATTTCTCAAATAAAAATGAATCGGCTATTCTTATCGTTTATAATAATGCCGCAAAAGGTACGCGTAAACTGACTACTTCTGATAAGGTTCTGTAAAATATACACCTCTCAGGCTATAAATTGAAATGGCTTGTGATTTAAATTTGTATTGAATTAAAAAAATAACATTGGTACTTTACTAGATTTTATTTTACTTCAAATTGCAAGAATTAATTAAATTAATCCTTTATATAAATCTATTTGAAATTTAATGTATGTGATGCAATACAATTTAAGCACATCAAACTGGTTTCGATATGTACTGGTTTAGATTAGTATGAGTGAATATGATTTCTATCGAAAAATTTTTTTTTTCTAGAGTTTAATGGAAGACTGCGACAGAAAAGTTATAGGTATAAAATCAGATTTCCTGATATCTTTGATCTTAACATACCACAACTTTGACCAAGCTACTTATCTGCAGGATAACTGCAGCCAAATCAGTTTTTAAACACTTTTTCTAGGGATAAATGTTTAAAAGGATTTAAAAAGCTTTAATACTGACAATTTTGAATAGTGTTACATTTATTTGACATTTTATTTCAAGATAAACGTGTACATACCTTCTTAAAATAATGAATCTTTTAATCTTGTTCTCTCCCTGAAGTAATCATTTCATTCGGTGTTGGACAAAAATGTATTTATACGAAGGAATCTTTTTGAGGGAACTAGAACAAAAGAAATTGCTTTTGTCAGCAAAAATATCAGCCAAAATTCCGAATTGAAGCCTGAGGTTTTCTTCGCATAATTCTTAAATAATTTTGATGGAAATATCTAGCTTTCTTCATTTAGTAATTTCCACTTTAAAACATGATTTTATTTTGGATTCTTACATTAGAAATTTCTATTTGAAAGTTCCACTTTCATAATATTTTTCTTCGCGCTGGAGGGACTTATGTGTATTAAAAATAGGCAAAGACTCTTTACTTTCAAAAATATAGTTCACTCTAAATGTGTCAGAATACTACTATAAATATTTTATTTTAAAAATATCAATACTTTCCACAATTTTAAGAACCTGCAACTTTGAAAAAAGTATTTTTATTTGTAATTGTAAACAATGTATAAATATTTCTTATTTCCCAAAATTTTTGTAATGGCAACATGTTTTTAGTTTCAAAACAATATAGAATAAACAATATAGAAATACAATATAGAAATTCAAAGAATATAGTTTCAAAATGAGAGTGTATGTATTTCTTTACGAAATATTTCATTACTTCTTTATAAAAATAAAGCTTTATATCAAAATAATGCAAATATCACCATGATATAGTATACCCTTTGTTTTAAAATTCAGTATATAGATTCGACAGGACAATTTTCGATAGCTTTCAGTAGAAACGCAACAAAATCAGATTAAAATATTGTAAAGGCATGAGTTATTTACACAATTTAAAATTCAGTATGATTTTTTTAACGTTCACAAAGAAAACAATTCACGATTTAGCATAAAAATAAAATCGCTAATATTAAATAAAATTTTCATGAATTCCAATAAAGCTTACGTTAAAGTCAGATAAAAATAGGTGGGAGAAACAAAATAAAATCTTTTTCTTAGGAAAAAAAAAATTAAATTATTTTGCACCTTACAAGTTTGAACACAACACAATGCGTCTTGATGCTTGTTGTACTGCGAAAACCTGCAATAAGGAAGTTTCATTCAAAACAAAAGATGAGCTCCAAAAAAACAGAATAAAAATATTAAAAAAAGACAAACCTAGTCTTTTCCCGAACAACTGTACTGAAAACGATTGATACAATCTCTTCTAAGTGCAATCGAAGTCTGCGTTTCGAACTCTGTGTTCTTTTCGATAAAAAAGTTCGCATAGTGGAAAATGTTGTTTCTAAGATCACTTCAGTGTGGGCAGCAATATTGAAAGGATCTTGCAAATATTTTGGATTCTTCAAATAAAACGAACTATATCCAATCGAAAACTGTTGCTTTTTCCAAAATTCAGATAGTTTGAAAGAAACTCAGTATGACAAAAAAATAAATTTTTTTAAAATTTATACCGAGAAAAATTTAATTGTGACATGTAAATAAAACAACAATAGATATATAACTTTGATTATTTTAACTTTTTAGAATTGCATGATTCATTTTGTATAAAAGTCATAATTTATAAGGAAAAATGTAATAAATTGCAAAAAAAGTGTTCTCAAATAGAAATTCATCCACATAGTGAAATTCAGAAATTTTAAATTTTTTAGATAAACCATTTTTCACTCGCAGTATTGGTCAAAAATATTTCTCCATCCATAAATTTAGAGAATATGTCATCGAAACATGGAATAATACGCATATTACACAGATAAACATTGGTTTTGGTGCCGGGGTATTTGGAGCTGATTTCATATGAATTTGATACCCTGAATTTAAATATGGCCTTAATTTTTTCCCCAGAAGCTCAAATATCTAAGTGTAACGTGGATTTTATCGTTACAGTTTTCCTATTAATTGCACCTACTTTAAATACGAGTAATTATTAATTTAAAGGATGTAATCACCTTAATGTTTGTAATGTTAATATTAATCTTAGGATCTTTTGCTATAAGCATTTTAGCGTAATTCATGTATCGCCCCTTTTTAACATGGGAGGTCTAAAATGGTATGTCTTTACTCCAGTTCTATCTATTGATAGCATCCGCTATTTTGTTCAGCAATGTATTTTTCCAAGAACCCAATTTAAAAGTAGTTTCGTTTATTTGAAACTGCAATTTACTTGTACAGATAATTGAATGTTTTATGGCTTGTTGACGACCTGCTAAAAAGGACCAGACTTTTTCCATCCGGGGGTAGTAGAAATTGCTTTTTAATTGGCATTAGGTACAATGGCGCGGACATTCCGTATCCATTTCCCAGAATTTAATCTACGACATCTGCTGGCGACCCCCACCATCCCCGTGAGAAAATTCTTAAAAGGTTCTCCTCCTGGTCTCGAGCGAGTTTCGCCAATCATATTCGGCGCCGCTTCACGTCACTCTTGGCTAAGTCCAATCAGCGGCCGTCCCGCTCTTTTCGCTCCTGCTTGGCTAATTATTTTTGGCACTGAATCGCCGTTTTTCTAGTTACGAAGGTTTGTTTTCTTCAGCTACTACTCGCCTAGGCACACCGGTAGGCTCTTCTCGTATTTGGCGATACTTTAGTTTAAAATTAAGTTAATACAACCCTAGCCTGTGCTGCGCTTTGTCCAGAATGAAAAGAGATTACTCAGTCAAATTCATATAGAGGTACATTTTTTGATAGCTAGCTGCTTCCTTTTTTTTATGCTTAAGCACCCCTTTCAGTTCGGTTTGCCGACTGTTGGGGGAAGCTAATCTTCGTGATATTTTTGCTTTCATTCTTCATTACTACTGTTAGCATTGATCTGAGTGGTCATCATCTTTTGAGCTCATGTTAACTGGAGCTTTTCATCAACCATGTATGTGGCTTATTATAGCCCTTGTATTTTTGTATTCAAGAGATTTAGTCAACGATCGTTTCTATAATAAATAAGATTTTTTTTCGTAACCAAGTCTAGTTTATTTAAGAACTACTACTAGAAAGTTGACAGTGGAGAATCTGGGTATTTGCGGTTAATCTACACTACGCTTCGACGATCCGGTCTGTATGAATTCATTTACCGAATGGTGTCTTCTACGAATTTCACTACATGTTCTTACTTCCGATCTCCAGCTTTTCAGCGTCGCAGAACTGTATAGTACTTTCCATTGTGCTGTATAGTGAATGAGAACTTTCTTAGTCCCAAGAACTGTTCCTGAATTCGTACTCACTGCCTTTCTTTTTAAAAGTACTCTTTTACAGAACTATTTAATAGTACTTTCTCATGTGCTGAACTATCCTTGGACGTGTCTTCAATTCTTCAGTACAGAACTTTGAATTGTAATAACCAGGTAGTCTTCCCTCAGCTCAGACATCGTTATTGACACTAAGACTGTAAGGACTTGTGTTAATTTAATCTAAGTTTCCACGCCACAGAAGCGTGAATTCATCATAATTCCACGGTAACCAAAATTCCATTAGTACATTAAGATATAACATTTTAGTGAAATATACGTTACGCTATTTTAAGTTAAATCCATGGATCAAATTAAAAAATGAAACACGGAAATTTTTATTATTATTATATTTTTTTTAATGTTAAAGGAACATAAAAACATAGAGAATATTTCAATAGTACTTATCTAATTACAAAGAGCAAGAAAGAGCAAAAAGTCATCGATGAAACCAACTAGTCACTGAACACTTCCGAAACTTCTTTTCCGTGACATTCTAGAATGTACTTTGGAACAGTCATTTTTATACTCTAGCAGTAATCTGCCATCATGTGCGTATCACATCGTTCTTGGTAGCTGTCCTCATAGTTTTAATATCCTGGTGAAATCTTTCTCCTTGTTCCTCACTGGTACCTCCTAAATTTTCAGGGAAATGGTCTAGTGGCTGTGTAAATAGTGCACCTTAATGCTCATGTTACACCCAAGGAATCTGAAACTGTTTACCAGTTCAACATAGTTTTCAGCTTTGCATTTGCCCAGAAAATTTCCGACAACTGCAACAAATGAAGTCTAGGCTTTTCGCTTAGCCTCATTCATGGAATTTACGAAGGCAGGATCCTTAATGAGTTGTTTTATTTGTGGGCCATCAAATATTCCTGCTTTAATTTTTTTAGTACTCAACTTAGGCATCCCCACCCTATATATGAAAAGCATGATCCGTTCATATCAAGAGCCTTTACAAACTGCTTTATTAGGCCCAGTTTGATATGCAGTGGAGAAAAGATGATTTTCTCTCGTCCAACTAAGCGGTCGTTAATGACATTCTTTTCCCCAACGTCTATGTTTTCTCTCTTAGGCCACTCTTTTCTAATCCAGTGGTGTGTTATGTCTCTGCTATCCCAGAGGCACACGATGCAAGGATATTTAGTGTAGCCACTTTGTTGGCCAAGGAAAAAGTTTACCATTTTTAAGTCCACACAAATCACCCATTGGTGCTCATGATACTTTATCTTCTGCAAGACCAAAGCTATGGCATCATATTCTTCTTTCATTTTGGTTGAGTGAGCAATTGGTATTAAACCATATTTGTTCCCATTGTGTAGAAGGACTCATTTCAAACTTAACTTTGAGCTGTCAATAAATAGGCGCCAATCATCTGGAAAATATTCAGGAAGACCCATTTTTTCCAGGAGTCCAATTTTCCAGGAATACAAATCACCCATACTTGAATGTATTGAATAGAAAAATACATTCATAGATAAGTGGTTGTACAGTAAATCCTCGTTTATCCGGGTCTCCAGATAATCCGGATCAGATTTGTAGACATTATTTTTATGTAATGTTCACATTAGATAATAATTTTTAACTATGATAGCAAGAACGTAACTGCAAGTATGTCAAATATTCGCTTTTTAGTTTGATTCAATGTACAGTTCCTGTAGACTGTACAATAAATTATGGTAATAAAATACTTTTTGTTGAGTTTAAGAAAACTTTACTAGACTTACCAATTCTTTGTTAAGAAACGATGTGAAAAGTTATTTTTATATTTTTTAATGTCTTGTAAAATGTAATTTTGTTACAAAACATAGTAAGTTTTCTTAGTTAAGGTTTGTATTGCTTACTATCCATATTACCCGGGTTTTCAGTTGTCCGGATTGCCTATGGTCCCAGTTAGTCCGGATAAACGAGGTTTTACTGTATCTAAAAAAGTAGAGCTGATGGAGAAAAACCGATTTCATATTTAGATTCAGCATCCCAAATATAGCTAAAATCAGTTCAAAAATCCTAGTCACCAAAAAAAATTTTTTTTCTTGCTCTGTGTTATATAATCATTTGGCAAACTGCTCATAATTGAAACTTGACAGCACAAACAACTATTCTAACAATAGTTACTAATGCATATGAGTACTCATAGAAAAGTGCAAAATCATATCTGATATTGATCGATGAAAAAGGAGCATTTCTGATATGAATTCAATATTGCTATGGGAAATTAACAGGTATATTGTAATGTATAATTTAAACAATTACACAACTTTGATAAAGCAATAACTGTTAGATGGGCGTAAAAATACTCTTGGACACCATTTAGTGTATCGTGTTTGCCTCTGTTTTAATATAAGTACCACTTGTCAAAGGTAAAAGAAATCAGTTTTGAATGTAGGCGTAATGTTTTTTATTTGCAATACTTATACGGCTATCTTGAAGTTTTGTGACATTTTTCGGCTTCTTTTAAGCAACAGCTTACCCATTAACATCTCGCAGTTCTTGGTTTGCTTCAAATCCGGTCAATTTGCATGTCAAGTGTAGCCTGTGATGTTTTATTTTATCAAATAATCTTTAACCCATTGAGAAATTCAAGATACAAATTCATGTATCTCAAAATGTGATGTATTCTATCTATAGCATACCATCTTAACTTGATGACATTAAACAGAGTCATAATGAAAGATGACATCTAGTATTCAGAGGTGAATGCGCATAGTGCGATTTAGAAGACCTTGTGCAATCTTCAAGTAATCCATACCCTTTACAGTCTTTTTTGCATATAGATAGCATTTTTATAAGCAATATATCCTAAGATAGCTTTGGAGGGTTTTTGGTTACTCAACAGCGGGTTTGTATGTGTATGTGTCTGTCTGTCGGAGGCGGAATTAATGAATTGGGATGCTATTTTCTAAAACAGGATTTTGAACATACAACATTCTAATGGTTTGGGGGATAAAATTCGGCCATCATCAGAAAAATAACCTTTCGCCAGTCACCTTTAGCACCTGATATATAAGTACATTCCTCATTACATTTCAGGCTTGCTACTTTGCTTTTTTATGCAACAAATGTTTTCTGTCTAAACGGGAGAAACCCCCACTGCATAAACTGTGATGTACTCAGTCTTGTAAATTTTTAGCTACTATGATTTTGATTCAGTTGACATTAGAGTTGGAGAGTTCCAATCTTCGAAACGTCCATCATGAGCTACCGATAGGAGCATTTTCTTTTCTTTTTGAGTTTTAAAGAAACACTCCGTTTTCTGCTAACTTTGTTTTACGTGTAACGCTAAACAGCTATTCTTCAGCTATGACATGCGTGGCATTTGTTTTCCTTCGCAACGCAGCGCAACACAAATGGCTTTTTTACATGCATTCCGCTTAATTTTTCAACTTATCAATAGCAAAATTTGCAGTTAACAACTCACCAATTTTACATTTTTTATAGCTCAAATCCTGATTCCTGACACTATCAATGATAACGCAATTTATAAACACTACGCGTGTGCAGAGGTATTAGACAGAGACACATGATGTACGTATAGATACATCACACGTAAAATAAGCGTCACCGTTTTATCTAACCTGCCGTTAGACACCATCAATTTGAACTTTTTTTTATCAAGATAAAAAGTGATACGACAGGTTTATCCAATACTGTAAATTGGGGAATTCTAAATTCTTAAATGAAGCAGGAGATTGAGATGCTATCAAACTTGCGTGAATTATAAGATAAAATAACCATGATAGTTTAATTAAAAATATTTTCAGAATATTTCATGTTATAATAATTATAATAACGATAATTATGCTAACCACAAAAACAATATTAATACCAAAGAAAATATAATAACACTTCCTCAAAGTCGATTGGATACTTTTGGCAATAAACGAAATGATAAATTGTGATCGCGGTTAAATTATGATATTTTTAATTAAAATTGTTTTCAAAATATAACATCATATACGACAGTATTATTAATTTATTTGAATTTTCTTTATTTATGTCATTCCTGATGTATATCGTAGTTACATTTAAAAGGAGTTACTACGTGTACCTAAAACAAAGCTCTTGACAAGTAAAAAATGTGTTCCTTACGATGGAATTCTCACACCGAAGGGAAATGATCAGGAACTTCAGTTGAATCTTCATGAGCAAAAGATCTATCAAAACCCTTATTGCCACTTTTGCATTTTGAAATATTAAGATTTACTCTCATGGATAAAATGTTTCAGAAAAAGATATAAATTTATTTACTGGCGGAAAATTTATTACTCAAGCTAACGGTGTACTTTCTGGAATGATATTTCTTTCTTGGATCTTCCAGTGTTTCATTCATTTTTGCTGTCATAAAAAAACATTATAGGCATGTTTCTTGAAACATTTAACGTGTTGAATTTTTAAAATCATAGCATATTTCTCTGAACACTTATTACCTAACACATCAATATGTCATTTTGTGCCGACATATAAAATAATGTACTTCATACAAATAATGTTTAAGCATCATAAACAACTGTCCAGTTAAATCTACCTAGTAAGTTGTCATAGGGATATGACAATAGCGTCAAGTCCAGGAGCAAGAAAGTTGGAGAGTTACGGGGCGAATTAAAATAATTGCACAAGATAAGAAAGAAACATGGCAAGGAAGCAAAATACTAGCAATAAAAGAAGTAGAGGGGAGAAAAGCCAACAATAAACCAAAACTACTACAGGTAGAAAGATTGGGCACGAAGAAAGAAACAAAAATATAGATAAAAAGTTAAGATAAAAGGAAACTGTAAAACTGAAGAATGAGTTTGCAACGAACGAAGAGAAAAAGAAAGGAAAGGCATAAATTTTTGATAGCTAAAAAAGGGGCTCACCCATAGTCGGTGTTGAGCTGAGAATATGAAATTCAAGGAAGAGAGGAATTTTTATAAGTCCCGCCCACGATGTGCATTGGTAAAAATGAATAGAAAAGAGGCGACTACAAACCGATAGATGAATTGTAATGGGAGAATTTAGCCAATGAGAGATTTGAAGAGGTGTGCCTAAAATGTAAGAATGAAGACAAAGAGGTAAGAAAAAATATGAGAAAATAGTTAAGTTCAATCAGGCAGTTGAAAAAAGAATTTCGATGAGTAGGCACGCTCAATAGGGAGCAAAAGCACAGAAGTCTGCATGCTCGACCTAGTGTGCGATATCAGGGTTGACTCAAGAAAAGCGCTTAACGAAACTGAAAAACGCGGAATTGAAACTAGAGGAAACGTTAAGCGAAGCGTTACTGATGCCGTTTGTTTAATACTATAAAGCACCCGATGATAGAGCCGAAGATGAATATTGCATCCCGACTCCTATGCCAATAGAGCCCGAAGAAGAGCTGTGCACCCAGTTTCCAGTGCCGAGAACGCCCGACGACCAATAAATCCTAAGCCCGATGACCAAAGGAGCCCTGTTCCCTAGTACGAGTGACCATGACGAACAGTGGATGAGAAAGCAGTGCATCCGTTAACCAGATGTCCAGCTCAACGATTAACCTTAGCGTCAATGACCAGACGCTTTCCTTACTTTCAATGACCGGATACCACGGTTCCCACATTGAATTTTGAAAGCGTTTCTACCACTCCTTCTACACTCATGTCCATAAATTAAGAAATTCAGAATCACACAGAAATCGAACTCTAAAGTAAAAATTTCACCTGTAGAATTATCACACACATCTTCAAGTATAATATGCAAATTACAGGAAGCCACCACATGACGCCAATACTACGTCACAATGACGAGAGTGTAAGAGAAGAGTATATAAGGAATGGTGGCAAAGAAGTGAAGTTGTCCACAAGCGTTCTGTAAGCCGCTCAGTGCCATAATCGAATAGTTATGACACAGAGGACGCATGTGGATGATTTTTTACGTGGTAGAATTATCGACTGCCTGGAATGTGGGCGTAAACAGATGGAAGTATCCGAGGAACTTGGAATCTCCCAAAGTGTCATCTCTAGGCTTTGGAAATGATTCCAAGATGATGGAAATGCCAGTAGACGTTACAGTACAGGTCGCCCCCGAGTTACAACGTCGAAAGAAAACCGGTATTTGGCAGTAACTGCCAAAAGAAGCAGGCGGAGCACAGTATCCGACCTGTCTCGTCAGCTATCTACAGCCACGGGTACCACAGTTTCAAGGCAAACCGTGTACAGACGTTTGAGAAATATTTGTCTATATATGCTCACAGGCCTGTCAGATGTGTTCCACTCACGGTAACTCACTGTCGGCAGCGATTAACCTGGAGTAGAGAACATGAAATGGGGACATCGTCACAATGGGCTTGTGTGATGTTTTCCGACGAGTCCAGGTTTAGCTTACAGTCTGATTCACATCGGAATTTCATATGGAGAACGCCATGTACCCGTTACCACCAAGACAACATCATTGAACGACACCGTTACGGTGGTGCAACATTGCTCGTTTGGGGTGGAATTATACTGGTCTCCAGAACAGATCTGCATGTTCAAATTGGAACCATGAACGGCCACATTTATCGGAACATCATTCTGGAACAACATGTACGTTTGTTTAGGTGTGCCATGGGAGCAGAATTTGTGTTTATGGATGACAACGTCCTCACCGAGCAAACATCGTAAACGAATGCCTTCAATCTTAGGATATCACCCATATGGAATGGCTAGCATTCTTACCTGACTTGAATCCGATAGAGCATGTGTGGGACATGCTGTGCCGACGAGTTGCAGCTCGTGAACCACCTCCTACATGTGTACCGTAACTTGGGAGAGCATTGCATGCTGAGTGGATTAATCTTTCCCAAGATCAGCTCGATAATTTGATACTCAGTATGCCTAGGCGTTGTACGGACTGAATTTTATCGCATGGGAGACATACAATGTATTAACCATCATACCAATCATGTAATATTAAGTTTTTGTAAAAGAGATATTTTTTACAATTTCTCCAGGTAGCAAAAATCGTAGTTTTTATGAATGGTATCATACATACACCATCTTTCATTATATTTTGTTTAATAAATGGGCTTTATGAATAAGTCCCGTTTGTTTTGTTTCTGAACCTTTATTTGCCGGAGCTGCATTATCCTTAATTTATGGACATGAGTGTATTTAAATGGAACTGTTGTCGAATTGATATCTAAAGAATTTATGTTTTTATTGGAATTCTACTAACAGCAGGTGCTAATAATACCAACACTTATGATAACATAGAAATGTGGAAACCATCTTCATATCCGCTTTACAGAGCAAGTATGAGTATAAATAGGTTTTGGAATATCCTTCGATTCATTCGATTTGATAATCAAAACACGTGAACTGCACGACTCAAAAATGATAAAGCTGCTGCAATTCGGACCTTTGGATCTTACTAAACAATAACTTAGCGAAAAAGTATAAACCATCTGCTACTAGGTAAGAACCTAGTAGCTATCCGGACGAACCTATCCTGACTAACTGGGACCATAGGTAAGTAACATAAATTGTTCATTTTAATAGACAAGTGTTTGAATGTTACAAAATATATTCTAGTAAATATATTGTGTTGTTAGTGGCAGTTCCTTGTTGTATAATTTGCATTTTAGTTTACTTATTATCATTATATTTTCAATTATATTAATGCATTATTCATGATTTGTTTGCTTTAATTTAGACTCTACAAACTGTTTTGTCTCTGGAAGAAGCTCTAAAAATCGTTCCAAGACTTTTCCGTCCAAAGCCACCTTATTTCACAATGTAACTTTAAAGTATTAATTGAAGCGGAAGATTAATTTTTGTAATATGATTTTTAATAGCTTGGTGTATGTCGTACCCACGTGTATTCCCTTTTTAAAAAAGGGAGTTTTGGCAAAACTGACAGTATATCTTCCTTTGCTTAGCAATCTTTGAAAACCATCCTTATAAAAATATTTATTTGTGCAACATTACAGATATCTGTTGATTCATCACACTGTAAACTTAGAAAAACACATTTTTGTAAATCATCTTTTAATTGTTCTCTGATATTCACAGATATTGCTTCTGTTCTACGAGTTACTGAATTTCTGGATAATTGAACTTCCTGGATAGCTAACATAATTTCATTCTTATTTATAAATTCTTGAAATAATATCTCTGATGCAGCAAGCATTAATTCTTTAATTATGTTACCATCCATAAAAGGTTTTTTGTGCATTGCAAGTGTATGTGCAATCTTAAACGATGCAATAGTAGCAGCTTTTGATTTATTCACGGGCCTGGTAAACAAAGATTGTTGGGCAATTATTGCGGTTTTCATTTCTTTCAATTTACATTTTCTTAAATTGCTGTTAGGAGGATATTCAGTATCATATTTTTTATGAACTGTTGTGAAATGGCGTCCTTTGTTGCATTTTTTAACAACAGAAACTGTTGAACCACAAATCAGAAAAAATATATTTCTTCTTAAAATGTATAAAAAAATATTTCTCTTCCCATTCTTCATGAAAATTATAGTTGTATACATGTTTTTTCTTTGGTTCCTGTGCTGACATGATTAGGGTAACTACAAAGTAATTGCTAATATATAATAATAACTAACATAAACAGAACAATATTTTTATACCTGGATGAAACCACTTGTTAGTTCATGCACAACTTCTGATAAATAAAAGTTCTGTATATAAACTTATTCCAAACCCAATGAATCTATCTCAATGCCCTCGCCGTAGCTTATGACCAACGTCACGCATTAACAAGCCGGCATCGGCACATTACGAAGAGCGGCTTCGGGTGATGCCGTTATGAAAAAAAAATATTCCTGGTCAGTGGCGTAACAATTAGATAAAACCGAAAACTATACAAATAATCAACCAAATTAATACCTACAGTTAATGTATTTTCTCTATATACATATAACTATTAAACTAAAGAAATGTCTGAACAATTACGGCCATTAACAGTGCTATTGTATTTTATAGATAGAACAAATAATGTTTTAGACATTTCATGCCCGAGTCCTCACCCAACAGATAAAGATAGGCCACTGTTCTTTTTAATAAATTCTGTGCATAGTTTTAAAAATATAAGAAATAACTGGTTGAATAAAAAAAATCAGACAACTATTAAAGTGTGAAAAAAAACTAAGGTTACAGTCTTGTATTAAATTAGAATTACTGTTAAATTCTACAGTGGTTCCACTTACACATTTTGAGGGTGAAAGCCTTGATATTGGGTCTTATTTTAAAGAGAAGGATGATGGTTACAAGGCATTACCCCAGATAGACATTAATGAAGCTAAAATGGCTAAAGAAATGATAAAACTGCCTCTTCAAACGATGGTGGAGCTTTCAAATCTTGAGCATCATACACAATAATGACACCAAAGTACTGTTGGATAGTATATTATTATTACTTTTTAGTAAGATAAATATTTTAGAGCAGACTTAATATAAAATACACACAAAATTAAAAGATTGCCCGAAGAGAAATTTACTGAAATATCAGTGAAATTGTAGATCAGCAATATTTTCCTATTCGAGTTCATAGAATAATTTTATGGTATACATTAATTGTTCATTTTAATAGACAAGTTTTTGAATGTTATGAAATATATTCTAGTAAATAAATTGTGTATGTTTTGTAAATTCATATTTATATTCTGAGTTAAAATCTTTTTTTAGTATGAAGTAATTACTCAGACTAGTGGCAAAAGTCTGGGAAACAAGGTACGGCGGATGCTGTGAAAAATACTGTCGAATGAATTAGCAACAAAATTTAGCTGGTTTGGCGCAAAAGAAAATGCTTTCTGCAACTAAATTTCTCATCTTATATTTAGTAAGCAATTATTCAAATTTTTTCTTTATTATTTCATTAATATGTCTATTTAAAATTTAAAATGTTTTCATTCTTTGAGTTTATCTATTTTTACTTACACCTAAAATTATGTTTCATTTTTTGATTAATATTATAGATATATATATATATATATATATATATATATATATATATATATATATATATATAATAGCACGGGCGCGGGCCGACGAAGGAAGGGCTGAGTGGCATAGTTTTGATGTTAACATGGATGACTTGTGGCCCGGCCGTGCATCACAAATGTTTACATCCAATCCCGCGTTTCATCTCAACCCTCGGACACAAATCAAAACACAACTTTTCGGTCTACATTGTTATTGAGATCACCGACCGCTCCGTCGGTATGGATACAGCAAGAGAAAGTTCAGGAATCCGTCCTACTTCCGGATGTCAACTTTTATATAGACTTCAGTCCATCACGTGATTAAAGGGTGTGTCTTAATAGTTGATTGGTTTAAAGTTGTTGTTGATGTGCAGAACTGATTTAAACTTGTACTGACCTTACGCAGCGTCCCTTTAGTTAAAAAAGACAGCCATCTTGAATGATTTTGCCGAAGGCTGTAATAACGGAATTTAACGCGACTGCCCAAAGGGAATTAAATGTTTTAAGGGATTAAAAAAGGGGTATGTAATTTTGAATAGTAAAGTGAGGAATTAATAGTTTTTAAATGTTAAGAGTGTTAAATTTAGAAACTGCTAGTTTTTTAATATTATATATATATATATATATAATATATATATATATATATATATATATATATATATATATATATATATATATATATATGTAATATTTTAGTTATATTAAATGTGTGCATATTAAGAGTATGCATTAAGTTAAAACCCATCTCACAAAATGTGAAAGATATTATTTTAAACCTAGTGACATTTTCTAACGGATTAAAAATTTGTTTATTGTACTTCTAGGTACAGCTAGGAGAAATCCATTGTACAAGCAGGTGACTGACTCAGAAATTGAAACCGTCGTCAAAGACTGGTTAAGGCATGCAAATGCTAGGAGTTCATAGAATTTCCCCCCCATGCAATTTTCATTTTGTTTTGATTTTGTATTCAATAAAGCCTTTTATTAAAACATTTTTTATTTCTTTCTTTCTTGCAGTATTAAAAATATATTTATGTTAAAGAATGTGAACACAAACAATTCAGGATTAATTATTGAAGAAGATAATTATAATTAAAATCCAACTGAAGCAGAAAAGTTTTTATAAAAATAAATTATGATTTTCGTAGATATACTTTTTGAAACTTAATTTATTATGTCCTATTAAAGTTACTTTTATAAGTAATGATGGCTGAAAAAAGAAAGGGATATGAGATATCTATATATTCAACCAGTATACTGTTGCAGGGTTGGGTTTTTGCCATTACAAGCATCAAAAACTGGTTTAAACTGTCAAAAACCTATGACGAATAAATAAGTTTTAATCACAATAGCTATTTAAAAGGAAGAAACTTGTCTTCAAGCAAATTTAAATGGTAATTCAATATTCAAATTAGGTTTATTTGTGAAATGTATATTTGTTAATTAGAACAATTACATTTAAAAAAATTATATATGCACTTATAATAGTTCAGGTTTTCAATTGAAAAATTAGCATTTTAGTTAATTTTCTTTTTTTCTTAAATTTCAGAATCCATTAGTACCAAGTTTTAATGTAAAAATATTTTTACATTAAAACTAAATTTTTTACATTATTTAGTTTTAATGTAAAAATATTAGTTTTATTATTATAATATTTAATATTATAATTATTTAAAAATATTTTTTCATTAAACATTATTAATAATATTATTATTTAAGTAATATATATCGCTGTTTTTGGCAGTTATAATTGTCATCGTAATAACATCAAAAGTAGTGGTAAATATTAATAATTACATTTTATTTTGGACCTAAATTTCTTAATAAATTTAGAAAAATTAAAAGAGCTTAATATATTTCGAACAATTCGCATTCTAATAGGACATTTTTATGTAAAAATAATTGCTACAGAGATTCTAAAACGGAAGTATAACAAAGAGTATAAAAATAATACGTAATAATACATTTACCACTATTATTTTTATACTCTTTGTTATACTTCCATAAATTTACTTTTAGTTTTAGAATCTCTGTAGCAATTATTTTTGCAGAAAAATGTCCTATTAGAATCCAAATTGTTCGAAATAAATTAAGCTTAATTAATTTTTCTTAATTTATTATTAAGATATTAAGATCCAAAATACAATATTTTGGAGGGGAATAGTACGTCCTTTAGAGGTCTAAAATATCTAAATCGCGTACCACCACATCGAAATTTTTGCTCTTATAGACGTGCTATAGAGCGCCTCTTAGATATCGTAGACGTCTTATGGATCTCAAAGAGAGCACACCTCGGAGCTCCTATAGAGCCCCATTCCACGTGATGTAGATATTTTTCGACGTCTTATAGAGGTACGCGTTTTTATGAGGTGGGTATTATAGACGTCTAATAGAGATCGGTGTGTTGTGTGGGGTGTAACAGTTCATGTAAAGTGATGCTGTATATAGAGCGCTACAGTGGTTTAATTTCATGAAGGAAATTAGAACGGTGATATGCGACAATTCGTAAAACGAGATCTTATATAGTATAAAGTAACATGATCTGTGTATGAATTAATAATAATTGTTGATTATGGATTTATTATAACTGTGATAGGAATTAATGCTAATTATTGATTAAGCTTATGTGACTGATTTGAATATAAATTAGTGCTAATTTCTGATGAAGAATGTATTAGTATTTAATGATGAATCAATGCCAATTCTTGATTAATGATAGAGAACCAAATATAGTACATGAATTATAGTAAGGTCAAGTAAAGTATAATATTGAGTGAGGTGTTATATTGTATAATGTATATGTTCTTTCAATTTAATAAATCAAGATTTCATTCTAAACAGTGTTGTTTTCAATCGTTAAGTTCACGACAAATTCTAATTTTAATTTCATGCAATGTACTAATCACTAACCAATGACTGTACTTTCACTGCCAAATAAGTGAAATCATGTACGAAAAATAGAAAAATGGGCAGAATTTTGTCTTTTCTTCTGAAAATATGCTCGAAAACGTGAGTAGTAAAAATAAACCCCAGTATTTGTTTAACTAGAAGTAGTAAATGAATTTGTATGAAATAACGTAAAAAATTGTATACTTATTGATATGAAGCAGGTTACAATCATTCAAAACTGAAGAAACAATGAGCTACTTTCCTGACACATAATTTCCAAGATTATTGGAAATACATTTACCTTTTACGTATATTAATAATTGTCATAATTGTCATTGATAGTGATGCTGTTTTTGCATGTAATCCATAAATCTCTACAATTTATAGGAATGCATAGGGGAAATTTGGTAAAAATTATTGCTGTGTACTGTTTGGATGTGAAAATAATGTTATATGTATGTAATAAAGAAATCGATACAGCTCCTACCATTATCTCTATTTTTCCGTTTCTTGTCATTCTATGGGAAAAAATCGGAATGAAAAAATTGTTTTGCAGGTGTATAGAGAAATGCATATTCGTAAGCAACAATTTGTGAAGGAAGTCGTAGAGAATAATATTTCCCTAGCCTAGGGATGATTCAGAATGCCGAGTTATAAGTTATGAGACCCTAGTAAGAATAGCTGTTCTGACAAGTGGCTCTTATATTGAAATCCAAACTCTCGAAAGAACAGTAATTAACCTTTAGGAAACGTATGGCGAATATTTTTCGTGGGAAAAATTCCACCTTGTAATTTAATTAAATTTAAAATAATGTTTATATACCTACCAGAATACTGAGTATTGGTCTTAGAAAAGAAGAGGGATAACTGAGGGTATGATTTGAGTGTTTTAAATTTCCTTTTTGATGGTTAATATATAGATATCATGAAGAATGGGAAATTTAAAGGTGCTTCCAGTTGGTGGCATAGTTCAGTTTTTTAAGTACAGGCGCCTAGGTTTAGAGACAAAGATTCGAAAACCTAGTCTGGTTATCCCTCGTTATAAATTTACTTTATGGAACTTAGCTCATGGTAGATTAATAGTAGTGCTATTATTATCCTAGTGAGTATTAACTGTAACTAAATCATTCGACTCTCTATTGTCATAGCACGCTGAGCAAGTCTGCACTAGTAAAATTTTATTCCAAAAAAAAAAAAAAAAATAGTAACACGATGAAAGACGCGAAAAGAAATTATTATCGATAATTAAAAAATATATACATTTTCTGAATTGATCATTCATAATATCCCATCCTAGATAATGCTTTATATTTTAACTATTTTAAAAGGATAATATATATATATATATATATATATATATATATATATATATATATATATATATATATATATATATATATAACGCGTAGGTATGCTGCACAGAAATCGACGATATTTCTACTCTTCGAATTGCAACGGCGTCAACTACCAGATGTAAACATTAGCAGCCAACCGTGTGTGTGTAGTGGCTCGACGATATCACTTAATTTGGTACAATTTAATTGCTGTACTTTACTAGTGAATAATTTTAATTTATTCATTTGTTCAATCGGATTTTCTGAATGTATGTAAGAGAACAAACTTTTAACAAAATATGTTTAGACCCATCAGATCCAGTGTTTAGTCATAGACAGTTGTATGTAAGTTTATCTAGAGTCCGTTCTTTTGATTCTGTCACTGTAGTATGTCCTACTTCTGAATTACTAAGCTGTCTATACCAAGAAGTTTTACTGCGAAGAAGACTGCATTATACTACCTTAATAGTAAGTAAGAGTTAATTTTCTACAATTTTTTTAGTACTTGCTGAGATTTTACTCCATTTTATAAGTGAAGAAATTTTTCCAACCAATTTTTTAATTTGATATCATTAAGTGTTGATATCTGAATTATGAACAACCAGCTGTACCCGTCCCGGCGTTGCTCGGGTAATGTAATTACCAATTTTTTAGTAGCCTTAACCCTTTGTTAATGGGCGTCGCTGTCATCCTTTTCCTCACCACGATACATTATTTTACCCATATAAATTTAATCCTTTCTGGCACATTTTGGCAAAATTTTTGACATAGGATTACTAATCGAATATCACTGCAAAAGTATTCGATTTCCTTGAAAGCCAATATATCACATCCTCCACATGCTGAAATTCTTTGAAATCTTCATAGATTTTTTCCACAAATACACCACAAATTATATGATATTAACTAAGTGCTGGCCAAAAAAATTACGGCATTACTAAATGTGATTTTTTAATCGATTATCACTGCAATAGTAATCGATTTCCTTTAACCACCGAATCCCTCATAGAAAACAAACGCCCCAACACAATCACGTGCATGACGTCGAAAAACTGGTTTTTCTCCTATTTTACCTTCGTCCGGAAATGAAGAACGAAATCTCCAAAATGAGATTTCTCGCAAGAGTTTCCGAATCATAAAATAAATTATTAAAAAATAACTACAATTTGTAAATTAATTTTGGTTCTGGCTTTCGAAACTGTGATGTCTAGGGTCTCTGAGATTAAAATTTCGTAAAAATGTAACGACATTTACGTATCGATTCGACAATTTGGAAAAAAGGGTCACGGACAAAATCGCGTTTTTTTCCGAAAAACGGGTGCGTACAGGCGATCGAAAAAAAATCACAATTAATCGATAAATTAAGACAGACAATTTTAATTGTGATTTCCGTATAGTGTCATCTTTCCCGTATAGGCTCGTCCGAAAAAAAAAATTCTTGGACAGATACGTTAGGATTTACGGGGCTTTTACTCGTCCGGGAGCTCCAAATCGCGACTAAATATTTAATTACGGAAAATCTAATTAAAAAATCGAAAAAAGGGCTTCGAGGTGCATAATGAGACCTTGGGAGGCATCTTCGTGTCGAATCTCAAGACTGTCCGACCTACCGTCTTTGCGCTGCGCCGCGAGCAGACAAAAACTCGGTCACACACACACAGACTTTGCCTTTTATATATAAAGATAGTAAATACAGAGGGTGATGTAATTCACACTATATTTTAGTACTTGCTGAATTTTTATTCTTTTTTTAAGTGAAAAAATTCTTCTCCAATAATTTCTTATTTGATGTAATGATAAAGTGCAGATATCTAAATTTTGAAAAATATTACATACAGAGAGGGTTGTGTTGGGTTGCTCAGCCTTATATTTAACTCTGTTCTGAAGTAATGGAAATTCACATTTTTTAATATCGATGTTTTAGAATCTGTCTTTTAGAGAATTTTGTAATAGTTACAAATTTATTGGCTGAGATCCCACCACCACTTAACAACGCATATTTATGATGACAGGTCATGGTAACATTACTTACATATGTTACTTTCAGTTGAGTTGTTTTGCAAAAGAAAATATAAAACTAAAAGCGACCATGCTGGTTGCGCAGCGGCTAGTATTTGGTAATCTTCGATAACAGCCCTTGATTCAAGACATAGATTTCATAATAATAAAGATATCTATTATTTATGTTATAATATTTGTTTTATAAATATAAAAACTTAAGTCTGAAGTTTATATTTTTCATTAAAGGGAATTTTATGTCATTTTTATTATGTAAATTCTTGTTGAAAAGGAGCAGGGCACGTAAAACCAAAGTTAAACGCAGTCATGGAAGATATCAAAATATTATTTCAGTACAATTCAGCTGCATTTAAAATGTATTACTGAATTTAATATGCTTCTGCTTAAAAGGCCTCTGCCTACTATTTTACAGTATGTAACAAGCCCTAAGAAATGGATGATTTGGGGCACATGGTTTTCAAACATACTTTTTTTAGAAACGATTTGGTCAAATAGTTTTGAAAAATGAAACTATTCTCTGCCCTTCCAAAAAGATGTGGAAACAGACCCAGATTTTTATATTTTGCTAGTATGAGTGATTATTTGCATAATTTGTGCTTTAAATGGCAGTTCAAAGTGATAATTAGAATCGGGTAATGCGTCTTTTGATACATGTGGTTTGATAGATATCGCATAAATTAAAAGCAGAATGCTGATAGGTTGATTGCATCAATGTTTTTCATGGTAAGCAGTTTTTTTCGAAGTAACTGGAGAATTTTATGGAGAATAATGTTACGCAGATACCTCTCAGTACAATTACAAACATTTTGTTTACCAATTTCAAAGGTCTCTTTTATGTCATCTGTTAATCAGACTGATCAGTTCGTGAGATTATAAAAAAACTGAGAAAAATGGTACCCTTGAAATATTAATAAGGATACTTAAACCTTCTTTATTATTACAATAGAACATTAATTTAAAATATATTTTAAACAATTATTTTTCCTTTTTCAGAATTTTCATGAATTTTACATCTTGTTTACTTTCGAATTTTATTTAAAAATATGTATCTTCCTATTTATCAGGACTGTTTAGGTAACGAGTTCCATTTTGAAATTATGCTTAAAATTTTAATTCAACACCTCTTTAAATATGGTATCTTTAGTACATTAAAACCCATTTATTAGGGTAAAGTCATTTAATTTTATATTTACTGCAATCTTCTCATTCTGAAGTAAGTTTTCAAAATTTAGTTTTTAAGGCAATAGAGATTTGGAAAAAAAAGCTTTTACAAACCTCTAACAAGCATTTTTTGATAAGGGACAGAAGAGAGAAGCATTCAATCACATTTGTTACTGTGCATTAATTGTTAAATGAATCGATAAAAAATTATACCTCTATTCAATTTTTTAAGTACGTTTGGTTTTTTATTTTTTCGCCTAATTTCAAGTATATATATATATATATATATATATATATATATATATATATATATATATATATATATATATATATATATATATATATATATATATATATATATATATATATATATATATATATATATATATATATATATATATTTATATATATATACTTGAAATTCGGCGAAAAAATAAAAACCAAACGTACTTAAAAAATTGAATAGAGGTATAATTTTTATCGATTCCTTAACAGGAATTTGTATCCGTTTAAAGTTAGAGGTTTATTTAAAAGTTATAATAGACTGCATGTGTACATAATTAACGGCAAAGAAATTCCTTTCCTTCCAACATTTTTGTAAGATGTGTTATAGTCTTATATAATATTTGCGGATGGTTATTCAAGTTTGAGAAATCATGTTAAATCTATATTCAAAAGCTTTGGCAATGATTGGTACAAATGGAATGTTTGGCAAAAAGGAGATTCTAGACAGAAGTTCTAAGACTTTCAGAGACGTAAAATGTATGTCTACGAAGCTGTGTAAAGTGGCTGGTTTACGGTTATAAATGATATGATGGATCACCGTATTGCTTCGGTTAAATGTCTGAGAGTCTAATTTTTGCACTACAAAGAATAATATATTAATCATGGGAAGTTTTAGATACGATATCAAGTATGGAAGACAAGTATAAAAGGGCTTCACTTACAGATTAGAAATGTCTTCAGTGAGAACATTTATCAGTAATAAATGCTACAGTCTTAACATAATATATATGTCGAATACAGATGCCATGGACCAGTTCGGCTGTCGTCAATGGATCTTTATCATGACGCAGCCAATGAATATATAAGAAAGTGCAATAACTCTACATATATACGTTTCCTTTTGTAAATCTTAATTTTTGCACACTATTGTCCGTCAAGAGCGAACTTCCAGTTAATATAATTTTCTGATTAATAAGAGAAAAAGTAGAGAATTTAAATATATTATGAAAAAACAAAAAAATAACGTTTCTGTATCAAGGCTTAGGAAGATTATAGGTTCTTTAACATTTATAGACATTAATGTTAATGTTTTACAGCTATAAATTTTATATCCATCATGCGGTGTTTACATTTTCTCCATGAAATAATAAACATAGTTATAACAATTTAGCTCTCATTAACTTTTCCTTTTGAAGCAAAAGCGAACTATTAATCGAGCAAAACTCGAATCGATGGAAATCGATGGAATTACGAAAAAAAAATTGGTCGCTCCCAACACACTTTTCAACATATCTGTGTGAGGTAGGAAGAGTTAATAAGAACCTTATATTTTCCTACTGTTAAATTAATATTAAGTTGAATTAATTAAAGGATCTAATGCGAACAAGGTTAAATTTTGTTGTTATGGATGGAAAACACGATTAATTCTTTACTGCACGCACATCAGGGGAATGATTTATATGGTTTTTCTGTCGTATACGCTCCCTGAATAATCTTTAAAATTATTTAGTTTCTCAACCATTTTGATACTAAACTCAAGAGATTACGTTATTCCAATTACAACACTTAAAACCTATTTATATTACAAGACATTTTATCTTTGCACATTTAGTTTTTCATGACATGTTTGACATATTTGAATAAGATCCAATACTGTAAATTTTCTATATTAAAGGAAATGAACTAAAATTTCTGTTAGCAAATAAAGAACTTTATAATATCATCCTTTAAATTAACAGTCTATTTTCAATGTCACACATTACTACAGAGTGAACAATTACAAAATCATTTTTGTCAGAGTGGTCACTAATTTCACTTCACTGAATAAAAACTTTCTATTTTCGATTAAAATAATATGCATAGTAATTCGCATTTTCTAATTAAACCAGTTATACAGTAAAAATTACATTTAACTGAATAAAACATCAAAATTTGACTCCAGTTGTACTGGATAGTCTGGACACCTGAATTCTGCGGTTGGCATGAGTCTTTGTTGCTGCTTGGAAATGACTCTTAACTTTATATCCCAGTCAGTTTAGTCCTCCAGTTACAAGAGAGGACCGTAATGTTCTAGATCAACCAAACATGCAATATATCCGCAGTACAACACGTTGACAAACCGTTTCAGAATCTGTGAATTCAAGTGCTGGGGTTTTCCCATAGGTGTTAGTAGAAGACCAGAATCGGCTGTAAACTCCTGTAGATCCCAATCTGTACATCCCTGGTGTAGTAAAAGATAACCCGAGTGCTTTATAAGCCAGCTAATGAATCATAGTTTCACCAAGAGAATCTCTTAAATACTCGCCCAGCGTGCTGTAGTAAAACTGTTGTACAATAATTTTGAGTCAAGTAATTTCTCCGCTATCAGTCACCCACGTTTGGTACAAAACTCCCCCTAAGATATAATATTTTCTAAAGGACATTAAAACAGACTTTTGATACGATATCCAATCAAGAGATTGGTAAACACTAAAGGGATATTTTGGCTGGTTATTTTTATTTTGAAACCCAACCCGTTAACAAACGAAACTTCACTCGTTATCTACTATAACTTCCATTTGTCACGTTCAGAACGTTTCAATTTATCTAATTTGTACTGCCAACCAGCCGACTAGTTAAGCCCTTTTACAACATTTTGTTTATCCTTGTTATTTGTTAAAAAGAAAACACAAAATAATGAAATAAGTTTTTATAATCTTTTAATCCTATTTCTTGCAACGTGTTGCAACTAATGGAACCGAATTCCAACTATTTAATTTTGATTAAGAGATCGCGAAAAGTGATAATTTCATAGACATTTTCTTTTTCGTTCGAAATATATTAAAAATGGTTTACTACAAACACTTTACAGTGATACGTATTCCGAACTAAGCTGATTCCAACCGAAGTGGTAGAAATTTCCGGACTGTGTTTTGATTGTCTAACTGTATCTAGTAATTACTTAGTAGCGTTGTACAGAAATCTGTGCCGGAACTGTTCTGATAAACCCTGTCATAAATTTAGCGTTGAAAGCATAATACAAATGTAACTTTAATCACGCAGTCATTGACTGCTGAATAGTTATGAATAAAGTAATAAGTGTTCAGCGACTCTTTAGATTTATAAAACAACGAAATAGTCTGCTTCCGGGGAATGTAATAAAATATATTCTTATTTATTCATAATATTTGTAGATAGTTTTAGTTGTTAAAATAATAAGTTATTGTTCGTTGAAATATCCTGATGGTTTTATCTTTTCATTGTTCGATAGTATTAAAACAAATGATCTTTGTTATAATATATCCATATGAATTTAACTGATTTATAATAAAGATAATGATAGAAAAATGCAAAATATAATGATGGAAAAAACTTGGAATAATATGTTTTCGTTTAATGAATTTGCCCTTGAACTAGTTCCTTAAAGCTTAAGGTCAGTGGAAAGTTTTGTAATTCAGGGAATAGGGGGGAAAGATGTGTTACAAAAGGCAAAAAATCTCTAACAGTACTCTTTTCTTTTAATAAATTGGGAATAACAAATTGCATATACATAAGTCGACTAAACGTAGTCACTTCCATAAAAAATGCTTCGTAATGAAATGATGCATTTGGTTGTCAGGAAATTTAGTCATTAAAGTTTAGGCAAATGTTGGTCATGCTTATGTATATATACTTCATTTTTTTGTCTAAGAGTGTAGAAATATATGTTTCAGAACAATATGTTGAGGAAATTGTTCATCTACTAGAAAATCAGTAAGTTGACAGAGATTATCTTACTTTTTTAGTTATTAACTGATTGTGGCTACATATCTCATCCTTATAATAGATAACACCATTTTATCATGTTGTTAGGAAAAATTAATTTGCTTCACAAATCTAACATTTTGTTGGTTCCTCATTTCTCTGCTTTGTTTTTAGCGCCATTCAAATTATCCAGTTTTAAACCATCTATCCTTTCTGGAAGGTCATATACTTGTAACTGTTACTTGACAGTGCAGGACACATATAATGTTTTAAACATACAGTGTGTACATAAATGAATATCCCAACTTTGCCGGGCTATTGAGAGAAAACTAGACAAAGTACAAACTTTTTTTTTTCTTTTCTGGGGCTACATCAAACATCAGGTGTTTGTTTCACCGCTACCAAATGACGTTGACGAACTTAAGACATGCATATCTGCTGCCTTTCAATGCTGAAAAGAGTGTAGGATGAGTTATTGCACAACCTCGATATCCTTCGTGTTACTAAAGGGGCTCACATTAAACACTTATAACTGTGTTAATTTAAACTTTTAACTATTATTTTTTATTTCCGATGAACAGCAAGTTTGTACTTTATTTAGTTTTCTCTCAAAAGCCTGCAAAGTTGGGATATTCATTTATGTACTCACTGTACAGACAGGAATGCTATTTATCGCAATCATATGATGCTTTATTTTCATACCTAAATAGAAATTTAGCGTTTTATTTCAGTTAGAGGATCATTTTAATTTTACATTGACACAAATATTTAGTTACATTTAATTTTTTCATATTTTTTCCCATTTTCTACGGCTTTTTCTATCAATACCTCTAAATTGCCCATTTTGATATTTTTCCTAAATTAAAATCATGATGCTTAAAATATTCGACTAGGAACATTTTCCCCCTAATGGTGCATTTGTTTTACTAACTAATTTTGAAGACTACTAGAAACAAATTTAAATATTGTTATATTCATAAAAGAGGGGGAAATATAAGAATATTTGTTTAAACATTGCCGGTATACCTAATATTATATTTGAGCAAATGAAACCTTTTAGTTCAATTTACAAGCATAACTAATCTACAATTAATAAGGATAACATTACAACCTTTCTAAGTTCCCGATGTCTAGCAAAATTTCGGGGGAGAAGTGTTAGAAGGGGAAAAGAACTATCAGTAATAAACGCCTAAAAAATTCACAAATATTGTTAAACAACTTCCATGTTAAGTTTATAACAAGCGGAAATTGTATTAGCCACTAATAAAGAAAGAAAAAAATACATTAAAATCATGTATCTGTAAATATCCACTTCGGAAAGTCTCTTTCTGTTTGTATATAATAACACACGAAAATGAGCTTAGTTCCGGTTTTAATAAACATATCGTCAAAGTGATACCTGCTATTATGCGGTTTTAAAAGAAAAACAACAAAGAATTTTTGCACCTTTGACCTATAATGGTAATTTAAACGAAACCTGTTATCAGTCCTCTTAAAAGGGAATTTGGTGTCCCAAGACACCAGAAAAGAATCTGCTATCATTGTAGAGTGCGAATATGCAATAAGCTAAAAATAAATGAAGCCGTTTGTAAATAAAAGAATTACTTGGACAAGAAATCTTCTCTGGCAATCCAATTAACTCCGTTTTTCCTTCTCCATTTAATTAGTTGATAAATAATAATTTATTCATGAAATAAGTGAGACCTAAATGTCAATTAGAAACAGATTTTCTTTCTTTATGTAAGGTTAACATTAAGACTCAGTGCATTACTGAACATTTTGTGTTCGGAACAACTGTAAGATACATCTGCTGCATACTTAAAAAGGTATATAAAATATCCCAAATCCAATTATCATTATTTGAAGTAACTTAAGGCTACTATGGAATATCAAATTAAAAAACTAAATGCTAATTACCAATAATTTATTTTAAATCAAATTACACCATAAAAGGTATGATTTAATTATTCTTTTTCATAATTGTCTTCTACTGCCCTTTTATTTTATGTTGCATAACTTATTGCGTGTTAATTTACCTACATCACTGTTATAGCGTACTATTACATCTACGTGTAGCTATTTGTTATCGTTAAGATATCTATTAAGCGTTTCCAAGCTTATGTTTAACAATTCATTTTACGTAAAAATCATTAAATGTTTTCGACGCGATGTACCTCTTATCAAGTGTCTTATTCAAAACTAATAAAATATGATCTCGCAGTTTAAATATTGTTTTCTACAGTAAAAATAATACGTAGAAATGAACAGATGATATATCCTAACAATCAAGAAAATAGTAACAAGAAAAGTACTCTATGAATTCTACTCCACTGATTTATTGACGATAATTGCAAAACAAAGACAATTTCGTAGACATTTTTGTTTCCGATTGCAATGATTCTAGAAAAGTGTGCTTACCAGGTTCTGTACGTGATATGGGATCGTTTAACCTTGAAGTATAACAACTATCTACATTGATCTCCATTTAATGGGACCAAGAAAAACATTGACTAGAGATAAGTTATTATTATAATTGAATATACAGATTGCATCTAAGTATATTTTTCCTACCATTAGTAAAAGTTATTTAAGTTACAGCACAGTATTCGATTAAATTGATTCAGTTTGAATGAGTACTTGACTCATTTTTCCTGTTTACTGTGACTTTTCGAGATGGACAATTTTATGATAAATATTAGAGATAAAGTGAGGTAAGGCTTTTATAGGAATAAACAATAAAATTTTCATTTAATACATTCCTACCGTTTTGTCATAGATACTCTTGTAGAAAAGGGAATATTTCTGGGTGAAAAACATGATTAAGTGCTGATCAAAGTTTCAATGGAGAAGTTTACACCATAAATTAAAGAAAAACATATTAAATGGCTGATCCCGGGTTTGCAACTTGTTATCTCTTATTTGATAAAGTAGCATTAAAACACACGAATAGAGATAAAAGAAAACTTCAAGTAATACATCCTTTAACATCACAGGAAGATAAAAATAATGACAAAAACGACTCTAGTGTCCGGGATATTCATATACGATTCAAGATGAAGTAAATAGTAACATATTTAATTATCATAAGTATTTAGTGTACAAAATCAGGGTCAAACAAAATCCTGTAATGAATAACTATATTCATCGAGTTTGCTGCATAGTTCGTTCAGGAGGAATGGTTGTGTATCATCTTACGAAATACAGGCATTTATTAAGCCCAAAAATATATTAGGTGTTAAGCTGACATTTGGGCGGTAATATCTTTACAGGCGTGAATTTATAAAACACGAAGGTAAGTGTAAAAATCTAGGTCACTTAACAAAGATCTGAATCTTCCCGAATATTTAAGTAACTCACATCGTAATATTATGTAATTCGTTAATATCATCGTGAGTATTCACTAAACATTTTCTAAGGAGAGACAGACCATGAACACTGCTCAATGTGTATTAATGACTCTATTTCACTGATATGAATGATGATTAATACTTCCAAAGGAACAAATGAAAGGAAAGTGTGATGTTATGAAAATCAGGAAAATATGAACTAGAATATGAAAGTAAGGGATAGAATTTGAATCAATACAAAATATACAAACGTGCCTATTTTATGATGCATATTGTTTATGAGTAAACTAAATTTGAGTTCGTTAGAGGGAAAAGAGATAACACTACAATAATTACGTACTGAATAAAGAGAAACTGCCAGAGGGCGAATTTAATGATTTGGCCCATATTATTTTTTTGGAACCTGTGTTTAGTTTTTAGAGATGACATAAGCATGCCTAACATTTACCTAAACTTTGATGACTAAATTTTCTGACAACAAAATGCATCATTTCATGACGAAGCATTTTTGATGGAAATGACTACGTTTAGTCGACTTACATTACCCACCACATTATAATGAGGGCTTCAAATGATAGTGTAAACAGTCACTTATTTAGTGCTGTCGAAAGCGAATAAGAAGCTATGAAATACGATAGGAAATGGGATCGTTTGAATAGGTCTTTAGGTTCAAGCATATATGTACATAAGCATGCCCAACATTTACCTAAACTTTGATGACTAAATTTCCTGACAACCAAATGCATCATTTCATTACGAAGCATTTTTTATGCAAGTGCTACGTTTAGTCGACTTACACTCTTAGAAAAAAAAAGAAAGACGCACCACGAAGGAGTTATCCGAATGGGACGAAAATCGGTAGATGTCATGTACATGTACAGAAAAACAATGATTTCAATTTGAGAAAAACTGAATGATTTATTCGAGAGAAAGAACTTCACAAAGTTCAAAAGTCAATAACTCGTTGGTCCACCTCTGGCACTTATGCAAGCAGTTATTCGGCATGGCACTGATCGATAGAAAAGGCTTTTATCTTCCTGCGGGATATTGTGGAAAATTCTGTCCAATTGACGTGTTAGATCGTCAAAATCCCGAGCTGGTTGGAGGGCTCTTCCTATAATGCTCCAAACGGGCTCAATTGGGGAGAGATCCGGTGACGTTGCTGGCCAAGGTAGCGTTGGGAAAGCACGAAGACAAGCAGTAGGAACTCCCGCCGTGTGTGGGCGGACATTATCTTGCTGAAAAGTAACCCTGGGATGGCGTGATATGAAGGGAAACACAACGGGGCGTAGAATATCGTCGACGTACCGCTGTGCTGTAAGGGTGCCACGGAGGGCAACCAAAGGGTCCTCTATGAAATGAAATGGGACCCCAGACCATCGGTCCTGGTTCTCGGCCCGTATGGCGGAAGACAGTCAGGTTGGTATCCCATCGCTGCCCGGGCCGTCTCCAGACATGTATTCGCTGGTCATAGGGGCTCAATTCGAATCGGAGCTCTTCCCTGTAGACAATTCTACTCCAGTCAAAGACATTCTATGTCGAATGTGCGCGACACCACTGCAAACGGGCTTGTCGGTGTACAGAGGTCAACGGTAGTCGGTGCAAGGGGCTCCGTGAGCTCAACCCCCTTTCTCTGATCCACCTATGAATGGTCCTTGTGGTCACTGAAAAACCAGTTGCACGTACGATCGATGAAAATGATGAATATGGGGCTATGAGTGCCGCTCTGACTATTGCTCGGTCCTCACGTTCTGTAATTTCTATTGGGCGACCGCTTCCTTATTGACGCTATGTTCGGCTATGGTTGACCCATTTCTGCCAACATCGTCTCATAGTGGCACCGCTCCTATCCAAATGTCGAGCGATTCGCGATTACACCAACAAGCTTCTTTGAGCCCAACTACACGTCTTCTCTCAAATGATGACATCTGCGCATATTGTTCGCGCACCTGTATGTCTGAGTACACAGAATGAAATTCGCAAAGAATTTATGAGCTCGAATCGAAATTTCTCCTCTTTAATATCCTTCCAGTTGGGCAGCTAAGATGTGCTGCAGCGTCACATATTCATTCATTGGTCGCCAAACTTTAAAATTTTGAATTTTCCATCGAAACCAGTAATCGTATCAATTTGTGTCAAATTTTGCATTACCCCGTCTTGGTGCGTCATTTTTTTTTGTCCTAGAGTGAACATTACCCACCATAATATAATGAGGGCTTTAAATGCTAGTATAAACAGTCATTCTTATTTAGTGCTATCGAAAGCGAATAAGAAGCTATGAAATACGATAGGAAATGGGATCGTTTGAATCGGCTTTTAGGTTCAAGCATATAAAAAGCAAGGTCTATTCTCCTCTTCAGAGGTTAATACAAAAGTTTTCTTTGCTCGCATTACACTGGAATTATTCCTCGACTCTGAGCTCAAAGATCACACCTGCAACCCATTGAGTTTTATAGTGAACGCATCTCGAGGTCTTAAAACATTGGATCTTGTAATCACCAGTTCAACTAGAATTTAGTTCGGAGTAATATCGAAGTAAATAGTGTATGAGTTTCACATAAACTTTGCGGTACCATAGAGAATTCTGTTGTTAGAAGAGCTTCTAAACAATAGTAATTATGAATTGCAAGAATAACAACGTTGTGAATATCTTATATTATCTAAGTTCCAGCATATACAAATTCTTCATAAAGGAGTCACCATCGTAGAATAAAATTGAACAAATTTTAGCATCCAACTTCTAGAAATTTATGAATTTGAAATAAGTTTGGACATTTCGTATTAATTACGTGGTTCGCTACAAGTTAATTAAAGAAGGGACTTTCGCAAGAGAAGAGCAATTGGTGCGGAAAAATACAGGAGCTTTATATATGAAAATAAAACAAATATTAATTTTTATTTATTAGTACTTTGGGATCTCCCCCCTCCCCCTACTCTCTAAATTGTCTTACGCTTCGTTAGTGTCCAAAAGTTGGGAAGAATGGTGACCAAAAGACTCTAAGCCCGTCTGCACACGAAGGACGGGTTTGTAACCAGTTGCGCCGTGTGCGTGGCTCCATTCAATTACATAGGTTGCGACTCATTACGGACTGGTTAGTGATTTGAGTCGGTAATCAGTTTCTTTTGAGTTGCTCCGTGTGCAGACGGCCTTAATGCTATGAAACATGTTCTAAACACCTACCCCTATAAGAGACTTGCATGATTGTCAAGGAATTAATGATTACAGTTTATATAAACGTTACTGATAAAACAATGTGTATTGTAAAATAGAATTCAAGGATTAATCTATGTTAACACGAAACAGCTATGAAAAAAATCATAAAATCAATATTTTCTGGAAGTATGAAAGGCTTAGAAAAAAAAGGTATGCAACCGAAATATTTTGAGAGCTCGACAGTTTTTGTTGATTTTATAAAACTGTAAAATGCGATGATAAGGCACTGAACGACTGTCTTGAAGCCCTACTATGAAGTTGTTTCTAAACTTTAAATTGTAGTTAACTAGTTTAATTTGAGAATAAAATTGGATCGTAGGTGCTATACAAACTGGTCAGATAAGATTCTAAAATCGGAAAACTTTCCGATTTCCCACGCAATCCTCTTCCAATACTCTTGAATTGAAATACTTAACGTACAAAAGATTGCTATTACCTTGATGCAGATTAAACCACAGTTCAGAAAACAATTGAGTCATCCTATTAAATCTATAAAATGATTTTCGATGAATGCTTTGAGAGATTCGGGTGTTTTGGTATATTGTACTAAATAGAACAATAATTTAAAACTTACTAGATCTCTCGCACCTTACTCATTCATATTTTTTTTCTCTATGGCACTATGGTAGGAGCAGAAATCTATTCTATCATTTCGGTATATACTCTTAACAACTAAATTGCTATGCCATGTAGTAAGTAAACTCCTAATAATTAATGCAATATTTATATATGCAATTTATGTTCCTTTGTTTTCAGTTGCTATTTTAGAAATATAATTTTTTAATGATATGTATTATTTTTTGAAAAATATTACAGTGCAAATCAGAATCAGATAATATTTAGACGAAGAAATATGAAAACATACTACGATATTCCAGTTATATTTTAAAATAGTAACTTTTAACATTTAACGATTATAAAGAGCAGAATTAAAAAATATGGAAAACTCCAAAGTCGTGCTTGTTTAGAATGTTACTGATAAATGTTATTTCTATATGATAGTTATTTCCATCTGAATATCATTAAAATGCTTAAGTATCGTATTGCTAGGCGGAAAATCGATTGTTTACGAGAAGAGTTTTTGTTTGAAAGTAAAAACAATCTAAGGTTGAATTGATTGTTGTAATTTATGTCACAGGTTTTATATTTTCAAATTCTTTATAGTAAAAACTGTGTATCAAAGGAAATTAGTTACGAAAAAGGCTTAAATTTTTGAAGCTTTTTTGCTAAAATATCAAGTAACTAGTGGCTCCATTGCTCGAAATCAAGCAAATTTCACTTCCATTTAGGAAAAACAAATGTTGTTCTAACTTACGCAGCTCAATGCTTATTGTACTTTAGCATTTCAGTTTTTGCATCTAATTTATCAACTTTAACTAACTGCCACGGGCCCTCAAACTGAACAGCCAAGCGAGCCACTTACTAATGAGAAATTTTTTAACTTACATTATAGACCCCTCTTCCATAGATGTGGTTTCTTCTGGTTACTGAACATCGGGGAAATATTTTGTTTAGTTTAAACGAAGAAACTTGACGGCAAATCGTGTTGTTGGCAAAATTTTGATGGCCCCTTGTTAGATATCTCATTGGTAGGGGTGATAATTTTTTTAAGATTGACTTCTTTTATAGAACATTAATACTGTTAAATAGTATAGATTATTATCTTTAAATAGAATAGTAGAAACCTTTTGAACTTCACGGTAAATCTTTTTGAAAAGGGCAAATACATGTCAAGTAACAAAGGTAAATTTCAGATGTTTGAAAAAAATTAACAAATTTATTCAAAGACCTTCATTTTGATACCTCAACCTTCTTTTTACGTTAAGCGGTTCTTACAAAATAGGTATATAAGTGAAAAAAAAAACCCTCATAGGACTTATATATAGATTAAGTATTTTCTTACTATAAGACTGATTATAGAACACCATGAGCACTTGAAATGTTGCACTGAAATGAGGGCCTTATGTAGATAAGGGCAATGACAATTAAAAATGTATTACAAATAGAGTGTTTTCAAAATTTAAAAGTTCAGTGAGCGAGCAATAAAAGTAAATGTAAACAAAGTCCCGTAGATATTACAAGGTAACTTTGCCTACCGCCACGCCCGGACCCTTGCGTAAATCGCCTTTTTCTCTTCAACTGGTGCATCTACACGATAAGACCTTTATTCGAATACCCCAATAATATTTTTACGTTCAGCCATTCTCTCAAAATAGCTCTCCCTGTAAAAACAAAACAAAAAAACTTATAGAAAAAATATATAGGTTATCCTTTAATTATGAGACAAATTAGAAGCTTTCTTTTGATATCTTGGTAGAATTCTGTTATATGCAATTCAATTGTGTACATAGAATTGAAGCAATAAAATTAAACTCTAAAGAGGCATACCAAAGAAAAATATCACTCATAAAATGTTCTTCAGGTAGAAAGAAAATAGATTTTAATCCAAACAAATTGTTTATCCATGCAAAAAAAAATAATGTACACTTACGTGAATATTGCCAATAAAGATACTTGTGAATTCACAGAATGATAATAAAAGCAGATGATTTTAAAATTTAGTTACCGTTGGAAAAAAAAGCGAGCGCACGCCATCTGGCGGAAGAAAATTTTTTTATAATGTTTATACTTTGATTTTTAAGTAAACAATACGATGCGTAATTCTAAATTAAAAATTCGTCAGAAGTGGGGATCTTAATCTTTAAATTGTTACCTAATTTATCGATATTGGTTAAGTATGAAGGGAGAAAAAGGGGATCCGCAGAAAAAAAATCACCTTCTAGAAATAATATAAATAGATAAGATTAAAGTATTATCTCTTTCTCTATCTCATGCACCTTCATTTTTTTCCCATTATCAGTTCAAAATGAACGATAATGGGCTTCCGTTTATATGAAGATTACAGCCAAAATATGTAAAATATTAGGTTTTTGATGTGAGAAACCATTTTAAGATTTCTCGGAATTGTAAATTGGATGGTACCATAAATTCTTTGAACTGCATGATAGAGGCTATACATGCTTAGAGAGTGTGTTTTGATCATTTTAACCAAGTGTGAAAATTTATAAAATATACTAGGATAATTTTTTTTTATAATCTACCAAACGATCTGTAAAGCTAATCATTATACAATTTTTTTAGCATTATCTTCCTGCATCTTTCCTGCTTTCATAATTTTATGGTAAATTTGAAATTCAGAACAATTAAAGACAATAATACACTTTTTCCCAATCAACTTTTTAAAATTCGAATTTAACTTTCTCTTCAAGTTAATAACGTAATAAATGATAAAAGTCTAAAGTAAAATAAAAAAGTACTTTAAAATAAAGCACTAAATGTTTTAATGTATATTATTGCAGCAACGGTTCATGAGTCAAAATCATGACTAAGTTTTAAAGACGTTGAAAATTATATATGTCTTAATTCCTTTGTTTTCAGTTCTGAATAACTGTTCTAACTGTTCCTTAGTTGAGAGGTAAGAGTTTGAGATAATCTTAACAAAACCATCTAGAATTCTCAAATGTGTGTGCAATAAAGGGGGTGAGGGCATGAAGTCTATATTGCTTGAATATGAACTTTTTGGTCATATGTTGCTAAAAAGCTCATATTGTTTGAATCCAAAGTACCATTTCTAAAACTAGTTCCTGAAAGATACCTCACCTGTAGTTGCAAAGTATTGACTCAAAATAGGAGAACATTTCTGAGGAGATCCGTTATGCTTAGTTGACTGCAGGTTTCTTCTATGACTGTAAAATGTAATCATTCTAACCACAAGCCCTCGGGTCCCGTATTCTCTGTTCCGATCCATCTCACTCTGCTTTTACTCTCTAGTGATTCTTTGTCAGCAAATCTGACAACTATTTATATAGTCCACGTACATGTAGTCATTCAAAAATCTGCATAAATCACTTTTGTTTTGTAACATAGGAGAAATATGAGACTGAAGAGAAAGGTTACCTGGATTTGTAACAGAATAGAAATCAAACACTATGTAGCCTTTCCTAGAAATAATACATTTCCTCCCAATGTATTAAGAGATAAGTAATAAAACATTTCATTTTAAGTTTTAAATAAGTTTCATAAACAATGATGAACCTTAAATAAAAGAATGAATTCTCTTTTCGGTTTCATTTTGAAAACAGTTCAACAAAAAACAAAAACTATAAAAAAACTCATTTTAGATCTGAATCTATAAACAAACATTGAGAATTCTAAAGTAAATAAACAATCATATGCACTCGAAAACGCTCCTTCATTTCCATAGCGATTCTTCAATCGTGTTTCTAATCTCTGTTTGCTGTAAAATAATCAATTTTTGAATTTGTTTTATCTAAATATTTGTACAATACATTTTACTGCTGGTATGAAGCTATTGAACACTCCAATAAACGTTATTTTTCCGATTCTTGAGAATCTAGAATTAAGTTATCGAATTCAGATAAATCATTACTTGGAGAGAAAGAGAAGAAACACATTGACTAAATAAAATACCCTT
Organism: Dolomedes plantarius; assembly: GCA_907164885.2. Lineage (NCBI taxonomy): Eukaryota > Metazoa > Arthropoda > Arachnida > Araneae > Dolomedidae > Dolomedes > Dolomedes plantarius. The sequence continues at coordinate 123,927,493 of OU015494.1, read as the reverse complement.
TAAACACTCCGATAAACTAATAAATACTTAAAGACATATCGATCACATATATTTATAGATATTTAGTGATGGTTGTAGATGAAAGAAAAACGAAACGTTTTTAACCAGAATACTTTATTCACACTGGTTAAACGATCCGAAATTCTTTACATATTGCTTAAATATTTTAAGAGAAATATTAACTTTAATCTTATATTTAACAAATTTTCTATGCATGAACAATGAATCATTCAGACTTAAAGATATCAACAGTATGTGTTTGATGTTTTATATAAAATCTATCTACCCTAAACTGTTTTATAAGGCAACGGGAATTATATTAGATGATACCTCTGGTTAAGAGATATATAGTTAACCAGTAAAAGGTAATATGAATGTGGGGCTACATTCCCTTATCTTTTCAAGCGTGACGTAATAAGCAAAAGTAGAAACAAAGTCACATTAAAGACAAGTAGATTAAATAATGAGTATCAGATGTACGTAAAAGTCAGATTTAAGCTATAATATTAAATACATTTATAGAGAATTATTCACTTCTACTCTACCTTGGGTATATATATATATATATATATATATATACAGTGTGTCTCAAAACGACCGCATAAACTCTGCACAGCTAGATTCCTCGTTGGGAGTACATAAAAACTGCCCAAAGAAGCGTTCCTGTACGATCCATAGTTTACGAGAAAAATACGAAAAACAAAGTATGACGTCACTGCCTGTTCAAGAAAAAACACTTTATTGAACATATCAACAGCATGCACAATTTAAAGCAGATGTTCAAAGTGTCCGCCGTGCATGTCGAGGCAGGCTTGAGCACGCCGTGGAATGGCTGTCATCACACGTTGCAGCATCGCGGGGTCCACCGAAGTACAAGCAGCATGCAGACGAGCAACTAAGTCCATTTCTGTTGTCACTACGTCTCGATACACCAGTTCCTTGAGATGGCCCCATAGGAAAAATTCCAACGGTGTAAGATCTGGCGAACGTGGCGGCCATAGAACCGGACCCCCACGTCCGATCCAGCGGCCGGGGTATTCCATATCCAACCAACCACGTACAGGAGCACAGAAATGTGCCAGAGCCCCATCATGCTGGAACCAAAGTCCCTGTATTGCCGCTAATGGTATGTCATCGAGGAACTCGGTTAAGACCTCATTGAGAAACACCAAGTACGACTGTCCCGAGAGCCGTTCAGGCAACAGATATGGTCCAAGCAGGCGATCCCCGAACGTTTTAAACATTATCGTCTGGAAAGATATGCAAATATTGTTGTTGATATGTCCAATAAAGTGTTTTTTCTTGCACCGGCAGTGACGTCATACTTTGTTTTTCGTATTTTTCTCGTAAACTATGGATCGTACAGGAACGGTTCTTTCGGCAGTTTTTATGTACTCCCAACGAGGAATCTAGCTGTACAGAGTTTATGCGGTCGTTTTGGGACACCCTGTATATAAGTGGCACTCTAATGAATTAGATTCGAACACAGTTCTAAATTAATAAAAATGTTAATTTTAAAGTGACACATAAATTTGCTGTTCAACAGAAATAATGCGTAATTCTGCTACGGGTTGTATACACATTTTTTGCAAGGAAATACTATTCAATATACTCACTAGTATAAATACTCATGCAAGGAAACTACAATTTGAAATACTCACAGATACTTCGAAATTCAACCAGCAATGTTGCTTCGTAAACTTTGACCTCTGACCACTAAATAACTTTCGCCTAACAAGAACTCGGGTAGGTTTGAAGCCACCTAGCTATATGCCTCGAGCGGCTGCTCGCACCACTCAACTATACACAAACCAGACTCTAGGCTTTGCTCCAGCTCGTTACTTCGTTTCGTCAGCTCTACTCCTCCTTTCACTTCCTTTCTGTAATTTAGCTGCTTGGTATTTATGCCAACAGCCTATGCTGCAATTAGCATAACTTAAGCGGATTCTTTAAATTTATTCACTTAAAAGTTCGATTATTGTGAATCGAATCTTATGTAAACCTTACACATTTTTGATAAAATTTAATGAGCAATAACTACTCATTCTTTAAAATTAATTCAATCTTACAGTATCAAGTATGTATACAGTTGAAACTAGAATTTCTCAGAAGTGAATATTCGTATGTTTATTATCAATAATAAATATTAATTTTGTTTGAGGTCTACGACAGCAGAAATGAAATGAAAATGAATAAAAAAACACCCTTCTGTTCTGGATATAAATTTGTTGAATTAACTCTCATATACTACTATCTATAATAAGGTACTTCTCATACTGTTGATAGAACTGTATTTTTCGTTCTTTCTGTATGTAAGCCTTCATTGTTGAAACTGTAATTTAAAATTGGTTCTCAGGGGCAATATTTTATTTATCTATGTATATATATATATATATATATATATATATATATATATATATATATATATATATATATATAAATTTGTAGGCGGGGGACCATAGACTTGGGGTTTTCTATTTTCGCAGAAGTTCCCTTTCCGCTGTCGAATCATGTGAGCAACTTATTATAAGAGGTGGTATCAAAAAGTTCCTGGACTGACTTTGTTTTTCCAAAAACAGTTTATTTATCTAAATGTGAACATGATCTCCTTAAAAATAGTCCCCTTGCGAAGTTATACACTTATCCCAGCTCTCCTGCCTCTTTTGAAATGCAACCTCGAAGTCACTTTCCGTAAGCATGTCGAGTACGGTGGATTGTTTTTTACTTTTTAAAAAATAAAAATCATCGCTGGTGGGAAAAGCTGTGTTTTGCTATCAAATGTTTGTAATTTTTTTTAAAAATTAAAACATATTTAGGCCCCCTGCCTGGCCCTTGAAGTTTTTCCAAAAACGTAAAAAAAGCATTTTTTATTTATTTTTAAATTTTTTTAGTACCAAAAGTTTTAACCGCCTGTAGTGGAAACTGTTGCATAGCAAGACCCTTTGTTTGTGAAATTTTTTGTAAACTTAAAATATATTTAGGTCCCCCGCCCGGCCCTTGAAGTTTTTCCAAAAACGTAAAAAAGGCCTTTTTTATTTACTTTTTAATTTTTTACGTACCAAAAATTTTAACCGCCTGTAGTGGAAATTGTTGTTTAACAAGTACCTTTGTGAAAAAAAAATTATTTTGATATTGTATCATATTTAAAGCCTCCGCTAGGCCAGCGAAATTTGTTTTGAATTTCACCGATAGATGGTGTGATTGTATTGCGTGGTTTCATAAAAAGTTTCATAAAAAAGTTTCATAAAAAATTCATGAATATAAAGAAGTCTACTGGAAAAACAAGTGAAGCTGCAAAAATTAAATTGAGTACCAATCAGTTATGTTTACGTTATTTGATACGGCATCTAGATGGAAACACTACAGGCCCTTTTACATATTGTGGTCCTATAGGGAAACTTCTTGACTTATCTGAAAAACTACCAATTGTGAAGTTTTGAAAAATTGCTGTTGACCTGCCCACATTAGATGTGGATAAACTTAGTACTGACTAAAAATATATGTACCAAATATGTCAAGTGATATCTTCGGGAAATTGTCCATAGCATTACCCACTAAATCACCAGGAAAGCTCTCTCATGCCAGATGGCTTACAACGGCAAATAGAGTGCTTCGTCTCTGTATTGGCACAGAAGAGCCATTTCTTGAAATAGAGTCTATTGTGGAATATATTGTAAAAGTGTATGCAAAAATTTGGTTTCTCACTAAAAGTGAGCCTTCATGCACAGCTGGTACACAGAATCTTTAGGATGTTATACACTACTCAAGATATCTGAGCGATGACCTGAAATTAGCAGTGGATCCTGTAATCCAAATGAATGATTTTATGGTCACCCAGAAAACCTGCTGATTGCCATGATCAACGACAAACGAACCTATGTGAGGAAATTAGGCTTCAGAAGAATCATGAAGGCCCAAACACTTCCCAATGAAACAACTCGTGATTTTGTCATTCCGCCTCTCAAATTTCACACAAACGACTGTACAGAACTGATCAATTGGAAGAAATGTTCACTTACAGAACCTCCACTGACTACACATATACCCAGTGCAGAAATTGAGAAAATTGCTGAAATGGGTGGCTTTATTGAAAGTAAGCTGTGGACTCTCCCATGCTGTACACAAGATGTCGAAAGGGCAGTCAAGATAGTATCAGAAGCCTCCTCATCTGTCTCTGGAACAAAAAGTCGCGATAACATTTTACATACAACATTGGCGTCTCAAAAGCTGATGACAAACTTCGAAAATAAGGCAAAATATAAAGTGTAAGATTACTATATCACTAAACAGGAAAAAAAATTCGTCCATATTTGGTTGGGAGGGAGGTTGGGCGGGGGAAGACTTCGAATGCAGCACACCTCCTTGTGGTGAATTCTGGGTTATTCTGCCATAATTTTGGCAAAATAAGCAAAGAGCTGCTTTAACCCTTTGACGCACATGGGACATTGACTTTAATAATGACTTTAATTTTAAAAATATGTTTATTAAAAATTCTGCTTCAAAGGGTTAAAATATAAAAATTTCGCCGGCCTAGTGGGCACTTTAAATATGATATGATATCAAAATATTTTTTTTCACAAACAAAGGGTCTTGCTATGCAACAATTTCCACTACAGGCGGTTAAAATGTTTGATACGCAAAAAAATTAAAAACTAAATAAAAAATGCATTTTTTTTTTGCATTTTTGGAGAAACTTCAAGGGTCGGGCGGGGGCCTAAATATGTATTAATTTCAGATTTCTTTTTTTACAAACATTTGATAGCAATACACAGCTTTTCCCACCACAGGCGATTTCGATTTTTAAAAAAAGTAAAAAACGACCCACCCTTATGTCGAGGACCATCTGCTATTGGCACTGGATCTCTTCAACAACTCTGAAACGGAGAACTTTGAGCTGAATCTTCATTTTCGGGAGTAAGAAAAAGTCGACAGGAGCAAAATCTGGCTTGTCTCGTCATAAGGGGAGGATCCTTGACAGAAATGGCAGCTCATCCGAAGCTCTTGGCAGACTTCGACGCGATGCTTCTTCTTCTCCGGAATCAGCAGGTGGTGGGCAAACTTGGCAGCGACGCGACACATGGACAATTAAGAGGTTACGGTTGTCTGCACTGGCACACACGATACATTAACAATGTAAGCAATGTCGTTGATCATACTCCGACGGTCCTCATGTACAAGTTGCCGGATTCTCTGCACATATAGCGGGGTAATGCCTGTGGAAGGTCTTCCAGATCGCTCGTCGTTTTCCACGAACGTTCTGCCACTTTTGAAACGCCCGTGCCATTGAAAGCATAGCGTAAGTCTCTGTTGCCAATTTCCAAATCTTCGGAACCCACAAAATTTCAAGTTGGATTTTTGCTTCAACTTGCGACGAAATTGCAGAGTAGCACATACATCTTATCACAAAAACACCAATTGGACAGCTCACGATTTGAACATAGCTGCGTCACTTCGCACACTGATTTATAAAGGTCACAAATCAGTGTAGCTGCGTGCGCAATCCTAGGCTGTTATCTGTATGTGTACCAGAGAACCAGTCCGGGAACTTATATATTTTTAACTTATGTGATGAAAAAAAAATGCATGTTCATATGATGCGTTTTTATTGACATTTTTAAAAAAATACATAAAACTAATGATAAAATTATTCTTTAGCTGATTTGTAGAGGTAAGAAATTTATTCTTCAAAGACAATGAAACGTGCTAAACAGTACATTTCAGACTTACTGCTGGAATTCTTTTGATGTATACCAGTTAAGAATTGACGTTATTAGGCAAAGAATTTTATCCATTAAGAAATTTTAGGTCGCTAATTAAAGAAATTTTGAATGGGGAACCTTGAACATTTCCCATAATATTTGCTTATTTATATTATCACTAATGTACAAAATACCTTTCCTTGTTTATCTATGCAATGGTTATTTGAAGTCTTTTAAAGTTATTATTTGAATGCACTTAGATTTTACTCCAAATGTGTCCGGTTCATTGGTTACAACGACTAACTATGCTTCAAATGGGAGCATGATTTAGAAAGTTATCAAAGATTTATATAAGTCGTAAGGGATTATATCTTAGATAATGGAAGCAGTTAAAAGCTTTATGGTTCCTTTCCAAATCATTTAATTGTCACTGTTATGTATATCATGCAAAAGTTTATCCTTAATTAGGGTATAAGATCCTTGATAAGAAGAAATATTTATTTATGAACTGAGGTAAGAATGATTTTATTCGCAATCTTTACAGAAATTAAGAAACTCTCCAACCCTATATTTTTCTTTTTTTCTTTCTTATATTCCCGTTAAAGCGTGTCAAACACAACACAACTAAGCCTGAATTTGAGGTACATCAACTTAATGGCCATAAGGCAAATATTATGTTTTAACCGATTTTTTAAATAGAAATAATTTGAATAAATTTAAAGTAATGTTGTACCATACTTGGGGTTAACACGTATTATTATTAACTTTTATATTTAGTATTTACCGTTTTTCTTTGTACGGTTTAGTAAACTAAGGGACCTAGAAAGGCATATTATGGAAACGGATATAGTATGTTAATTTTAAATAAACTTGTGTATTAGGGTGGAGCGAAAAATCCAATTTTGCCAAATTCTTTCCTAATAGCGAAAATAATTAACCCAACCGTTCAAAAAGCGTATCCTAAAATATTTTAAATTTATTGAGTCTATCTACCCGCGCATTTGATTTGAATATCTCAAAATCTGATCATATTTCTCTTTTCTATATCATTTGTAACCGCGAACGAGCGAGGAAACAAGAATCAATCAAGTAGTCAACGAACCGTTTTTTGAAACCTTATAGGTGTGTTGGGGTGAATGTCCTTGTCCGGTCATTACTCCTCTGCCCTTGCGCATGCGCAAATACACGCGCCATACACACTTCTTTGGTTAGAATCAGTGACTACCCGCAATTATTGTTCATAGTTCGGTCGTATCTAGAGTTTCGTTTGCTAATTGTTACAGAGTTGAATATGAATGACACAAGAAAAGCTTCTCGTTTTTGTATTTTTGGCAAGATTGAAGAGATGAAAGGTAATATGTTACCTACGTATAAGGAGATCCTGAAATTTTATGATTTTGTAAGATTTCAGCTAAAGCCTAAATCGGATACTCGAATAGAGCTAGCTGTTTTACATATTGCGGAAATTGTTACGGGGAGAGTCAAAACTATATGGCAGAAAGCTTCAATTCCAATCGTATCCCACACCCGCATTATACAGTCGATAAGATCCATTCGAAATGCAATGAATTCGATTCGAAATGATCGATTCGATGAATGAATGAATTCGATTCGATGCAATGATCAATTCGAAATGAATTACCATTCGAAATGCAAAAATTTGATAAAATCTTGGAAAAGATTGACTGACGATAAAAATGATTATTTCCACACCTTTAGTTACAAACTATTTGTTATATTTTTCCTTAAGTGCAAAGATTTTCTACAATGTAAGTGTCCAAAAGGAACAAAAGTAGCGAAAGAAGAATAAACGTTTTTGACTGATCAAAGGACTGAAAGAAAAATGATTATTGGTGGTATTGACTTTTCACAAACGAAAACATTTAGAAAAACGAAATGATAGTAATAGAAAGTTTGAACCATATTATGCTTCTGTGACAAAAAGAGAGAAACGCAAGAATACAGAACTTTCTCCACGGAGCTCTGTTATATCGGGCGAGTCAGAATATACAATTTATATAGGCGATAATTTAGAACCATGTTCTTCAAAGCTCCAAGTGCCCCAGAAAAAGTCAAATCTCAGCTTGCCGCCTTTGTCAAAACCACGTGACCGATATGGCCTATCTGACAGAGCTGGTGGAGCAGTCGCGTCGGCAGTTCTTCATGACATTAAATCAGATGTCGGAATAATAGACAGATCAAAATTGTGCCGTGAAAGAGCAAAAGAACGCACAGAAATATTAGCTAAACATCGAGTTTTCAGTGCTCCAGCTTTATTCTTTGACGGCAGAAAGGATAAAGTTTTAACTATAGTGAAAAAGGGTGTAAAAAACCAGCCAAGCAATGGTAGAAAAACACATTTCAGTTATCAAGGAACCAGACTCTATTTATGTCGGATACTCTGTACCAAGTCCTGGGACAGCTGAGAGCATAGAACTAGCTATATGTGACTTGCTTTCTTCTGAAAACATTTCATTGAGAGAAAATGTAGCGGTTGGTTCTGATGGAAGTTACAATACAGGGGAAAATGGTGGTGTTATACGGTTGCTAGAAAAACGTTTGAATCAACCTTTACTATGGATCATAAAACTTTTACACACGAATGAATTGCCTTTAAGACACCGTTTTTCATACTTAGAAGGCGAAACTACTGAGCCTATTTCCTATTCTGTTACTATTGGAAGATTACTAGAAAAATGTGAAAACAAAAGTGTGTTGCCGGATATTCAGTCGGATATCATCAGAGATCTAAGTTTGAATCAACGTTATTTGTATGGTATTGTATCAGCTGTAATTAGTGGTTCGTGTTATTCCGATCTAGAAAACAGAGCTCCAGGAAAAATGTCGCATGCTCGATAGTTAACGAAAGACAACAGTATATTAAGGCTATATATTTGGACGATAAAACCTTCTGTAAATCTTAAACATCTTGCCATATTTGTTGTTAGAGTTTACACACCTGTTTGGTTTGAAATTAAAATCCATCCGTCATGCAAAGATGGGTCTAGACATTTTTGGAAATTGGTTTCAGATTCTCGATACTTTCCACCTCAAATAAAAGAAGTAGTCGATCCTGTCATTAAGCAGAACAGCTTCTTTGCGCATACTGAGAATGTTCTATGATCGATGCTCTCAGATCCTGAAAAACACGTTCATGAAATTGCTGCCAGAATAATCTGAAAAGCAAGACACGGGATTCATCATGGAAAGTTTCCTCGTGTTTTTGAGGTCCCTAAAATAAAACTTAATGCCGAATCATACACAGACCTTATAGATTGGAAACAAATATATATCCAACCTTCCATTCTTAGAGACGTCAAGGATGAAGATTTGCTCTCGTTGGTGGAAACAAAAGGAAGTGTAAAGATACCTTTTCTACGATTTCCATGTAATTCCTAAGCCGTAGAACGTTCAGTAAAGACAATAACGGGGGTTTATATGCAGGTATGTGATAAAAAGTCCAGAGAAGGTCTCATGAATTCAAAAATTGAGTCAAGAAAATTGATGCCCAAATTCGACATCAAACGTGAATTTAAAATATCCTTTGACTAGTTTTTAACTTATGTTATTTGTTTTAAGAGAAACATTTTTTATTAAATTAGTAATATTTTGTTCCTTGTGAGTCATTTTATTCTTAATAACTTATAGTTTATATAGAATTTAGAACAATATCCTCGTTCAAGTATCATCTGCTTGCCAGCAAAAGTGTAAATTTTCAAAGTAAATGTAAATGTACGGGTAAAATGAAAATATTAATAAAAAAATTGTAATACATTTTTTTTCCTCTATAGGTAGGTCAAAATTTGAAAACTATTAGAAATGAAAATTTGAAAAATAAAATTTCCATATACGTGCGCTCCACCCTATTGTGTATGTCAATTGAAAAAATAAAATTCTTTAAGTTATTGTACATAAAGGTAGCTAATGGTATAAACAAACCAAACATTTAAACATGAAAACAGAAATATAATTGCAAAAGAATTTCCTTAAATAAACCTAGCACTGAAATTAATAGAACCACAAGAACATCAGAAATATTTATATACAATTCAGTGACCGATTCCCAAGTTAGGATTTCAAGCACAACTTTGGGAACGACCATTACTAAGTTTATTATCGGTGGAGATATGTGTTAAATGAAAATAAATCAATGTAAATGCGTTCAAAAATGTGAAGGCTTTTAAAAATTTTAATACTACACATAAATATACCAATGAAAGTTAAAACAACAATTTCTTTGATGTGTAGTAGAAAAAATTAACAGAAATTTAATTTGATTGTAAACACCGTTTGAAGGTTTGCCTGATTATAAGCATAGGTTAAAGAAAATAATACGTTGAATAAATGTTGATTTACGTTCTTTGTTTCTAGTATCACATTTGTCTTCACTTACAAAAATTTCTCCTTTGCTGAAAACTATTTTGATTCATGATAAGGTGATAAATATATTTTCTCTCTGTAAAAACAACAAACGGAACATAATAAAGATAAATAATTCACTTTTTAAAAGATAAACTTAACAACATTTTTCAGAAAATATTTTGAGACAGATCGGAATGGAGGGAAAGGAAATTTCAATCTGAATGTTCAACAAAAAATATTTAAAGGTCTGTATTCTGTGGAACATCAATACATTTCTGCGTATACCTTTATTGTATTTTCAGGTATAAAATAAAGAATAAAAATGCTGGTTTCATTGAATTAGGATGACTTTGATGTATACGTATAAGTGAATTTATGCGTAAAGATTTACGAATGTGAGAGAAATAGTACAGGCAAATATCTATAATTTAAGTTTAGATGAATAAAATATCAATCAAAATCCTTTATTGTGTTCTTATATGTAAAGGTAGCTAGTGCTATGAAACAAAATAAATGTGGAAACATGAAAACAAAAGCTTAAGACTGTTACATGTGGGAAAGACTCTATCTATCATAATTCTTATAATACACTCTATCACAAAAAAATATATGCACCCAGAAGAAATAGAGCTACTATCACGAAACTTGGTAGGAAGAAGGATTAATAGAATGATTTGTAGTCTGGTAAGAGATATACAAATGATTAAAATTTCGACTCCAATGAGACAAGGGTAAGCGCGCTATACGCATATGAGATGCGCAGCTGGGAGAGTTTAAAAGCATGCATGATTGCTTGTGCCATAGGGTTATTTAAACAAATCTGTAGACTTGGATGGACGTTATTGTGACTAGAGATGCCTCTGAGACGTAACTAGTTACAGTACGAACAATTGTCTGAGAGGGGGCGTATAGTAGGTCTCAGAGAAGCAAGTTGGTCGAACAGGCGCATCGGCCGCCACCTGAGTCGGAGTGATATGATAGTTGCTCGGTGTTGGCAACAATGGATAACGGAAGGGATAGTCTACCGTCGCAGAGGGCCAGGGCGTCTCAGGAACACAAATACACTCGAGGATCGCGCAATCATAAGAGCGGTCACGTCCGCACCAACAACGTCGCTAGCATCGGCTCGATGCCATTTACCCCCTTCCAGACATTCGGTAGTATCAAGGGAAACCCTTCGGAGACGACTGGCCGACGCAGGTATAAGGAGCCGACGTCCATTAAGACGTCTTCCACTTACCCCACATCATAGGCAGTGTCGATTGGATTTTTGCCGACCTCGGGCAAGCTTGAGTGTGACCGACTGGAGGCGTGTGATCTTCAGCGATGAATCCCGATTCAGTCTCAATGCTGATGACCAGCGCATGCGCGTATGGAGGTGACCAGGCCACCGGTTCGATCCGGCATTTGTTGTCGAGAGACATACGGTGATTACACAAGCTGTGACAGTGTGGGGAGCGATTTGTTGGGAGACACGATCACCTCTAGTCGTCTTTCAACGCACTTTGACGGCACGCAGTTACGTGGACGAGATTTTAACGCCAGATGTACTGCCTATGCTATTAAGTCGCCCAGGGGCCCTTTATCAGCAATACAACGCTCGTCTACATTCTGCAAGACTCTCCCAACACTGTCTTCAAGGATATGACGTACTCCCATGGCCTGCCAGGTCACCAGACCTCTCGCCAATAGAGCACCTCTGGGACGTGCTTGGAAGGCAACTGCAGTCGTCCCGGAATACTGGTGAATTAACTACCCAGTTGCAAAGATTATGGCATGATCTTCCGCAGGAGGTCATAGGTGACCTCATTGATTCGATGCCACTCCGTGTTTCGGCTTATATAGCTGCCAGAGGTGGATTTACTACTTACTGATTTGTAACCTTTTTCATTCCATATCTTCTTAATAAAACGGTCTGTTCTTCTGAATTTGTAATCATTTGCTTATCTCTTCATACACTACATACATTATAAGTTTCGTGATAGTAGCTCGTTTCATTCTGGGTGCATATATTATTTTGTGACAGAGTGTACATATTTGTTTTTCATCCTTAACAAACTACATTCAGGGCAGGGGTATCAACGCCACTTTCTTTTGCATCTTATGATATAACAATCTAACCTTAGACCTACAGCTTTCCTAGGTCGTTCATAAGCATTATAAAATAATCAATCGTATGAATTCGTTTAAAATATTCTCAATTACATTAAATTATACCAAATATTCTGATTATCTTCTTTAAAATATCATAAATAAAAAAAAATATATATAAAAGATTGAATTTACATCGGCTGTTGTAATATTTTCTCTGCAAAGCATCTTTTAAAAGCCAACAACGAAGCCTACACAAGCGGAGTAAAACCCAATATTTTTAATTGTTTCGTTTTTGTAATAAACATAAAATAATTTTATAAAACTAAAGTAGATTTAATTTTGATAATATATGAAAATATAATCTGTGGTTACATAGAAATTAGGTGTTATAGATTTAACGTCACTCAGCACTGAATCTCAACAATGATCTTAACGCAGTTTTATATTTTTTATAACGCTCTAAGTATTATTAAACTAATTAAAAATATGATTTGCAATACTTTTTCTGAATAAAAGAGTGTTGTTACTGTGTATAATTAACTATCATAATTTAGTTCTTCCTTAAATCAATTTAATTTTTTCAATTTCAAGTATTATATTCCACGTAATAATTACTTATACATTTAAATTTTTATCAAATGGATCTAGTTGGATTCTTATTGGTTTGATGTTTAATTTTTTTATAGCATTTCCTGGAAGCAGCTTTTAAACTAAATGAAATGCTTAAAATATTACAAAACCCCAATTTTAAAAAGAAATACAACAAACAAGAAATACAGTGAATATTCTTAATTGTATGTAAATGTATGTAGATTTCTAAAACCCTAACCACAAAAATTTAATGATATCCTGGGATTCAGGAAACTGACTTGGTTTTGCTACAACCAGCTCTACTGTCGTCTTTTGCCTCCTTTCACTTCAGTGTTTGTATGTTTTTTGTATTTGAAAATTTTGTAAGCACTTCTTTTTTGCCTTTTGATGTTGGTCCTTGTTTAATCTATATATATAAAACAGTTCCGTAACTGACTCACTGACTGACTCACTGACATACAACGCACAGACCAAACCGATGGACATAAAGGGCTGAAATTTTGCTTGGCGATTCTTTTTATAGTGTAGGGGTGAACTAAGAGAGATTTTTGAAAAATTCTTCTTAGATTTTTTAAATTAAAATTTTAAGCTATTTTTGTAACATTCTTTTAAGTTTGCATTTGAAATAATAGTCCGAGGGTTATAAAATTTATATAACGAGAACGATCATAAAAATTCCTTTAAAATGAAATCTTTTTCGAATCTTTACCTCCATTTTCTCATTTTTGGTAAATTTTTAAAGATTAATTTTTGGAATTTAATTTATTAAATTCTGATCACGTGGTTTCTATTTCTTTTAATTTTGCGTCACGTGCATAATAACGAAATACACAAAAACAAAATTTTTCCTGCTAATGCGGCAGACGATTGGACATTATCCAAAAAATATTAACATATAATAAAATAAATATTTCTCAAACTGTACTATATTAACTGTACAATATCCTTTAGTATGTTCTATTAGATTTAATTTGAATACTTTCTTCTATATTATTTTGTCTATAAAAGTATCGGTTACGATTTTTTTAGAAATATATTTTTTCGTTTTTTTACATCAATTGCATACATTGATCATTGTATTTATTATAAATATATATATATATATATATATATATACATATTTTTGTCATTAATTGCATACATTGAACGTTGTATTTAATTTTAATGTACTCCGTAGTGAAGTATGGGTTTTCAGCTAATATGAATATATTTAGCCAAAGGACTTCTACCGTTATTGTCTTCCGCGATAAAAATAAAATAAATATGTATTTTCCATTAGGGCTTGTAATACATATCCGAAAATAAGTATTAAAATGGAACTAATTGAAATTTGAACAGCCATACAGGGAACAAAGTAAGATCTACGTGCTTTGAATTAAACGTTTACACAAAAGAAAAATGTTTTTTCATAAATAATTAAATTGTCTAGAATAGTTATATGTATATTCTTGTATTATATTTTCAAATGATAAATATCTGTTACACATCGTAGTCATGTCAAATTTGTTTTTAAAATAGATTTATCTCCTTACGTTAAGCGGCATTCTACCTGACAACGATATACATCTGCGCGCATTCATCTTCGGTAGAGTTTCGGTGTTGACGTATCGCGTGTAGTTTCCTCTTTTCGTTCCATTTTCATAATTTCAGGAAACAGATGCGACACTTGCATTTACCACGCGTTATTGTCTTTGTAGCTCATTAGTCATTGCTATAGCAGCGAATTGCGTGATTCGATACTCACGCACGAATAATCGAGGGATGATCCAGAGAAGTTCTGCAATTAACACTTATTTTGAAGATTTGTCTTAAAACAATCCAACGTTAAAATGATAAATTTCGTAAAATGTGTTTAGAAAAGAGGAAATTAATTAACAGCTGGTCAATCTTATCGTATGAGGTAGCTGTGAATATATTTGACAGGGTGAAAACTTTCCCTAAATGCCCAGATATTCAAGAATAGTTTTAATTGTGTTTAGTTTCGTATGACCGAGAGTCGGAATATGTATCTCAGATATACAGAAGGTCGTTCGCACTTTATGGAAACGATTTTGTAATTCATTTTTGTCATTTGAATTGTGAGGTAAAAATTTGGCAACTTCAGAATAATCGTCTGCGAGTGCTTTGTTTTGAATGGAATGTAAAATAAAAGATTTATTTTGAAAATAGCTCCTAAAACTGATAGATGGCTCGAAGGTTACGTAACTGCGCTTTCCGAGGAGAAATATTCGTATCAACAAATTATAAGCCGTGTAAAAATCGTGGTTAGTGCATTTTAAAAAAAGGTATACATAATATATTAAATTTGGAAGGGAAAAAACGTCTAACTGAAAGTAAAAAATTAAAATATGGCTGCGAAACCTCATCCTAAGACAGTTCGAACGGAAAAAAATATCAAGAAAGTGAAGTCTCTGATCCTAAAAGAAAATCCGTCGACTCAAAGATCCATTGCGTTACAACTAAGGATGTCTTCTGGTAGTGTAAGTAAAACCATCGAGAGAGATTTGAAGTTAAAAAAGATGATTAAACCTAAAGTTCATGTGTTTTTACCAAAGCATATTGCTGAAAGAAAAACAAATTGTAGAAAATTATATGAAAAACACCTAGCTGCTGAAAAATGGAAATTTGTGGTAACACTCGATGAGGCATGGGTTTATTTAAGTGACTATATTAAAAAAGATCAATTTACTATTGCTCAACTGACTGGAATGACCGTAAAAAGTGGCTTCGTCGGAGTACAGAAAAGTTCCCAAGGGGATTTTTGATAGTTGCAGCATTTTGTTACAGCGGCAAATTAAAAATAAAAAAAGTCTCAAGTAAAGCCAAAATGTATTCACTCTACTATTAGCAGAATATTTTAGAACCAATTTTTGAAGAAGAAATTCCAGCCTTATATGGAAAGGACATTGATATAGTTGAACTTTATATGGGCAAAGACTAGTCACACATCTAAATCAACCGTCGTTTATTTAGCAAAGAAAGAATCAGAAACAGGAATAAAGTGTATCCCATTTAATGAAATACCTGTAAAATCCCCTGACTCTTCTCCAATGGACATTTGCGCTTTTGGTTTTTTATTAAAACAAATCTTAGAAAAGCGGCATCCAAGAACACTGAATGTACTCTGGTAAACGGTCAAAGAGGTATTGGGTAAAATTGACACGACAATACTAAGAAAAAGTTTACTTTCATGGAAAATTGGAGCTAGGGCTATTGTCAAGAACCATGTCTATCAGATAGAAGCAAATTGCATAAAAAATACGGCATTTATACATAAAACTTAACTATCAAAATCATTTCCATAAAGTACGAACGACTTTCTGTAAAATCAGTTACTTATAATGATAAAAAAGAAACATAGATATTTTAAATTCTGTTTTCCATTTTTTTCTCTAAAGATAATTCTTATACTTCATGAATTGACCACTATAGAGACCCTTTAAAAATTCATAAAAACATCCCTATCAGAATATTTTAATGGACAATTTCAATGATTATTTTCCAAAAAATAATCCAGGAAATAATGATGGAAAGACAATATATGCGGGATAGTTCAATTTGTAACAGTTCTGGAATGTTACGGGGACTAGGAACATTCCACCTCGATTTTTTAAGTTTTAAATTTTTAACTATATATACAGAATGATAACTAATAGTCTTTATAACTACACTAAAGACCCTTAGAATTCATAATATAGATTTCTGGCAGAAAAAGTCTGTTTAAAAAAAAAGTCCAAAAATGTTACCATTTTTCAAAATGATCCTTACGCCTTCAAGATCATCTAAAATTCCTTAATTTTTTAAATATAATTTATTATAAACTTATAAACATAATTGTGCACTGAATTGTTTTTTGTATGAGTCTAGAGCCATAAATATATATTTTTTTAATCTGCCTGTTATTTTTTAAAAAGGTTTTTGTATGTTTTTACTTTATTACATGGTGTATATATTTGAAAAATATTTGTGGTTTCAAAGAATGATGCACAGTTTTGTTACAAACACTTCAATTAACAATCCTGTGAAATTTGGAAGAGATCAGAAAAAAATGAATGCGCCTTGAGAATTTTGAGAAAGCCTAGCATTTTTCGAAGAATATTTTGATAAACAGGTCATATTCTTCTATAAAATACTTATTTGTAAATTTTAACTGTCTTTAATGCAGTAAAAAATTATTAATGATTCTCATTTTGTATATAGAGTAAAATAGAGAAATTTTTTTAAAAAGGAGGTTGAAGATCCCTTGTCCCCTTATGATGCATATAATTATTCACCGTAGGAAAAAAATCAACATCGTCGAAGAAATTTAATCAATAAATTAACGGAGAAAAATATGAGGACATTAT
Source organism: Dolomedes plantarius (assembly GCA_907164885.2). Lineage (NCBI taxonomy): Eukaryota > Metazoa > Arthropoda > Arachnida > Araneae > Dolomedidae > Dolomedes > Dolomedes plantarius. Next base: position 123,910,401 of record OU015494.1, on the reverse strand, counting down.
TCTGAATCGGTGGCTTTGAAAAGAAAAGAAGAAAATGCAAACCAGAATTCCTCTTGTCGCGAGCAGAATTCCCTTAGTAGAATACCTGCCCAAGGTTTAGGCGACCAAGGTTCACTTCACTGTCTGGGCAAATGTCCTTAACAAAAAAACTAGTAAATTTAAATAATTCTGACCAAAACAAAAATTTAATGAATTCATAGGTTTTTAATGAACCTTATGACATTGATTTATAAATTATGAAATTTTTTTTGAATTAAGTGAAACTTACCACTTGGGTAATACGTAGTACACTAATAAAGTAAGAGTTATACATCCTTTATGTGTTCTATTAGCTTGTATTAGAGTAATTTCAGGAAACTTTGTAATATTTTAATACACTTTGACTAATTTCACCCCTTACCCTTAAAAACATCCTTCATTTGGGAGTACGCATAAATTTGTTACACATAATCTTTATCAAATTTCTGCCTTCCAGCTTCGAATTATCCAAAACTGGAGAAAATAAAGAATCCTTAATAAACTAAGAGATATTTTAGTGTAGAGAAATTTAAGAGGTAAATAAAATACAAAAACACCCTGGAGTCATGTTAATTTTTTAACAGAGTCAAATGTTACAATGCAACTTTGGTAGACAGTTTTAACTATTTTGGTTCTAAACCACTGCTATATATTCAATAGAGTACAATCGCAGCAAAATCGTATAATATATACTCTGTGTTGTATCCGATTTATAAAGTAACATGTATCAGTGAGCATACAGCTTGTATCGCTCTCTAGTAATAATCACTCCATCTCTCTGGAAAACATTTGTAAAAAAACATCTTACATAGCAAACGTTCAAGTGACTATTATATATAATTCATTTGTGATAAAATGGGTTTATTTTGTTATAACGGGTCATCTCTAAAAATTATTCGGAAACTCAAAGCATATTCAACAATAGAGAGATGTATTTTAGCTTCTTCTTAACTTTAATTTGTTAGCTTTTTAACATTAACCGCTCCATTATTTATGTAATTATTATGTCATGAGGTGGCTACATTGTGAAGGAATGCTATGAATATGTAACTCATATAGACACAGATAATTATGTTTTAGAGAAATGAGTAAACTGGTCTTAAATTCAAAACATAGGAATGTAACTTTCTTTAATTTTTTTTATTTTTTTTATTTACGAAAATAGCAATTTCAACCTTGAAAATGCTTACGGAACAAACAGGATTATTATCATTTGGGATTAAATCACTTCTGGAATCAAAATATAAAAGATTCTTAACCATTTAATAGCCAATGGGCTCTACATTGGAAACATTACGTTCCATGCAACGCAAAATGTTTTTTTCAGATTAATAACCATATTCTCATTTTTCTTACAGAATTAAAGCTTGGTTTGAATTTTTTAACAAAAATATATTTAAATTTAACCATTTATCTAAGAGATAAAAAAACGGTAAATATCTCCAATTTCTGAAAAAAAAATCTCATTTTTTTTCTTCTTATTTTTGTATTACTTACGTTTGAAAAGATTTGCTCACTTGTTTTTATTTTTTGCAATGAGAAAAATTTGTCAGGAACTATAGACAGTTCTATTTTAAAAAAATATTTGTTAAATTTTCACTGTAGGAAAAATAATAAGCATATTCCCAAATTGGTATATTGGTCGGTTTTCACTATATCCTGCAAGACGGCTGTGATTGGTACGAAAATGAATAAAATCAACGAAATGAATTTAAAATTCATCCAATTTAGATTATTTCACAACAAACTGAGTATAGATGGTTCCATATTATGGCAATCATTCTTCTAAAATATTCATTCATGGGAAAGCAATTTGGATCATTCGTGGAAGAGATGGATATCCATACAGAATGGAAATTTATGCAAGCAAACAATCAGACTAAACTGGACTATTACGAACCAGAGTTGTCAATAATATTCTGACAGTTGTCAGCAACCCACTTCAAGTTGAAATCTTTTTTGACAATTTTTTTACTTCATATGATTTGCTGCAAAATCTGGCAGAACGAGACATCAAAGGAACTGGAACTATTCTAAATAATCGTACAAATAACTGTCTCTAATACCTTGTAAAGAGCTGCTTAAAATGGAAAGATGTACATTTGATTGCATAAGCGGCTGATCAGTTTACATGTCAGTGCTGCAGTAACTGTTACCTCAAATTTCAGCTGTCATGAACCAACACAAGAGCTAAAAGATATTCACGTGAAAAAAGAAAAAAAGGTTGATGTTCAACAACCACGTCTGATTCATCAGCTCATTTTTGGAATGGGAGTTGTAGACCTCTTAGAGAGAATGCTGAGCAGTTATAGACCTCAACTTCGCGATATAAAATTATGGTGGAATTAATTCGCAAATACTCATAATACGGCTGTCGTTGGTGGATGGCTTTTACATAATGTAACTCGTATTCAAGTAGCCAACTTAATCAGTATTTCGTCGAAAGGTCGTAATGCTCCTATTACAAGTTACCCCCCCCCCCCAAAAAAAAAAAAAAAAAAAAAAAAAAGATTATACCAGGACCGAAAGCTCACAGCTGTGTAACATTAAGAAAGACTGATGGGCATTATCTGATGGGACTTACTCAGGGAAGATCTGTGAAATGTGTACTAAATGTAAGATTGACATGTAAAGAGTGTAAAAGACGAATGCTTTGCATTGTTTTCCAGTATAGCACCGATACAAACATAGAACAGCATGCAGTATTTTAAATTTTACTTAATAACATACTTTAAACATTTTTTCATTATCATATATTATCATTGACATGTATTGTTATTTTTGTAAGAAGTTTTTTTAAAGAAATCTTTAATAGCATATTTTCAATTTTCCACCGATGTAAAATCACATGTGACCAATGTTCCCAAATGGAAACAACAACAACAACAATTAAAAAATAAGGTAAATAATTTTTTGGCTTATTTTCTCATGTGATATGTCTAAACTAAAAAATTAGAAGTTGAAATATAAGACAAAAAATAATTAAATGTGCTGTAATTCGGCCTGTAAAAGATTCATTTTATTAGGTCTAATCGTATGAGTATTGAATAAGAAATCAAAAATCTCAAGTACATTTGTGATTCGTCCGTAAAATCAATCAGAATGAATATTTGCCTGATGAAGCTTTATATCATTTTCTGTCTAACTTATTGCAAATCTTGCACACGTTTGGGGAATTTTAAGGCTTCTAATTTTTGATATAATTGCTAAATTTGTGTATTAATGCATTACATTACCTTTTATGTATGTAAAATGCTACGTGATTTGTATTTGACAAGTATAATTAAAGGAGTCAGATAAAATTTACAACAATTTAATATCTAGTGGAATACTATGAAAAATAGCACTTGCCTCTTTAAAACTGCAATTAAATTGACGACAGAAAACTAAAAAATTATATCTTGATATTTAACAAGCGTTTTTGGTACAATATTATTCTGGAAATCCTGAGTATAACTTTTGTTTGTGGTTGAAGTCTATTGAATTCTGATAAATCTTTTCTGAGAGTTTAGAAACAAAACAAATACCATTCTGCAGTTCCCTATAAATCAATGGACATAGTTAAAATGCAATGTTGTGGATGATCCACTGCATTCGATATTTAAGATATTTGAAAATAATGATTGCTTGCAGAGTAATAAAAGCTTTTAAAATAAGTATTTTTCTAGTAATTTGTAAAAATAAGTTATAGAAAAAAAGGCTCGGAATAACACAATAAATAACAAATTTTATCTAACTGGGGATTTTATATTTTACAAAGATTATAAAATAAAGAAATTTTCTAGATTTTGAGCTTAAATAAATATAAACATTTCTAATTCTTTATAAAATGAAAAACATTTGATGATTGTTTTGTGATGGAATTACAGATTTATATGATCCTTTCCTCATTTTTTAACTGTATAATTGCTTCAAAGTCCTGTGTAAAATCTCAATAGATTGTATTGTGTGACCCGTGTGACGAATTTAATTTAATCAAATGATTATTCTACACAATACCAATAATTCACATACCTATGAAACTCGGAAAGCAGTATGTCATCGATTTATCGGAGACTAGATCAAATTTACAGAAATTACTTGCATCGACTTAAAACGCAAAAGAGGGATAGTTTCCCTAGAGGAATAGGTGTTTTATCAGTTTGTTCGTAACTTTATGTTCGAACTGAGGTCAATGTAATATAAATCTTCAACATTTTTTTGTTGTAAGAGTTCTATAGAAATGATAATAAGACTGCCAAGTGATTGTTTTGGGAAGTAGATTGAAATCATAAAAGGATGTAAAAAAATGAATCGTTCAACAGTTCTAAAGCAGTAATAGTAGTAGATAAAGTAAATTAACTTAATAGCTTACTGACATGTCATTAAATCTAGGATATAAGTGAAGAGAAATGACAAATCTGTATTTAAAAAGAAAGATTTTCAACCATGATACTTTTATGGCTACGAATCTAATACTCTGAGGTTGCCGCCCACATGGTGTTGTGGTTAGCATCAGGAGCTCCCAAGCAGTGGGTTTGAGTTCAAATTCCAATTAAGGATTGGTCGTTACCGTGTTTTCCCCTCATAGGGAACGATGCTGGCTCGCCTAAATGGTACGCCCACAATAAAGTAGCCAACAAGACTTCGCAGGGAATAACAAATGTCGAATATCTCATGACAAAAGTATTTTTTTCCTCAGAGTATTTTTTTTTCTGCATTAGAAAAAAATACTCCGAGGTTAAGATGGACATTATGGATGAACAAGAACTCATATTCTTTGAACAGTTCTCATCTAAACAACTCTAACTGCTCACAGTAACTCCGAAAAATCTTTTCAATTTAAATCCCTTGGTTCATACTGAAATACGTAAGCCTACTTCCAAATTTGCAAGGTAAATCGAAATGCGTGAAGCTTGCTTATTTTCACTTTATCAGGCTATTTGTCTGCTCTCTCTCTACTTCTGTTTAGACCTTATTCTGGAAAAAACAAGTCGTCTTATTAGAATAACTCTCTATTTTTTTATCGTGTTCTTCCTTGCGGGTGAGTGGTGAGAGGATAGGCAAAGTTGCGAGGTGCAGAATTTACACATATACATTAAAAAGTGAGAATCAAAAAAGGAAAAAGAAAGAGAGAAGAACCGGAAAGAAAGTTAACAAATATTAGTCCTATAATGTGCTTAAACTCATTTTCCCTTCACCTGATCTTAATTAGAAAGTCTATAAAACTAGCTGGAATTAGACGTTTATGCATTTTACAAATCGAAAACATTGAAGAGATATGTTTTAAAAAATTCATATTGGCGTCTAAATTGAAGTAACAAAGTTATATTCACATCTTCTAATGCTATGTACAAATAAAATTCCATGCCAATTCACCGTATGATACATTACAAATATAACTTTGAGTAATATGTGTCTGTGACACACCTATATTCATGACATATTTTTCATGCAAAAACTAAATATGTGAGAATATTTCGATTAGGAAGTAAGGAATGTAGTAAGCCTCAAGGTTTTAAGGGGAGATGATTAGTGTTTAGATGATTAGTGATAGAGAGTGTTTGCGTGTGTGTGTGTGTGTATGCGATCCCCAGGCGAATCTGTGAAACTTACAGACGTCAAATTTGGCACATGGGTAGTGTAGACTATGGGAAGGTGCACCTCGAAGCCCGAATTTTAAATTTTATTCTAGAAAATTTTTTATTTTATGTTTTGTGCGATATTTTATGTTTTTTAACTTCAGATTACCATAGCTCGGCAAAAAATGATCGTAGAATTTTGATCTTTTTACAATCTAAGACTACAGACATTTCTCCTTCAAACAAGACCTCATTTGTTTAAAAATAATTTAAAACAGACTAATATTTTCATCAAAATATTAAAGCCACTTTTTCAATTTTTTACGCCCTTTTATGCATCTACGGTCGATGATCTTCGTGTTTTTATCTTACAAAGAAAATATTTACATCATCTGGAAGATGAAAGCTTTCTCATTCATATGAACCTCATTTCAAGTCTCTATCTTAAAATTTCGATTTTTAATTGAATTTTAAAGAACAATACGTCAACACAAATTTCCCGCTTGAATCTTCAAGCGCGGTTTGGTTGAAGAACCTTTTTTTTCACCCAAAGGCGAGGGGGAGGGGGGGGAGGCTCGAATAAAGAATATTTCGCCCATTAGTGGAGGGTTGGACCGAACTAAATTTCTCGCCGGAGGGGGGGAGAATTTTTCTTCTGGCTGTGACTGTTAGCAGGAAGTGGAATACGTAGCCAGAAAATTTAGATACCTTGATTCGTTGTTTTTTAGTGTTCCCATTCTCTGACAATGATTGCTGAAGGGAGCGGGTCCCTAAGCCGACCGGCTAGAAGGGCGAAGCCCGTGTCATGGGTTATGCCACAGTATAAATAACATAGAAAATGTCAATTTTTTCTAAGTTATTTATACTTTAATCAATTTTTAAATTGATTTTGGTTAACAAACATTCTTAAAATCCCGGGCAACGCTATCTGTAATTAGGAATACCTCCAGCTTTTCCTTTCTTACAGAACAAAACTCATTTCGGAAGTTTCATTGAAGGTAAAACGAGTAATTTCTGTTGTGGCAACTAAAAAGGTATTTTAAGTAAACAATTAAACTTTTTAGCGTATTCCCATCTTTAACATTACAGTAATAAGCATTACATCTTATTAATAAAAGCGAATGTTTTCTTATTAATAAAAGTGAATGTTTGCTCGTGTGTGTGTGTGTGTGTGTGGGCGGCCCCCAGGCGAATCTGTGAAACTTACAGCCGTGAAATTTGGCACACGTTGTAGTGCAGACTATGGAAAAGTGCACCTCGAAGCCCGAATTTTAAATTTTATTCTAGAAAATTTTTTATTTTATGTTTTCTGGGATATTTTATGTTTTTTTGAACTTCAGATTACGGTATCTCGGCAAAAAATGATCGTAGAATTTTGATCTTTTTACAATCTAAGACCACAGACATTTCACCTTCAAACAAGACCTCATTTGTTTAAAAATAATTTAAAACAGACTAATATTTTTCATCAAAATATTAAATCCACTTTTTTGATAAATTTATGCACTTTTCAGCATCTACTGTCGATGCTCTTCGTGTTTTTATCTTACAAAGAAAATATTTACATCATCTGGAAGATGAAAGCATTCTAATTCATATAAACCTCATTTCAAGTCTCTATCTTAAAATTTCGATATTTAATTGAATTTTAAAGAACGATATTTCAACACAAATTTTATTTGGTTCTTTCAACGCGGTACTCTAGGCGTTGGAATCAATCATTCATAAGAAATGCGCATGCCCACAAGGAAACGTTTTATTTACTTTTGCCGGTGTTCACTTTTTCTGTATTCTGTCAATTTTTGTTTAATTTAGTTACTTTTTTGCATATTCTTTCTTTTTATGCTTCTGTCTGAAACTTTGGAATATTTTTTATTATCATTCTAATACTTCGAAACTTAACAATGTTTACCAGGGGTGTTTTAAAACAACTGTTAATTATGTTTATGTTTAGCTTTGGGAAAAAATAATTTTGTAAAGGTTTTGTTGGTCTTTTATGCTAAAATAGCACTTACAAATCAAAAAAAGAAACAAAAACTTACCTGTAAATAGCATACCTTTTTTATAAATTGATCCATTTGAAGTAATTTTTAATGAAATTTAGCTAAAACACCTATCATTCTGCACAAAATCCTAAAGCTAATATGTATTTAAAACTAATTTTAGCTTTTGATTAGTGGAAATTTTTGATGTTAAAACATGTTAACAATGTATTAAATATGCTTTATTTTGTACGTCAAATATAGTTGAACATTAATTTTATAGAAATTTGTGGTATGACTTTCTTAAGTAGCATGATTTATTTTTTCTCGATGATATCTTTTTCTTAATTGTCATATTTTGAGAACATAACTTTTTTAAATTAAAAAAAAACACAAATAACAGTTTAGGTTAACAAGAATTATTGTCAAGAATTATATTTCACATGATTGGACAAGCCACAGGTCAAGAAGTGTTGAAATTAATGGAGGTAAGGTTAATTTTTTTTACATGCAGTAATTTTTTCATGTCCTGATTCATAAATTAGAATCGATAGCTGATTTATTCCTCATTTATATTTTTAGAATTTAACTTCTTACTTCTGTTTTAACTTTCCTTTCTATTTTACCACCATGTTTTGTTTTGCTATTATTGAAGTGTGTAAAATATTTTTCATTGCTTACTACGATTTAAATTTTTTTTTTGTATTATTGGCCTGTACTTTTTATTCATACTGTTATTTTTTCTACGTTATTTATACTGTATTTAGTTTTTAAATTGATTTCGTATTGTATACTTTTCAGCTTTTCCCGAATGATTTTCCGAATCTTTACCCCGGAAAGAGAAGCGAGACTGGAAGAAATCAGACAACAACAGCAAAGAATAGTTGGACAAAACCCACAGGATGGTCATGATTTGTTAGCAAGAGTGTTTCATGAGGGGAGATGATTAGTAACTTATATGAATAAGCAAGTACATAAAAAATCTACTTACGTGTACCTACTAGGCTTGATTATTATTTCCTTTATGTTTTGGGTAACTCGTTTTCATTTTAAGAAACCTAACCAAATTTTCCCTTCTTTTTAGCTCGAGGCGCAAAAGTCTTTTAAATTGAATCGTTGGAAATGACTAAATAGTCATCACAAACTCATTTAAACAAAATCAGCTGTTTGTCCTGATTATTTACATAAAGCCAATGCTTCTTTCCCAATAAAAAATAACTGTTATTTGGAAGGAGAGATTGAAGAAGGTTGTTTTGGAAAGATTTATCCATCCTCGAACATATTTTGCATTCAATAATTTTATAGTTTTTATAGAAAGTGTAAAGATTTCCTTCCGAATTTCTTCGTCGGGTACCACTGTGAAGATATTTGACCTCTTCAGCGCGTTATTGTAAATATATTTCAGCACATCAAGTAGATGTACTGAATAACCAATGGTCTCGTGGAGTAAACTCGGAAGTAAGCACCCATTGATGAGTCGGTTATTTTTAAATAACTAAAATTGTTCGTTTCATCTGTCAATCTTTTTGCAGTGACAAAGATTTCAATACTTTCATACCATATTCCTCATATATACTCCCAACTTGCTACTAATTGCTGACTGCTTCTGCTACAGTCTTTTTTCATGTTTATGATCTAATTTCGCTTATACATTTATGCTAGATTTCTTATGCTGCACATATACAATGTAAGTTTTAGTAAAAAATAATAAGAAACAATTTTCTCGACACTTTTTGTTATCCAGTGTTATATTTTCAATTTTTTTTATAGGTTGTCAATTATTTTTAAACTTTTTTCTTTCATTTGCAACAACACTCATTTTACTCCTCTTGTGGAGGAAAGCAAGTAACAGTTAATAATCTAATGTTTTAAAGCTTATAAATTTTTTACCAAATACATATCTTTCATACACTGTGCTTCTTGTATATACATGTTCAATTTATAGATTTTATATTACCGATATATTTAATTTCTAGTTTAGGATAAAAAAATAGATAAAATGTAATTACACGGGCACATTCTAGTGCAAAAAGTATGAAATTACTGTAGCATCACAGATAATTTTTAAAAGTTATATTTTTAACATCCATATTTCATTTGAAATACCTCTATATTATTTACTCAAGTGGATCCTGCATTCTTAAAAGGTTAAAGTCAAATGTCGGACGGAATATATACCCTTCAAGTCTCCCTGAAATTTGTTATTCCTTCCTACCTCAAACATCAAAGTTGATAAACAACACTCAACAATATGTAAGCTCTATTGCACTCGAAACATAGAAATTCCATTTCAGCATCTGTCTGATTTAGAAAGTCACGCCTTCTGAAAATTCATTTTAGTGGAATCTATACCTACATGTTTTATTTTCCTGAACCCACTAGAGTATACGAAGTTACGAGAAAATATCAGAGATGATTTCTCAATGAGCGTATTTTAAAATATACGTGTCATATTTTAAGCTAGTAATACATCTTATTATTTAGATAGGCTCATAATGCTCAAATAATACATGCATTTTTATTGCTACATGCACGCAAATGCTGTTACTAGATACGCCCATTCTAACAAAAAAAATATGATAGGCGTTTTCGGCTTTCATATAGAATGAAATTTAAATGTTTTGACCTACATTGTCTAGGCTGTTCCACTTGGGATCCTAACAGACAAACTAATCTTGCGAAAGTTTAATATAAGAAGTATAATACATTAAAATTGTTTTTTGTTTGAAAAATTATTATTTAGGGCAGCTATTAATATAACTACAAATTAGAATAGCAAGTATTTATATGGCAAGTATTTATATGGAAAATTTCAGCTTATGATCCAAACGGTGATTAAGAATGTATTCAAATATATTCGACTTCCAAACATCAGTTTTGATTTGAACACAAATTAATTATAATTTAATAGTAAATTAATAAACAAGGATGACCTTTACCTGGAAATCAATTTTCATTGTTGATCTATCTAAACTATCCCCTTTTGGTATTGTCTATTTTATAATTAGATATAAAACTCGAAAGCTATTTGGAAATTTAATCATTGTATGGAGAAAGACGTTACCAACGATTTCTTTCTCCTATTTTTTCCAATAAACTTTTTTACATTTTTGTATGATTATCATACATTTATAATTCTTATCACAGATAGTTTTGAATCGCTCTCACAAATGAATAAAACCCGGATGTCAGAGTCCAGACGCCTTAAAAATAACGATATCCAGTTCTTTTTGCACATGCTTATTACAAAATCAGCATGTTTGGAGACAACTTAACTCAATGGAAATATGAAAGATTTTTTGAATTTTTGTATTTACATCCAAAAGTATAAATATGCAGATTTATATACTGAATTTTAGGAAATAAAGTATGCATCTAACATATTTTAATATTTATGTATCGATAAAATTCTTTTGATTCGCAAGGGCAGTTTCTATTATTACTGTAACATTACCTGGAAACTAACTCAAACGAGAACCTTACAAAACCTCGTTTACGAAATTTAAGTAACACCTCTAAAAAAAGTAAATACACAAACACAAACAAACACACGCAGATAGAGAGAGATAGAGATAGATAGAGAGAGAGAGAGAGAGAGCATATGTGGGCATGCGTGCGTGCGCGTATATTAGTGTTTGGCGCATTTTTTTTCACGACCGATGCTTCTAAAATATCTCGTGTCAGTATTGTATATAATATTTATTGATAGATTCCAGGTATGAATATCACTAGCAAGTAATATTTCAATAAAATAAAAGAATTCGCAATGCATTTGAAAGTTCTTAAAGCATTAAATAAATTGTTAGTTTTATACTTATGTCACCAAAGCGAATACTTAACTGACAGACATAAAAAACTCATGACATTACATTAACGAAAATAGTTGCATAAACTAATGACGATTTTCTCCTTAATCTACGAAGTAATGCATATTGGGAATAGATCCATTCGTTTGTAAAAGATTTTCGCCAGGTTCATTCAAATATATTTCCTCTTTAAGTGACTTAAATTGTAGGATAAAGATCTAACAGTTTCGTTCACTTCTCGATGATATGATCAAAGAGAATGCAAAATATTCATTGTTCAGACCACAAGAGTATATGACTTTGTAAATAATGAGTTTTAACGTATTCTTCTGTCCCATAAACTCACTTGAATATTTATTTTCCCTTTAATCTTAACATAATTTATAATCAAAGTTCAATAACTTTGTCAATCATTCATTAAAAGAAAGACTACTTAAGGGCAGATGCAATTTACATGTCTATTCATACTATGGATGCATATAAAATCAATATACAAACGAATCCTGATATAAGGGAACTATTTGAACTCCTAAAGTTATAAATATTTTCAGCAGTACTTATGAAATATATACTTTGTAAGATATTCTTTCCATAGAAGTATATATCTATTTTTACTAATACTTTATGTCATAAAATCCAGAAGTTTGTGTTTAATATTAAATCTAAATTTAACGATTTAAAAGTTTCATTAACAGCATAGATTTAAAACACTAATAAAGAATATTCTTTTTTAAATTTAGATGTCAAATTTTTACTTTATTGAGATTTTATTGAAAATTATATTCATAAAAATAGCATTTTCTATCTCTAATAAAATTAGAGGTGTTAATAAATTTCATCAATAAATATTTAAATTTTATACTATGCGTTGCTGGAAGCGTGATAATTTATTTAATATAGGGCATATCCCTTAGACCAAGGGTTCCCAAACTTATTTGGCTTAAAGCCCCCTTTTCAAAGAAAAAAAATAGTTAGTGCCCCACCCCACCCTGGAAATTTACCTTTTTAAGTGAACAAACGGAGATGAACTGATTTATTTACGTCATTTTATGTAACTACATTTATATGTGTGTCTTAGATCATCATAAATAAATATGTATTTGTTTCATTAAATTTACTAAACAAGTTTATTAAAGAAGCTACGTCATGTTTGGAATCGGTTAAGTTGGCTTGTAAAGCCTCTTTCTAAGAACTCTAGCACTTGTCTTCGTATTGTTTGAACGAAGTTCAAACAACTTTGAACTTCATTGTTTTCTAAGAACTCTAGCACCGATTCAAGGAGTTTATAAGACCGATTCAAACAGGCTCCTTTTAATAGCCAGTGAACTTCGGTATGAAGCAGCAAGCGATTGAGTTTGTCATTGTTTTCAGTACAAAGTCGACCATATAATCTGCCATCCAATGAATTGTTTCCAATTTTGTTCATTGCTTAAAAGACATGTTGTAATGACCTACGTGAGTGTTCACTCAGATTTTTGTCAACTAAATTCTGACGATGAATTGCACAGTGTTTAGCGAATACATTCGGAACCACTTTTTTAAATATACAAGACCTCCGAGTAGCATCTTATCATCGCTGGAACACCATTCGTAGCAACTGATACTTATGAGAGGGATTTCTTTCTCTTTGAAAAACTCCAATACATGAAATATTGATTCTCTTTTAGTTTCAGTTTCCAAATTTTTAGAGATTAATAATTCTTGGCAATTATTTTTTTCTTTTAGGAATTGCACGTATGCTAAAAGTAAGGCCTAATTTCCTGGCAAAGTAGACTCATCAAACAGTACAGAGAAGCTGGATGTTTATAAATACTCACATAATGAGCCTTAAACATCTTGAGCCATTTCATCAGTTCTTCTTTACACTGTATTATTGCTCAAAGGAATTTTCTTGCTAATATCAGACACTGACTTGTGTAGCATACTGCGTATTTCCTCACTTATACTAAAAAATTTCATGACACAAAACGATTTGACTCACTTTGCTCGTGGTAAGTCTTTAAGGGAAATAAAATAGAAGGTTCCAAATTGAGTTCTTCTGTGCCCCACAGTTTAACAGAAGATTTGATGGCTTATCTCAAGCCGATTTATTTTACAATCCTTCAGCAATTGAATAATAAAGAATAGGATCCGTCTCTGCAACTGGTATTATGAGAATTGCATCCAGATACCAATTTTACTGGGTATACAGAGAAACGGAATATTGAGAAGCCAGTTGAGAAGTATCTCTTCCGTCAGTTTAGTATAAAATTTGTTCCATGTTCGATAGCACTTATGCAAGCGAAAGAACATTTTTCGTCATAGAACAAACTAAGTCGAAGGAAAGAGGTAGGCTTATACACTCTTAGACAAGAAGAAAAAACGACGCACCAAGAAGGGGTAATGCAAATTGGACACAAATTGATATGCATACAGGTTTCGACGGAAAATGCAATATTTTAAAGTTCGCCAATGCATGAACATATGACGCTGAAGCGCATATTAACTGCGCATCTGGTAGGATTTTAAAGAGGAGAAATTACGATTCTAGGTCATACATTCTTTAAGAATTTCATTCCGTGTACTCAAGTAGATGGTAACTATGCCTACCATACAGGTGCGTGAACAATATGTGCAGATGTCATCATATGGGAGAGGACGTGTAATTGGGTTCAAAGAAGCCGGTTGGTCAAATCAGCGAATATCTTGACATTTGGATAGGAGCGATGTCAATATTGGACGATGTTGGCATGAATATGTGAACCATAGCCGAATACAGAGTCAAGAAGGAAGCGGCCGGCCTAGAGAAACGACAGAACGTGAGGACCGAGCAAACGTTACAGCGACACTCGCAGCCTCAGATTAATCATTATTATCGATCGTACGTGCAACTGGTGCTTCAATGACCGTATGGACCATTCATAGACAGCTCACAAAATAGGAGCTGAACTCACGGCGCCCTCTGTACACCGACAAGTCCGCAGTGGTGTCAGGCACATTCGACTTGGAATGTCACTGACTGGAGTAGAATTGTCTTTAGTGATGAGTTCCGCTTCGAATTGAGCCCGGATGACCAGCGAATACGTGTCTGGAGACGCCGCGGACAGCGGTTGGGTACCAACCTGACTGTCTTCCACCATACGAGCCGAAAACAAGTAGTGATGGTCTGGGGCAGGGGTCTGCAAGTAATTTTAAGTGGGATCCAGATACTATTGAAAATTTTTATCGAGGTCTAGAAAAAAAAACTCATAATACTTACGAGTTTTAAATTTTTATTTTGACTCATTTAAGTAATTATATAAAACACAATAGGTAGGTATTCTTAAAAATCAATGCTAGAAATTACACCTGTGATCTTGAGCCAGTTTTTTATAGTTTGGTTCACGCGGGAAAAAGCTAATGCGAAAAATGTCTTCAAGGTGGGGGTCCGTTAATTTCGAACTATATTTCTTCTTCAAAAAATTCATTTTTTGAAAAAGATTATTCCCATACATATGTGGAGCCAAACATAGTAACCAGGTTGATAGCTAGTTTTTTTGCAAATTTCATACTTTTCTGAAACATGTTTACCCCAAAATTCTTCAGTGGATGCAGTTTTTCTATTTGCAAGGAAATATCTTCTTGCAAGTCAATTATCTCCATTTGAAGTAAAGGGTTTGAAAGACTGAACAACTTCGCAGCCACGTTAGTCCATTCTACCTCTGCAGCAACTTCATAAGGCGATTTAAGGAATTGAAACAGCTTCCCTATCTCTGCAACGTCTTGGAATCTTGCAGCAAATTCCTTCCCAAGATCTGATATAAACCTTGTCTTCTTCATTGTATTCTTGCATTGTCTTCTTCAGAGTTCTTTTTATACTTAAGAATTGTTGGGAAAGGAATAAATTATTGACTTGCAATATCTTTTTCAAAGATATCCAGCTTGCGACGGAAAGAAGACACACTTTGTATCAGATCACATATTATTTTTCCATTTCCCTGTAACTCGGTGTTGAGCACATTTAAATATTTCAAAATGTCTTTTAGGAAAGCCACAGCTAGCATATTGCGCTCGTTTGTTATGAACTCCAAGTGATTCCTTGCTTCCTGCGTATCCAAGTTTTGCAAGAAGGTTACTTGTTCTTTTATTTGCCAGAAACGTTCAATAACTTGACCTTTACTTAGCCAACGAACATTTTTGTGATGCAGTAAGTCAGAATAAGCCGAATCACATTCAGAAATAATGTTCTTGAACTGTCGGTGCTGAAGAGCAGCACGAGACATCATAAAATTGACCAACTTGACCAAGCTGTTCATTGCTTCTTTCAGAGTAGCACTAAGTTTTCCACATAGGAATGTCTGGTGAATTATGCACTGATAAGATATTAGGCCTGCATTCTTATCTCTTATTCTCTTTACTAATCCTTTTTCTTTGCCAATCATCGCTGGCGCCCCGTCACTTGAAAGGGACACCATTTTATCATAACTAATATTTGATTTTGTTATGAATTCATCAAAAGTCTTGAATAAACCTTCTCCACGAGTCTTAACTTTAAACGGCAATATTGCTAGCAATTCTTCCCTGAACGCTTTACTTTCAATGTCAAAAAATCTCACGAAAATAGACATTTGTTCATTATCAACAATGTCGCATGATTCATCAAGTTCTATGACGTAGCAAGGCACCTTCTGCAGAAGTTCGAGCAAACTACTTTTGTTGTCAGCGGCTAAAATTTCGGTTCTTCTTGTATTACTTTTTGCCTACAATGGAATACCTTGAACTGCGGCAACAATATCCTTTTTCTCTTCAGAAAGTGCCGTGGCCACTTCCAACACGCATTCTTTTACTATCTCAGAGTCTGAAAATGGCTTCTGGTGTTTATTAAGCGTCCAGAACACACGAAATGCTGCTTCTGTGGATTTTTCTTGCTCGCTCATGCAGCGAACTAGTAAGGCCATGGATTTTTGTAAGAAGTTAGATATGCTTGGAGTTTTTCTTTACAAGCTTCACTGCCAAGAGGAAAGTTTTTGTGGAACTGCTGATGAGTTGTTTCGTAGAATCGCTTTAAATTGGCACTTTTAACAATAGCGACAGTTTTGTTGCATATGAGGCAAAATGGAACCAGTTTAGGCCTATCAGGCAGCGTAAAACAATATTGTTCAGTCCAGTCAGTCAGAAACTTCATATTTTCACTGCCAACTTTTCGCTTTTTAGGAACCATATTGATGTAGGTACGAAACGTTTTAGTACCTGACAAATTATAACACAAATGAACGAATGCTCCTCCCAAGATCGCAACGGAACTACCTAATAACTGACGACGTGTCGAGACATGCCGGCCAGTACGCTCCTTCCCACTCGCACCCACGCACTTCAACGCACTCGCTTGGGCTACACAGTCCAGCATAGCAACAGCTATGTATCTCCCTACTAAATCTAGTTATATAAAAATATTAATTAAATTGAATAGGTAGGTAAGTTACTTAACAATATTTGCAGTCCAAGTTTCGACCTTCCGTGGTCCGTATCCGGACCGCTGGTCACCTCTAGCCGACCGCTGGTCTGGGGTGTCATTTCATTTCATAGCAGGACACCTTTGGTTGCCATCCGAGGCACACTTACGCCACAACGGTACGTCGACGATATTCTACGCCCCGTTGTGTTGCCCTTCATATCAAACCCTCCTGAGATTATATTTCAGCAAGATAATGCCCACCCGCACACGGCGAGAGTTTCTACTGCTTGTCTTTGTGCTTGCCCAACGCTACCTTGGCCAGCAAGGTCGCCGAATCTCTTCCCCATTGAGCACGTTTGAAGCATTATGGGCATGGCCCTCCAACCAGCACGGGATTTTGACGATCTAACACGCCAATTGGACGGAATTTTGCACGATATTCCGCAGGAGGACATCCGCCACCTCTATCAATAATGCCAAGCCGAATAACTGCTTACATAAGGACCAGATGTGGACCAACGCGTTGTTAACTTTTCACTTTGTGAATCTCTTTCTCTTGAATAAATCATCCAATTTTTCTCAAAATGAAATCATTTGTTTTTCTGTACATGTACATCTCATCTACCGATTTTCGTCCCATTCGGATAATTCCTTCTTGGTGCATCGTTTTGGTTTTGTCTAAGATTGTAGATAAAAATTTATCTCACATCCTTATGTTTCATTTTCCGAAATCGAAGTTGATTTTGTTGCATCAAGGGCCTATCAGTAAGCATCTCATTAATTTTTTTCTAATTCTTTTATTGTTAAAAAACCGATTTTAAGTTTTGTTTTGTAATACAAACATATTTTTGAAAATGAAACTTGATTACAGTTTTTTAGAAAACTGATTTTACTTTGTTTTTGAAATAAATGTTTATATTTCAAAAATCAAACGCATTTTTACTATCAATACAGGGGTTTCAAAACAGTGTGTTTCAAAGTTGTTAATTAAAAAATATTTCATTTAACAAATTTGCGTTTTGTATTTTTCGCATTTTTGTAAAATGCAGTGGACGCTCGTTAATTCGAACTCAAAGGTTCTCGGAAAAAGTTCGAATTATCCGAAGTTCGAATTATCCGATGTTAAAAGAAAATATATAACTTTAAAAGTGTATCACTGCAGAAGAAAAATCTCCTAGTATGTATAACCCCAGAAAATATATTATACTATGTTATCTAAAATTAACATATTAAAAAGCAATACAGACTTGCCTTAATCATAAAATGAAGCAGAAGATATGCAGTAGAAAATAAACTTTAATTAAAAATACGAATTACACTCTGGGGAAAAACTGTAAAGTGGATGTTTGGTTTTCTTTATGAGGCCTACATTGTTTAGCCAACTTCTCGATTTGAAGTAAACATTTCAATTCATTTTCAGAGGAAGGTTCCATCTGAATAAATGCTTTCAGAGTTTTAACCCATTAACCGCCAAAACTATAAGGGGTGAATTTTTTTTTTATACAAATAATATTGGCTATTCATTTGAACATATACAACATTAATTTATGGGGAAAATAACAAAACTGGTCTTAACTTTTGAAAAATCGAGTGTTGCGTTCGCGCAACGTCAGCGGAATAAGAGTATTGTCATTAAGTGAGTTCAACTGAACTTCTGCAGGATATTCTTCGATTTGAGCACTGGGAATTCTTTTTAGCTTTGTTACGCTTTAGAAAGAAAATTATCACTTTACAGGTAATTAATTTATCATAAAGATTTAACTTATTTTTCCTTCGAAAAATTACTGATTATATCCAGAAAACTGTTTAAATCATGAAAAGCTTCTTGTTTTCGCAATCGAACTGAAAATTGTAATAGCCCCTCTCTTTCTTTCGAACACATTTCACCGATTGAAATGGGTACATTTGGATGCGATTTCCCGAATAGTATCCAAACCAAATTGTTGAAACTTTCTATTTAGCAAGTTTAGGTAGGTCTCACCTTATGTAATTAATCTTTGCTATCGATTCGATTGTTATCAACCAAATGCAAATTCTGTTTCATGTTCCTGTACTGAAAACGTGACATCGATTCTCGCAAAATAGGAACAGAAATGTCTTTATCAAGAGAACAGTAAATTTCTTCCCGAGGTAAAGAATAATATCCCGTCGGCAACAATATTCCAATGAACCGTCTCATGTAGGCTTCACATGCTAAAAAATGGGGGCGATTCTTTTGTTGGGCACATGAGTTTGTCTATTCGACGAGAAGGGAAAAACCTTTGAGCCAAAGAGAAGATCAAAAATCTCTGCACTAGTTTTATCCTGTATTATATTTTTTCATAGTTCCGATTTGATCTTTTTCTTCATTTTTCGGCTGAGACATATTCAATGGTCCCATCTTTATCCATTTCAAATCTTCAGTTTTTGTATTTTTAAATTTTTTCGAAAGGCTTGTACTGCTTTTAGGAAGCAAAAACTTCTTTTTTACTCACACTTCAATTTCGACATAAGTATCACATGGTAAATCATCATTGTCATTATTCAAAATATTATCATTTCCTTTTTCTTCATCACTAGCTTCTGCTGTTTCTGGTAGAATAACAACAATATCAGTTTCATTCTCGCCATCATTATCTGAATCTTCATCGAAAATTCTTTGAAGAGCTTCTTTAAACGTAAAGTATCTAGTTTTAGGCATTTCTATAAACACAGAATTGGAAAAAGTTCTACGAAGTCAAGCGACACATGTGAATAAGAGAACTACCCCTTTCTCGCTGACGTTGAGCCAACGCAACACCTGTTTTCTCTTCCTCCCCCACCCAAACAAAAGCAACCGATTTAGGGAATGTTCTGATAAACTTTGACCTTGGATAAAAATAGATCACCCCTAAAGCTTATGTTTGTCTCCCTATATTTCTTCTGTGAAAATGATCAGGAGAAAGTTCTCGTTCAAAAATGCTTAACTAACTGTCTATATTTGGAACTCGTTATTAAATTAAAAGAACAGTTGAAGGTAAATATTTTTCTATTCGATTATTAACCCTACTCAAAAACTACTGCTAATATAAAAATCATTTGATAGCTAAATTTTTATACGCATTTATTTTGACCTTTGCGTCAACGGAACACCAGCGGTAATGGGTTAATAGAGTCCATTATGGCTTTGTCCATTATGGCCGCATTAAAAATATTTTTCGACAGGTAAGTAGGGAAAAGCTCTGGCAGTTTCCTACCGAAATTAGTGCATACGTCATCGTTTACATCAGAGCTTTGGCCACATACAGTTTGATAAGAAATATTGTGCCTTGACTTAAATCGAGAAAGCCATCCATCACTGCATTTAAAATCTTCAATACCCATTCGACTTGCCAATTCATCAGTCTTCGTCAGCACTAGGGGTCAATTTATCGGAAAATTTCGAGATCTAACATCCTGGAACCATAGCAGAAGAGCTTTATCTAGATATTCTTGGGATGCATTTCTCATGCGTTTGATTCCTCTAGCAAATTTTGATTTTTCCCATGAATCTAAAATTGACTCCTTGTTTTTCAAATAAGTAAACAAGATATTTTTTAAAATTCCATAGTCAGCTGCTAACTTTTTTTTACATTCGCCATTCTCTACTCTCTTTAAAATTTCTACCTTTGTCTCCAAAATTAGGGTTTTGTACTTTCCACGCGTAGACATCCTGAAGTTTTACACTTTAACACCACACACTGAGGAAGAAAAACTAGATCACATTAACTTGTCTGCACTGCAGGCATAACTAACGCAGCTCTCTAGAATCTGTAGTAAAGACTGGTTTTTCTGAAATTCTAAGAAAATCGATAGAAATAACGGAAAATCGCTTTGTCCGTTAAGCACTGATAAGAACAATAGCCACTAACGTGTAGCGGAAATGCAATAGTCTAGGAATGCGGGCATCTGCCTCTTTACATAGAAAAAAAATACAGGTGATTTTGCACACAAAATAATGAATACAGCGTGTATTTTCTCCGTTAATTGAGGAAAAAGAAAAATTTTTTTGTCAAATTTTTAGTTCGAATTAACCGAATTGATAAAAATTTAGTTCGAATTAATGAGATATTTTTAACATTAACTCCAATACAAATTTTTTGGGGCCTTTGGATTAGTTCGAATTAACCGAGTTCGAATTAACGAGCGTCTACTGTATATATGTATTTTGATATCACAAGAATGGATTTTTCACGAAGCAAAATTTTAAATCCAGAATACAATTCTGTGAAAAATCAATTATATAATATCTTCTATACTATGATGTGAAATATTTTGAGGACTTTATATGTAGTTCAAATAATTTAAATTTAAAAATTTTAAAGTATTTTAAAGTTAAAATATTTGGTGAAGAATCTATGTATATAAAACGCGTAGGTATGCGGCACAAAAATCGACTATTTCTACACACCGAATGTCAATGCCTGCAACTACCGGATGTAAACATTAGCGGCCGTCCGCAATGTGCAACCGCGTGTCAACATGGATTTACGCACTGAAATCAGGAATGCTCGAAAGCGAGTTGCACGATCAAGTGAAAATTGGGAACAGTCTCAAGAGAGAAAGCGATGAAGAAATAATCCATTTAGAAAGAGAATAAATGATCGCGAAGTTAGGCTCAACCGTCGACGGCATAGCAACCGAGAGCCAGTAATAGTTAATTTTCTACACTTTTTTCAGTTTTTGCTGAATTTTTACTCCATTTTATAAGTGAAGAAATTTCCCAACAATTTATTGTTTGATATGATTAAGTGTAGAATCTTAAATGTGAAAAATAGTACATACACAGAGTGATGTAATCCACACTAATTATTTTAGTACTTGCTGAATTTTTACTCCATTTTTTATGTGAAAATGTTTTTATAACATAAAAAGTGGAGATGTTATTTCTTACCCCAACAATTCCTTATTTGATGTAATGATAAAGTGTAGATATCTTAATTTTGAAAAATAGTACATATACTAGAGACGGATGTAACTTTTAAAATCATTGGTGTAGGGTTTCTCAGTCTTATCTTTAACTCTGTTCTGAACTAATGGAAATTCACATTTTTTAATCACGATGACTTATATTCAGCCTTATAGAGAATACCCCTTAACAACGTATATTTATGATGACAGGTAATGGTAACATTCCTCACATAATTACTTTCAGTTTAGTTGTTATGCAAAAAAAAATAAAAAACTAAAAGCGACCATGCTGGTCACGCAGCGGCTAGTGCAAATAGGATATTTGATGATGGCAATTTTGCCTTTCGGACAGCACGCATCAAAATTCGCTCTTAAATTACGCTTGGCCTGCCGTCATCTTTATTTATTTCAAATCCCCCCCCCCCCCCACATTCTTTGGAATCGGCAACCCTTGGTTTACATCATGCTGAAACTGAGATTTCCCGAAAAGATTTTAATAAAGATTTTTCATTTAAAAAACATTTTTAAAAAGAAAATCAATAAAAGTTTACTATCCATTTTACTATAGGGGAACCATATAGGCGGACAGCATTACCTCCTATGAAGGGACAACACAAACAGAGGCATTGTTCGTGACACGACGCTGGGATTCGATCCGACCACCCCCAGCACCTAAAACGAAGGCTCTGTACCACAAGGCCGCTACAAGCCGCCAGTTAAAGTAAATGAACAAGTTTATACATCCTTTAGAAAAAAATTCCAACATCCGTCTCACTAACATAGCAAAGAATAACTGAAACTTATTTCCTTCAGGAACCAGTTTTTCAAATTTAAAAATAATAATACGTGAAAACAATGACATCATATATTCGAAACTACTGAGTTTTCTGATTCAGATCCGAAAAAAATGAAACTATCGGGATTACATCCCTTTGCGTGGCTGGAGGTTCCTGAGTCCAGGTGTACACAATATTTTAGTACGAATATAAATCCCTATGACGCTGAAGGCGATTGGTGCTCCGACACCTCCGTAAAGACACCGATGTTGCTATCGAATTTCCCGCTACCTGTCAATTTTTTCTTTAAAAAAATATTGTGTTCCCGCTTCTGTAAAAATCCGAAAAAACGATGACGTTGTAGTTTTAAAACCACCGAGTTTTCTAATCGCGATACAAAAAATGAAAAATTGAAAAGTACATAGTTTATCGACCTTAAGGCCTAAGAGGTGTCTGAAAACTTTAACCCTTTGACGGGTGCCATTTGCACAGTTCAAACGCAGAAATCTAGTTTTTTTTTCACTTGCATTCAATGTATTCCAGTTAAATGAGCAGAAAAGTGGTTTTTACTGCCATCTGTTGTCAATTTAAAGAAATAAAAATATTTTGCAACCTTTAATTGGAAATTTTTTCAAGATTCTTTAGGTTAAAAAAAGCGAGAAAAAAAATCTGTATCGTACAAAAGGTGGAGGTTGTTGCCCCTGAAAGGGTTAAACGGCGATACAGACGTGAATTTTAGCCGCTAGGTGGCGCGAAATGCGATCCCATCATCGCGTCAAGGTGTACGTACTTCAAAGTGTATTATATTTGTACCGAAATGTTCTGTACACCGGGTGTCGGAGAACTCCAACCGCGCAAGAGAATGTCGAATCCCGATAATTTCATTTTTTGTCTGATCGGGATCAGATAACTGGATAGTTTCAGCTCTATGATGTCACCTTTTTGACTGAAAATTACATAACCGGGAACCCGATATGTCTTTCCGGGAATATTTGACTGTTCATTGATAGTAGGGTCTACGATAACTTTAGAAAACACTTTCACGCCGTCACTGACGTGAATTTTGAAATCCAGGTGGCAGGAAGTGCGATCGCAACATCGCTATATTTACGAAAATTTCAGAGGTGCAATCGTCCCTTACTTGAAGATGTATTATATCTGTACCGAAATATTATATACATCGGATCTCGCCTACCTCCAGTCACGCATGGGGATGGGGAGTACTGAAAATTTAATTTTTTTTCAGATCGGGTACAGAAAACTCAGTAGCTTCGACTCTATGACGTCATCTGGTTCATGGATTATTACAGGACCGGGAAAGCGATATTTACTTGAGAAAAAAATCGCTGTTCATCGACCTTAGGGTATAAGAGATCTCTCTGAAAAGTTTGAATGGTGATTCCAGCTTGAATATTAGATTCTAGGTGGCGGGAAACCCCAATCGTTCCCTGAGTCACAGAGAATTATATTCGCAGCGAAGCATTCTGTATACCGGATCTAAGCGACCTTCAGACACTCAAGGAGATGTCGAACCATCCCTATACATTCATTTTTTTTCGGATCAGGATCAGAAAACTCGGTAATTTCGTCTCTATGACGTAACTGTTTTGACGAATAATTACAAAACCGGGAACCCGATCTCGCTGAAATTTGGTATACAGAATGTTTCACTACTAAAATAATTCTCTATGGTGTAGGGAGAGCTCAAAGATCTGACACCTCCACGGAATGAACGATGATGGTATCGCATTTCCCGCCACCTGGCGGCCAATATTCCCTCTGGCATCACCATTCAAACTTTTCAGAGAGTTCCTTTACGCCCTAAAGTCGATAAACTGTGAATTTTCCCTCGAAATAAATATAGGGTGTCTACTTCTGTAATTATCCAAGAAAACCGATGACATCATAGTGTTGAAACTGCTACGAATTTTCTGTTCCCGATCCGAAAAAAATTATTTTTGGAATTATTTCACATTCCCTCTGGAGATCGGAGGCCCCAGGTGTACACAATATTTCTCAATGAATACAATAACCCTTTACGTAAGGGACGATCGAATGACAAAAAAAAAGAGCCAGTTGTAAGCTCATACAAACTAAAATTTGACACAAATAACTGTAGATAAACAGAGAAAAAGGAACGTGTTCTTAAAATTTAAATTTGTCCAGATTTCTGAACTGATACAAAATTATATTAATTACTTATCCTTACCATAAGACTGAAGCAATCCACTTCTTCAAAATGCAACCGAAAAACAAAAACAAAAAACCTAAGGTCAAAAGTTTGATCCCTCAACGAGCAGTCATCACTTGAGAAGAGAGGTTAATTTGCCAGCAGGGATAGAAATTAACACAAGTCAAAATCGAAGGGATATCCCACCCTCAGTCAGATTGTGTTGAGGAGAAGATTGTCTTCAATCCTCCCCCACTCTTCGTCAAATACGACACTTGTTCCAAAGAAGAGCTGTAAAAGCTCGAAGAGGTGTCTCGAGAGTGTACTGATGATTGCTGATGGTTTAATTCAAAAGCAGGGAGAAAAAGTAAATACGATAGCTGCAATATACGGAAGGAAGGGTACTGCCCAAGATTCTCAAAGATATTACAAAGGCCAAAATAGCAAAAATATGTCACCGGACACTTTGCAAGTTTTTAATACAGGATTGAGTTTTTTTCAAGGGTTTTTCCCGTTACCCCTGTGTCTTCCGTATATTTCTGAATTTTCTCGTCTTCTTACTTTATGCTTCCACCGCCCCATTGTTTTCCTTCAACACCCCCCTTTTGTACCACTACCACTCTCATGCTACTATCACTCTCCTGGATTATCCGAAAGCCCACTTTTGGAAAACCTGCCTAAGAATAAGCTAACAAAAAGTGTAGAAATAAGGATGGCAATAAGGTAGAAAGTTCCTTCAGTAACAAGGTAGAAAAAATGTGAGCATCAGAGGGCTATAAATTACACATCTGAAAAAAAATGGTTTTGAAAATTTGACCTGGGTGTTTCAAGTTACTAATGTAGTTTTTAGCGCCCTGAAACGGAAAATGCAACCCATATTTTTCATCATGCACATATTTCAAGCAAAAAAGGGCTAAATAATATAGTGATTGAGGTTACGGTACACCAAAAAGGTAAACAAAAAGTAAAACATTTAAGATAAATTTCAGAATTAATTTCATGAAATTTGTATTGAAAAATATAAGAACGAATCCAATTGAAGGAAATGTATATAAGTTATTCTTGATTGGCTTCATTAAATCATTTTTTTTCTATCTTTAAAACTTCTAAAGGTGCATTTTCGATTGTGAGTGGTTTTCATTGTGTCTTGAAAGTACTTTTCTGTCATATTTATATTCCAATGCCCTTGCTTTCTCTATTTCATATCTCTAATAACTTGATTGAATCTTAACCCTTACACATTAATGAAGTCTCCCAAGGTTTAAGGATAGTAGTCCGCATGCGAATGCGAGAAATGTAGTTTTAAGCTTACTTTGCAGCCTTGAGATTGGAATGCTCTCAGCATATATGTGGGGTTTTGGGGGGAATAATCACAAACAGTGTTAACATATGTAACATTTATTTAAAGAGGGACATTATATACAGGGGGAACTAACGTCTAAAAGGGAGAAAAACAAGCAGCGCGGCACAGACACGTGCACGCTCGTCGAAGCAAAACATCGTCTATCGTCTGTTCTTCGCGACGCCCGCTAGGTCACGGGAGCTTACAAGGGCGCACTCCATGTGAGAGTGGCATGCATGGGGCTGTATGGATGGCATCCCACATATATGTTCCAAAGTGTGATAGTATTTTGGATCCTTGTGTTTGCCTCAAAAATTTTCAATGAACCTCTTATAGTACAGCCAAACTTCCTTTTTTTCTTTCACTCATGGTCTGAGTAAAGGAAACAATATTTAGACCAAAGACTTTAGACGTCAGGACCAAAGAAGGTTCCTTCTTTCAGTTTGGCCTAAGATAAACCTAGCGACAGGAATTTTAAGCCTTCGCCACCTTGAGAAAGAGATTTAACAGATTTCTTTATGAGCCCGAATTTTATATAAGAGGATGGGAAAGGAATCTTTTTACGAGGAACCAAATATATCCTGGATGACGTTGATTTTACTAACCTGAGAGTATCTCAAAGAGGCCATTCTGTTTCGTTCCAGTGAAATCCTCTCTCACGGCTATCGCATAAGCAAAGGAAGGAAGGAGGGATATTTTGTGTAACCTGATTACTTGCCTAAAAGTATTGTCAATGCTTTAAATACCCACATATTAACCACTTGTGGTCATTGTACCGGCTTTGCTCCAGAACCGAAGTAAAAATTTTAAAACATTTCTTTAGATTAGCAGATTGTCCTATCGGGACTGAGGCTTATTCATTTTGATTATGTAGCAATACCACTTTTAGGCTTCTTTTAGCAGAATCAATGAACGGTCGCTAATTAGATGAATCGTACGTACATAAAGGATGCGAAGTGCTTTTCTAAGGAAGACACTTAACTTTTACAACAGCAACGGGCTTTAACTTTATTTATTTACTGCCAATTTATTTATTTATTTATGCAGCACGTTTCACAAAAAAATATCCTCTCAATTATGGATTTTTCAGGGAAAATTAAAGTTTTTTTTCGCCAAAAAATTTATAAAACCCTCTCATGGGTATTAAAATATTGAATTTTTTTAAGCAAACTGATGTGATTTAATTTTTTGAATAATATATCCGAATTAAGCGTTCAAAAATCTATTCAAATAAACATAAAACATTAAGTATGTTTTTCAGTCATAGATCTACGTAACTTAACTCGATAGAACAGAAAAGAAAATCATTTTGCTTAATCACCGTTTGTGGAGATGGGAGCAAAATTAATTTTACTGCCTAGTGGCTGATATTTGAAGAAATAAATCTTCCTCCTTAAACTGTCTAATTAAAAATGTTTTAATCTCACAAGACCAACAACATGTGTTTTAATTTCATGATTTTTAGTTTAAAGTGAGCGATTTGTAGAGATCCTTTCTTGACCCATTCGTGGTGCAAATATCAACCGGTGTGATACAAACCAACCAACCAACTACCTCTTCTTTAGTTGAGAATGTTTAGATTATTAAAGAAAATCTTGTAGTTAACGCCTAAATATTACTACAAATGATGTTAATATAAGAGCATAAATAATTTTATGAATGATTTTAGTTAAAAATTTTAATTTGTAAAATCAGGTGGGAAAAGTAAAACTTTTCAGCTCGCACACACTCAGAGTATAACAACAACAACAACAACAACAACAACAAATAAACAAAGATGTGGATTAGAAAACATAATTTTTTTCTTAATCATGAGCTTTAAAGTTTTTTTCTCCTGTTTAGCAATAAAATATCATTAGACGTATGTAACACTAAACAATGTAGATCTTCCGTAAAAAAACGGTGAAAACAATAATAAATATCCACTAGATCGTTCTAAAGAAAAAATGACAAAATCGAGAGGGTTGGTCATGAAATGTAAGACATAATATGACAGTCAAATTTTTTCACCAAATTTTGAGGCAACCTTATAATAATTAAATAGTTCTATTATTTAAATTAAATAAATTTTCAAGCTTGTGAGAAATAATGCTTCTTCAAAAGTCATTTTAAATCAAAAGCGAGTTTTTAAAACTTCATTAATATTTTGTACGATATATTCGCTTCCACGCGCTGAGGGTAAGACATTTTACGTATAAAGGTATTTGTCTATAAGTTTCTAAGTTATCGATTTTCAAGGTTCAAAACTCTGTCTTTCTCTGTGTGAACGAAGATTTTAGATCATTCTGCTTGTGGCTAAAAGTCTATCGAATTTAGATAATTTTTTATTGAGAACACAGGAGAATATAAATTTAGAAGCACAACAAATTATGTTTTAAGTGCTCAGATAAATCAATACAAAATTTAAAAACATATTGATTTTAGAGCTCCACATACTTTACGTGTATTTGAAGCTAAAGATTACTAGCGAATATGTAATATATTAATTTAAACACTTTAACTTTTTTATATTCAGTTTTCGATAAATTCTGAGATTTTTTCCATAAAGAATTGGTTTATTGGATTCATCTACTACAAAGGATTTAATATTAGAATTTAATAAATTATGCTTTTTGTCATTAAAACACATAAAAATAAGAAAAAATGGTTTTTATTTATTTTTTTCTTTCAATTTATTCATTAAAACTAGATAAATCCTTTTAGTTTTACTTCATTA
The DNA here is from genome assembly GCA_907164885.2 of Dolomedes plantarius. NCBI lineage: Eukaryota > Metazoa > Arthropoda > Arachnida > Araneae > Dolomedidae > Dolomedes > Dolomedes plantarius. The sequence goes on along the minus strand of OU015494.1, from coordinate 123,881,709 downwards.
CGAGTTTACAGCTTTTACAAAAACAAGTACTAAGTTATGTGTCGGAAATGAAAGGTATAATTTTTTTTATTTATAATAATACATGAGTTTTACAAATAAATTTGGACTAATGGCTTTAGCCTGTATGGCAGTTGAATATATTTGCTATTCATTCTCTAATAACATTTGTGTTCACAAGTAATCGCTAACCCAAAAGTTAGTCAAAACCAAACTGCCAATCACAGGGAATATTTTGGATTTAAGAAGGTTTTTATGCAACCAATTTATTTATCCCAAGCTAATTGTGAGAACCTGAATTTTAAAAGTTCGTTTAAATCTCACAAGATAAAGTTTGTTATTATTTTTACAGAACAAAAGTTTTTAATCAACAAACACAATATAATAAAGTAATAATAAACAATAGTTAGTTTTAAGGTGTAGTTGAAATTGTGTTCTGCATCTGTGACAACAAAACGGTATTAAATAATAAGATAACATTGAGAAAAGAAAACCAGCTTGAATTAGGTACCTGGATTAATATTCAGTAGATTTATTCTATCTAACTGAAACATTTTAATAATGCTAACGTGATTATACAACCCCGATAACTTCACAAACGTGATACGCATTTTCTGTTTTGATGAATGTATTCAACTAAGTGAAATTATTTCAGTAATATTATACTGTGGAGTGATTTCATTTAATTTTTAATTTAATCTTTAGCTATGTCTATTATTTATTCTTTATCTATTGATTATAGGCCTTGTTCTACTGTTACATAATTACGACAAAGTCGATCTTTTTAAAACGTATCGGTGTCGTCTGGAACGAATAATTCAGGGCGCCATGAAAGTTTTAAAACTGCTGATTTCAAATCAGCATAAATATCGTCATTTTTTAAAATTTTCGCTAAAATAGTAAAATAGCCACGACAAAATTAAAATTTTTTCTTTTTTATGAAATAATCAGTTAATTTACTCGTTGTAATGCTTAAAAATTATCACAATCATTTAGAGGGGAAAACCAAGGATAGAAAAGATAACGTAATAAGATTTAGTTGGATAGGAAAAGCCCCGTATATTACAAGTATAGTGTAATTATATATGGAATAAACTTTGGAAAAATTTATGTAGTAATGAAAAAATTTGTATAGTAATTGCGTTACAATACAATATAATTTAGCTGGTTATCGATCTTCATCATTTATCATATTGAATGGCCGCAAAGGGTTTTCACATATACTTTAAAAATCAATTTATTTTTCTTAATGTGTTCATTAAATTCATCCACTAGAGAGGGATGGGAGTGGAATTACTGTAGTGGGTAAACTGTGGTTGATCAGATTGGACATCGCGAATCGTTGTCAATAAATAACAGATATATATATATATATATATATATATATATATATATATATATATATATATATATATTTGTATTGTATTCACCACAGTTCTATAGTATGTTGTGCAATTACAGCTCAGTTTACTATGTGTCTTCTTCGAAATTAACTTCGAAAAATTACAAAACAAACAGTACAAGTCAGTATAGCAACTTTGTAAGAGATGATTTATTATGTTTTTCATCATCTTCTATATGAATTAGATAAAAGATTTTTTAATTTTGAAATCGCACAAATTTTATCCTTACGCTGTTTGGTTAATTAGGAATTTTTCTGATTGTGAAACCCAAAAATTTTTACACGTTCTATATATTTTATAGCTATATGCATTAATAATTGGATTTTGGGAAGAAAAGTTTTAACCAAAACGTGATAATTGAATATGTTAAATAACTCATAATTATTGTTTGTGTCCCGATAAAATTTTGTAAAGATGTTGATCCTCGTCATTAGAAGAAAACGTTTTTTTAACTGAATACGTTTTTTACTATTTGTTAACTGCATTGGTGATAGTAAATATACATTATAAAATAAAATATTATTTTACAGTTTATTCAGGCTATTATTTGTGTAGATGAAATTGAAAATTATATATCCTTACCCATCTTCTTTGCCTCTTCCCTTACGTAACCAAGCAATGATTAATATGTAAGTTAAGACTGAATAAAAAGTACAAAGATGTCTACTCGCAGAGAATATCTCAAGTATCTTAATAAACATAGTTACATAACGTGATCATTATACAGAGTACTATGGTTTGGTGAAATAACTGTCCTTTAATAAATTTAATATTTTTCAATTAAATATTTAATTACATTTGACTCCTTGAAAATGGCGATGGACAGTATTTCAAACTTCTTCTCTTAGTTTATTTTCAGGACTTTCAAAAATTATTTATATAAATTGTGTTGTCTATTCGTTGAGTATTGATTAAGTTGCTTAATATTTTACCAATGGATTAATTTTTGTCTTTCGCCTGACTTACTGTATTTTCTAGGTCGTGAAGCGAGAGCAGACAGACACACACACACACACACACACATATATATATATGCAGGGGTTATCAAAATAATGGAAACACCTATCAGTATTAGTGGTGCTTATGAATGTGCTTCGTATTCCTTAAAAAAACAAGTCTGGCTACCGGTATTTTTTATATAATATAGTGTATGTATTATTCTACTGTCAGGTAACAGTAATGAAGCTAAGGACATCGTGCTTTTGGGGAATACAGCAAGAAATGTCAAACCTTGAAGACCCTGCGAAAAGGGCAAATTGTTGGAGCGCGTTTAAATTGGAGTATCTGTTACTACAACCCCCAGGCTAATGGGTGTTTTATGACTATGGTACCGGAAGTAATGATAGCATACAGAGTGCACGGAAAAACATCCTTTGCCAAACATAATAGTGGACGAAAGGGAATGCTGAGTTAAAGTGACGGACGAGGTATTGAAGCGGATTGTGACATGGAGAAAGAAAACAACTGCAACCAAAATGACCGAAGAGCTGAATCTGCATCTGCATGTTCAGTTATCAACCATTAGTGGTAGAAGGGAACTTCACAAACAAAGCATTTACGGAAGAGTAGCTATACCTAAGCCACTTGTAATAGATGTCAATACAAAATACCACCCACAATGGTGCCACGAGTACAAATCCTGGTCGAGTAATATGTCCAAAAACGGCATTTGGTCCAACGAATCATTGTTCCCATTGTTCCTCGTAACGGGACGTGTGTATGTGTGGAGATCACCAACTCAAGCGTAATATCCTGGCTGTCTCATCTCAACTGTCAAATATGGAGATAGATCTATCAGGGTTTCGGCATCTTATGGTTTTCTTCATACCCTATTGTATCCCTAAAAGGAAGATTGACTAGGAAGGACTATCTCGAAATTTTAGCTCACTAGTCCATCCTATGGTGCAAACATAGTTTCTTCTAGGAGATGGCGTTCTCCAGGATGATAATCCCCCTATACATACAGCTAAATCTATCAAGTATTTTTTAAGAGCATATAAATGAAGTAAAATATCTTATCTTGCCCTGCACAATCCCCCCGACATTACTATATCATCCAACCACTGTGATCTGTATAAGTGGATAGACCTAGGTATCGATATCCATCACAGCATCTCTACAGGAACTTTCAGTATTTTCCCCTGAAGAATGGTACAATATATTCTTAACCACTTTTCATTGCACTTGCACACACACTCATACACACACACACACACACACATATATATATATATATATATATGTATATTTATATATACTGGCTACCAATAATATTTTGGAAACCCATGAAAATGAAGATATCTGCGGTCGTGATATATGTCTCGTCCTCCGCCGTTAAATATCGTGCAGCAAACAACATTGGCATTAGTCGCATGCAAGATGCCACGAAGTGCAGGGTTATCTGATTTTGGGAAAGGTGTAACCGTCGGGTATCACAGAAATGCCCAATCCTTAAAGGACATATCTAGCGAGCTGAATTACTCAAATTGATAGTGGCCTATGTTATTCTGAAGAGGAAAGGTGGGCGGTGATTGTCGGAATGTGCTCCGAGTCGGCAGACACACGAAACTGGGAGATAGAAGTTGACGGGTCCTGTCCAGAGAAATTCGGAAGAACCGCACACAAACGATGACCCACATACTCCAGGAATTTCAAGAGGCATCCGGGACTGTTGTTTCGTTGAATATCATTCGTAAGGAAGCCCATCTGCTTGGTTTTTCTGGTCGTGGGCCTTTGATCACAAATTCCAACTGCGCTGCTTGGTTAATATGAAACAAAGCACGTCGAAAATGGACCGTAGATCAGTAGAAACGGGTTTTCGGGAGTGTCGAATCAAGTTTCACCCTCTACCGTTCGGATGGTTGTCTTGATGGCCGTGATGGTCGGTCTGGTTCTGGCGTTTGCCTGGAGAACGCCTTCTGCCAGAATGAATTGTGCCCACAGTAAAGTTCGTTTGAGTGGAGCTATGGTCGGGGGGATGTTTTTCCCGGTATGGACTAGGACCCTTGATTCCAATTCATGGTAAGCTCAACGTCGACGTCTACCGTACTATTTTGGATGACAGTGTGCTTCCTACGTTGTGGAAGTTTTGCTGGTTGGACCCATGTTACTTCAAGGACGACAACGCCAGCTGTCATGTTGCGGGGAACACCATGGATTTGAATGGTGACAATGGGGTTGAGTGAATGGACAAGTCTGCCCACAGCCCAGACCTGAACCTTATCGAGAAACTCTGGGACGAGTTGGATCGTCGAATTAAAGGGTTCAACAACCGCCCAAAATCGGTGAAGGAATTTACATGTCTTCTCCAAGCCGAGTGGACGAAAATAATACTAGCCGTCATACAAGGACTTATTGGAAAGCATGCTTTGGAGGGTTGAGGCTGTAATTGCCTCTCGTGGAGGCTCTACCAACTATTAAATATGAATAAATTTTGTTTTTCTTTTCTATAACAGGTGTCCAAATACTTATTGGTAGATAGTGTATATATATACGTTTTTGACAATAACTCAAAATAGCTACTTGTCAAATTAATAAAATGTTTACATTATACATTTTGGGGAACAGGTTATATAATGTTAGCATCCAATTTTGAATAAATGATGTTTAGCGTAAGCTTGTAAGCAGAAAGTGAAATTGGCCGTTTCAGCTCCTGGGATTTATTTCTGCAGAGATGTGATTCTTGCATTAAATTCCCCAAGATTGACTTATTTAAGCCCGAATGAGTTGTCAGAACCGTTTAGACGACTCACTGAGATAGAAAGCTATAGGCAGACTAGATGCTGGCCATTTTGAAGTGGAGGGGGCATGGTGGCAACAAGTGGCGACAAAAGTGGAATTCAGGTTACAACATCAATTCGAAATAAGTGGTACCATTATTAAGAGGCCCGACCAAGTCCGTCCAAGAGCGATAACACCTGCATAGGATCGTTACGGGGCATTAAATGCGCTACGGTTTTGACAGATGACGGCTACAGAGAACTTCAGTGACTCTCTCCAGACCTTGCTGTTGCAGCTGGACTACAGTTTCTAGGTAAACTGTATGAAGACGCCTAGAAGAAAAGGGCTTTTACTCCCGGCGACCAGTGTTGTGTTTCCCTCTGATCATATCGCACAAGACAGCCCGTTTGTCGTTGAACCGAACACATCCATCTTAGACACAACAACATTGGGGGCGTATTCTTTTCACCTATGAATCCAGATTCAGTGCACCAAATTATTCTGGGAGACTTTTCACCTGGAGACAGCCTAGTACCCACTATCGTCCCTCCAGTATAAGGGACATAGATACCTTTGGTGGCAGAGGAATCCTTGTCTGGGACGGCATCATGTTGTGCAGTCGTACACAGCGCCATGTCTTCGGTGCAGGCAGTGTCACCCCACAGGACTAGACGGATGTGTACCTTGAAGCTATGCGAAGTTGTTTTGGGTTGCTGCTGGGTCGGACTATTTTTTATGGACGATAATGCCAGATCGCTCAGAGATCACCTTGTCGATGATTTTCTGGAAGAATAGGATCTTTGCCGTATGCCAGTGATGTTTCGGGATGTAAATCCTATAGTGTATATGTGAGAGGGTCTAGGATGAACCATTGCACGAAGTCACCCCCTCTCACAGCACCCTCCAGGCGTTAGTTTCCGCGCTTTTAGAAGAATGGGATTTGTTGCCACAAGCACTTATCGATATCATGATTAACAGATTAACGGCTCGTTGTGCGGCTTGCATAGCTGTACGGAGTGACCATACCTCCTATTAGACGGACCTATCCGGAGATAGGATGCATCATGATTTGACTGTTTTTGGTCTAATTTGTATATTGCAAACAATTTACCTCTTATTCATCTTGTTATGTTGCTATATACGTTCTCATTGTATGAGCCATCTCTGTACCAAATTTCGTTACTATATACAAATTATTTATCACTATATCACAGATTTTATGTTTGCGACCTTAATTGTAGACACCAGTGTATATATACAGACACACACGGAATGAAAGTGTTTTCAAAAACCGTTTCTATAAAGCAGAAAAACATATATCACATGATATAAAGCCCTTGGAGGATAATGGTGGTTTTTATCTTATAATAAAGGAAGTTTAATCTCAAGTTTAATCTCAAATTTGTCATGATGTATCTTTTTCACAGGTTTCAAAATTTATCGTTTGAAATAAGTTAAATATAAAACCACGAGTATTATATGCTGGCAGTTTAACCGTTAAACGTAAGATCATTTCCTCGTGATATTGTCTCAAGTTTCAGCAAAAATATCTAATACTACCTCTTGTTCAAAATCCATAAATCACCGTGAAAAGTATTAATACGTAGTTTCTATTTTTGACGATATAGAAACATAAATGACCGTATGTCGATTTATCTTGGACATTGAATGAAAATATATTAAGGTCACGATTACCAAGTTTTTCAAAGACTAAGTACAGATTAAATGGAAATAAGAGATGATATTCAATAATCCTATAATCAATATGTGCTATCTGATAACTTCACAGGAGTTTTCGAATTGATCTCTGTAAAGAATGTCTTGAATAGCATTTCGCCCTTAAGAAGATACTGACTTATTTTGAGTTTCAAGACATAAACTGTATTTATTATTCTAGGTGTATATGGGAGTAAAATGATGGAATGAAACTTTTTTTAATGTTCTTCCTAAAAGTGATGTATTTATCGTTTAATAATGTTCGTAAGTTCGTAGTTTGTTAAAAGTTTCTTTTCAATATACATGAATTAGTTTAAATATTAGAAATATACTTTAAATGGATACGGATGTATTGATATGTACCCAAAGTTTGAGTCCTATAGATGAATTTTGAATTTTTTCGCGAATCGGCTTTAAAAGAAAGATTTTGGTATGTTTTGCTCTTCTGCAGCAAGAAATGACCATACCAATCAACAAGCAAGTTTTCTGAATGTTTATCCTGTGGCTATACTAGTATCGTATAAACCTGTAAATAACAATATTTCAAGGATATATATTTCAGCTGTCTCATAAATATGTTTAATATATTCTATTGTTTTGCAGTTAGAATGTATAACTTTATAATGATTCGATTTCTGAAACTAATCTTACATTCTTCATTACACCTTAAAAAGAACTAAGCTTGGTTGGGATTAAATCTACCTCTCCTTCTTTCTGTACAGATGAAGTGTTCATTAATTTAGTGTGGAGAGGAAAAAAGAAAAGAAGAAAAACTCAAATAAAAAAACAGAACAAAGAACAGAAAATCTATTGTCGAAAAAGTTAATACCAATAATTAATACCCAGAAGTAATACCAATAATTTAAACCTATTTTGGCCATTTAATCATTGAAACAGAAGGAGTATATGTATTTCCTGCGCTCTCCATTGGCTGCATCACAATATTAGTGGTTCCACTGAAAGCAGGAGGTACACATGAGCCACTCCTGACCACAGCTTCCCCCTGTCTGCTGAGGACATTTTGTATACAGTTGATTTTCCTTTCGCGCAAATCACCCGCACATTTTTACTTTGGACAGTTGTAATGCCCGTTTCGTCAACATTAAAATTTCTGGTAGGATGGTACTTAATTTTCTCAAGTTCTGCTTTAAGAATTGTGAAGAAGGATTTCACGTTTTCTTCAGTGAACCCTAGGATTCTGGCTCTTGACAATGACTGTGGAGTTCTGATTGTCAATTGGGAAACGTTCCTTTTCACGAACGAATTCAGTCACTTTCGACCAGCTGAGTTTATTTTTCAGAGAAGACGTGGGGAAGATTGTTTATCAAGGCAAGTTGGTAGGCCATCTGCTTAAAATCAATTCGAGTCAAACCAAACAATTGGATTCCATTTCCTTGCAGTAGTTAACTTGCTCCTTTTCTAAATCACCCGTCAGTACAGGTTTTCTCCCAAGTTTCTTTTCTCACCACTATTCTAACCTCCATCCATTCCATCGTCGCAGTTCCATCATTTTTCTCATTCACATCTTTTTAATGCACTACCGAATCGTAGATCTTGCAATGCCAAAATGTTTGAAAGCCTTTAACGTTCCCATTTTTTTTTCAGAATTGCCTGACATGCGGCCTCCAGACAAGACGTACTCCATGTCTATCTATTTTTAATTTCCTTTGGAATCTTAGACAAGAGGCCTTCAACAAAAAAGAACGGAAAATGTAATAATATAACTAAAATTATAAAGAAAACAAGAATACTTAGTTTTTAATTAAAGTAGCTGTTCCAAATATCGCCTGGTAGGCGATAGTAGGAACACAACACAGTCAACACAAACATGCCAAGAATGAAGTTTAAAACGCAGTTTTTTTCAAAAATAATAGCACCTCTGGATTTTCTGTTTAATGCCCTTTCAAATGGTATAAGTAAAATTAGAATTTGGATGCACCTACCTGGTCATTCACTGGAGCCAAAGTTTTCTTCTTCTTTGGAGCCAAAGTTTACTAAGACAACAGCCAAAACAACTTCAGACGCCATATAGTTTATGTTGTCAGTGATAAGAGCGTTGTCGCTAGTGCCGCTGTTAGTACAAACCCAGAGCTAAGAAGTTACTGCATTTTCTCATATATAGCAAGAATCGTACTTTGGAAACACGAGTAGGCGATATTAGGCACAGGGGGGATATTTGGGACACTTACCTTAATTTTAAATCATAGTTTATAACTTTTTTCAATCGTTGATATTGCCCGTTGAGATTGGATTTATGTACTAAGAAATGTGCATAGATGTAATGAGTAGAAATGTTTTATATTCGTACAATAAATAAGATTATTTAATTTGAAATTCTTAGCGCATAGAATGTGTAAAAGAGCCGGAGTTTCTTTAAATCCACTCAAACCACATAAAAAATTAAGGAAAACTTTCTCTAGCTAAAGCAAGTCCGAAATCACAAAATAACTTTTTGCGATGTCCAATAGTTTTTTTTTTACCTATGCATTGAAACAACATATGATAAACGCAAATTTGGGGCTACGTGTACTTTAGCCTCCATGTGTAAATGTCTCTGAACGTCTTTTAACGGCAATGTTAACTACCTTCTCCTTTTATAATTTTAATGAAGGGTCTGATACCCATATATTTTTTATTACTTATTCAAGCATAAAACTGTGTTAGCTAGCTGAGAATGTTACAAATTTTGACATCAAAAGACATCTAGCAATACAAATGATGGAGGATGGAGTTAAAGGAATATTTGAGCAAAGGGGACATAAAGCAAAGTAAGAAAGTATTACGAACGGAACAAATTGTACATGAAGTTAAACGCATATTCAATTTTTTTAACAATCTTGACCATTTTATAAAAAGAACACTAGATAGTTCAGTTTTAAATTCAAGAATGTTTGGACAATAAGCTTGAGCAATTTTCATCAGCTTCTGGTGGGTTCAAAGAATGTAATACTCAACTAACAATAAATAAAGAACCTTTGTATATGAGCTTTAGGCTTTGTCTAAACAAGGGGGTTTTGTGAAGTTCACCAACACACGATAATTAAAACTGGGGTCTTGTTGACAGAGCTGTTTGTAACTAACGAAAGAAAAACCAATGAGCTTGAACTGTTAGCCTACAAATCAATTTAAAAAGCACGGGAAGATTTGTATGAGTAAAACTGCATAACTTCCTAGAAACACTGCAAACATGGAGGACAATTATTATAGACTTCTACTAGATTGATAAAGATATAACGTAGTTCAAGGACCCTGTCCATTCTTGCTTTTTCGCTTTCAAATCTCTTAGAGGATGAAAGTTAATTATAGAGACCAAAATAATTGCGGATTCAATCCTTAAGTTTAAGGGCAAGTATTGATATTCTGATCTGATCCAGTTAGTCAGTTTGTCTATGCAAGCTAGTGTTGGAAAACAAATAATAACTCAGGGCTACAAAACAATTTTTTTTGTGCCTAGGATTTTAGAACTGATTTTAGCTATATTTGGGGCGCTGAATCTAAATATGAAATCAGTTTTTCTCTATCAGCTCTACTTTTTTAAATACAGCAAAACCTCATTTATCAGGACTAAGTGGGACCATAGGCAATCCAGACAATTGAAAATCCGGGTAATATGGATAATAAGCAACACAAACCTTAACTAAGAAAACTTACTTTGTTTTGTAACAAAATTATATAGTATCGTTTACAAAACATTAAAAAATAAAATATTTTCACATCATTTCTTTTCATTACCATTTCTTTTTATCATTTTTCACAAAGAATTGGTAAGTCTAGTGAAGTTTACTTAAACTCAGCAAAAAGCATTTTATTACCATAATTTACTGTACAATCTATGCAGGAACTGTACATTGAATCAAACTAAAAAGTGAATATTTGGCGTACTTGTAGTGACGTTCTTGCTATCATAGTGAAAAAATATTATCTAATGTGAACATTAAATATAAAAGGTCAACAAATCTAATCCGGATCAACGAGAGTCGGATAAACGATGTTTTACTGTACATCCACTTATCTATCAATATTTTTTTCTATTCAATACATTCAAGTATGGGTAATTTTTCCTTCTGGGAAACTGGACTCCTGGAAAAAATGGGTCTTTCTGAATGTTTTCCAGATGATTGGCGCCTATTTCTTGGCAGCTGAAAACGAAGTTTGAAATGTGTCCTTCTACACAGTGTGAACAAATATGGTTCAATACCAATTGCTCACTCAAAGAAAATGAAAGAAGAATATGACACTATAGCTTTGGTCTTGGAGAAGATAAAGTATCATGAACATCAATGGGATAATTGTGTGGACTAAAAAATGGTAAATTTTCTCCTTGGACAGCAAAGTGGCTACATAAAATTTCTTTCATCATGGCTACATAAAATTTCTTTCATCCTCTGGGATAGCAGAGATAAAACACACCACTGGGTTAGAAAAGTGTGGCCCAAGAAAGAAAACATGGACATTAGGGAAAATTAATATTATTAACGTCCCCTTAGTTTCACGAAAGAAAATTATCTTTCCTACACTGCATATCAAGCCGGGCCTAATGAAGCAGTTTGTAAAGGCTCTTGATAAGAACAGATCATGCTTTGCATATAAAAAGTAAAAAATGCCTAAGTTGAGTACGGAAAAAAATAAAGCAGGAATATTTGACGGCCCACAAATAAGACAACTCATTAAGGATCATGCCTTCGTAAATTCCATGAATGAGGATGAGCGAAAAGCCTGGACTTCATTTGTTGCAGTTGTCGGAAATTTTCTGGGCAAATGCAAAACTGAAAACTATGTTGAACTGGTAAACGAGATGCTAAACAGTTTGAGATCCCTTGGGTGCAACATGGGCATTAAGGTGCGCTATTTACACAACCACTTGGACTACTTTCCTGAAAATTTAGGAGACACCAGTGATGAACAAGTTGTAAGATTTCACCAGGATATTAAAACTATGGAGGACCACTACCAAGGAAGATGGGATACACATGATGTCAGATTACTGCTGAAGTTTAAAAGGGACTGTTCCAAATACATTCAAGAATGTCACGGAAAAGAAGTTTCCGAATTTTCAGTGATTAGTTGGTTTCATCAATGACTTTTACCTCTTTCTTGCTCTTTGTAATTAGATAAGTACTACTGCAATATTCTCTATGATTTTTATGTTACATTTAAAAATAACATTTAAAAAATATATAATAATATAACATTTAAAAAATAACATAACATTTAAAAAATATATAATAATAATAAAAAATACCGTGTTTAGTTTTTTAAATTTGATCCATGGATTTAATTTAAAATAGTGTAACATATATTTCACTAAAATGCTATATCTTAGAAATTTGAGCTCCTAGACAAAAACTAACGCCATATTTAAATTCATGGCATCAAATTCATATGAAATTAGCTCCAAATACCCTGACACCAAAACCACTGTTGTCCTGTGTAATATTTGCGATATCTATTCATTGCAATTGGTGATTAGATTAATGTCATAGTTAAATCGTTTTGTTTCTCTTAAGTGATAAAAACTAATTAAAATAATATTTCGGTTATTTTGAAATAAATAAATGATCTTTAAAAAATCATATTGTTAACTATCTATATATTTGTTTAGCCGATTCTTAAGCAGTCCGTGAGAGAAACCTACTGCATCAATTTACTTCATCTTGGTATTAAATGAAAGATTTTGATCTATAGATGTGTCAAATTTGGATTTTGTAACCGCAATTTCTATTAATTAGCAATAATTTACAATTAAAAAAATGGCTTTCTGCGCATGCTCAGTAACATGTTTAAATCTTGCTTTAGAAACTAACTAAGCACGAGACAACTTAAGCACATTAATTTGTTTCTGCGTATTACTATGATTTTAAACATTTTGCAATGATGTGTTGAGTATAATTTTTGTATTAGTACATTTATTTTCTATCCAGCCGTCATGTTTTGACGGGTACCAACTAGTATTAAAAAGTCACAATATTTATATAGTAACAAAAAAAACTGTGGTACCGCGGGGACCTGACACTATATGAAATACACATGTTAATTTATGTTTACATTGTCACTTGGTTCCCTTATCAATAAACGTGCCTGCATTGTTATATTTAAATACAATTATAATTCGTTAAGTTCCTAGTGATGTTTGCGCAGTTAGAAAGCAGAGTGACAAAATGTCAGATCAGGACCATAGTTTAGGAAATCGAGTTGCATATAAAGCATACCCAGTAAAACAAATATTTAAATAAACATTTCTTGCACATTAACAACATAAAATAACACCTGACATCCATCGATAAAAACAAAATATTTGCTTCCTTCATTAAATGGAAAACTGCCTAGTACCATATCAAACTGTTATCGGATGAATAATATACTAAAGATCACACAGAAAGGGGCTAGATAGGTGCCAAAACTGGAGAGCAGAAAATTAAAATCTGAAACAATAATGATAACGAGGGAACAAAAGAATAAACAGCAAGTTGCCGAAAGAATAAAATAAGAAAAATATATTAAAGAGAGCAGTGCAAAAAAAAAACGCACACACATAAAAAACAGAGAAGACCGAAAGGGTTTTGGAATAATAATAGCTAAAAAAAATTAAGAAAATAAAATAGAAGATTTTGATAACAATGATGATCATGAAATTATAGAGATAATTATAAAAAAACGCGGAACCGTGATAAGAGCGTTAAATAGCTATAGGACATTAAAGTAGAATTAAACAAAGAAAAAAATTTCAAAATGTCCCTCAAAAACTAAATGATGTAAAATGATGATGTTTTCCATACAAAATGGTGACTGCTAACTGTTATCAATTGTTTTCTTTTTACTGTAAGGTAGCACTCAGCTGACTTGACGTAAGGATTAATATGCTCCCATATAATATTTATAATGACAACAAGGATTCTGATTAAAGATTCAAACTCTGTGGTTTAATAAACTTTTTCTTTTTAAATATATTCCTTACCTAAAAATTTTTAATATTAATTGTGTAATAAAACTTCTAAGTTTTGTTAGAGGCAGAATAAAATCGTTTTTCAAGTTCCTTACCAAGCAAATGTAAATAATTGGTTTTCACATTTCTAAAAATAAAAGTATGTTACCTGTCGCTATTTCTAGGCTTGATAACAATTTCAACACTCAATCGTGGATAAAGAACTTAAATTTAAATCCTCATATTTTTCCCTGTAGCATTCTTACACATATCATTAAAACGTATTGCAAAAAGAATTTAAAAAGATGAGGAAATATAAAATGACGGTTATAAATAAACTCATAAATTGAATAAAACTTTTCAAGATAAAATCTTGCCTCGATAAAATGTATCCCAATTTTTAGTCGCGTGTGAAAAGGGATACTTGTAATTAAAGACTTGTCGTTTCTTCATGAGAATCTAAGCAGATAAAAACGATGTTGAATAAAAGTTTTATTTCTTTAATGACATGGAATGTTTCCTCTCACGTAAGTTTCAGTGCACGCTTCAATGGACAGTGAAAAATATAGAGTTTAAATAGGTGGAAAAAATGTTGTAGATCACTGGAAATATCATGATTGCTTAGTTCTTTCAGAGGTGTCTGTTAGATGAATTAATTGCATGGATATGATGTAGTGGGAAAGCAGTACACTTTGATAAAAATAAATCATCGAAATCATAGCTACGAAAATAAATATTTTTGGATAGAATTAATATTAGAATTTTTTCTCAAATGTGCTTCATTAAAATTTTTTTTGAGATCTTATGGCACAGTTAAGCATGTACTCTCTAGGCAGTCTACCTCATTTTAGTGTATATATATATATATATATATATATATATATTTATTTATTTTTATATATATATATATATATATATATATATATATATATATATATATATATATATATATATATATATATATATATATATATATATATATATATATATATAATATATATATATGTAGTGTATATCTCCAATCTTTTTATGTAAAGTATTTTATCATTTTCGCTAATCTTCCATTATTATTTTTATATCTACAAAAATGAATAGAGAGAAAGGGGAATGATACGACAATAGAAAGTTGGCATAGACAATAAGCAAGACAGTTATATATATAAAGTTATATATATTAGTTTATATATATAAAGTTAGTGTAAATGTAAATTTTTTATAAGTATCATTATTAGGGGAAGATAAGAAAAATCGTAAAGGATTGTAAAGAATTTGCTACATAAGCACGCGGTAAGAATAAAAGGTCTTCCTACAACATAAAAAGCTTGTATTTTGTGTAAACACTGACACAAAAATGTACACAATAAAAAATCTTAAAGATGAAACGTAATTCATTAAGCACATCTGTGGCACAGACAGATAAGTCATGGTCAGTAGCGGATCAAGTACTTGGGGGCTTCGTAACGTGGTTTCGAGACCCCCTTATCTAAATAATAATTAATGCTATCAAATCAATTTATTACTTTATAATAAAATACTGATAAAAGTATCTTTTCCAAAAAAATTAATCTCTATTTTTAGCCTCTCGTAATCACAGATATGACCATCATGACTCATCACTGTTTATTGTGGTGTTTAAAATAACATGCTAAATATGATATAAATTATTTATTAATAAAAAAGAAATGCAAAATTAAATTATGTATCTTATATAATGCAGAAACTTTATATAAATTTATAAAAAAATATTAAACACTGTTACAGCATTAGAAAAAGTATATCCATATATTCGAATTGTGAATTATAATTAATATTTTTATATTTAGATTTTAAAGCTGATACTGCGTCTCTTGATGTTCTATACTGGATCTATACTGGATATGTATCTATACTGTATCTATACTGGATATGTGTCATACTGTTTATGAGTATATTCCATTATCGAGTAGAAGACGATAAATATAAATTTTGAACATAGCTAAAATAATGCATTGTGTTTGAACAGTTTTCCGAGCTCAATTTCCTATTAAATTTAGAACATTGTGCATAGACTGCTGTATCAGTATAACTATATGAAATCCTCTGTATTTTCCAACAATATTTGCCACATTATCTTACGTTTGACTCTTGCAGTTTTTTATGTCTCCAGATAACTCTCCTAAAACTTTAATACGAACCGTTCTCATTCATAAACATGATTTTCGATTTAGAGGAATGCAAAAAACCTTTTATTTTCGTTACCATTTTTATCACCAAATCTTACGATATATTATTCTACATGAGTTATATTGGGAGTAGAGTTAACAATAATGAAGTAAAGAGTTGCTCTTTGAACTTCAGAAATTAAATATTTCTGTACTTTGCTGTGCATTAAATTTATGAATTCATTAAACATAATGTACGATAAATAATTCTCTACCTGGATTTCTGAATCTTTGCAATTGACTTTTCAAAAAACTATCGAATTCTGCAAGATTCAACTTGTTAAATTTCCCCCTCGATCGGAATCTTCTCCTTCTCTCTGTGGTCACTAAATGTTACTCCCAAACTGGGCAACGATTTCATAATTACAATCCCTTGTTTTAAAACGGCTCGCCGGTACTTTTACATTGAATCAATTTGTTTTTCCAAGTGCGCTTAGTAATCAATAATCGCTTTTGGAGAATTAATATTCATTTGGAATTACATGGCTAAAATTTGGGATTTTTCAAGAATCGTCCTAAATTTCTCAAGCCATTGAACACTATTGAAAATTATGTTTATAGTTCCAGAAACATTCTGCCTTCATAACAATACATAGTAGGTATGAAAAAGTGCAAACAAATTTAAGTATCATTCATTACTTAAGATGATTTATCACAGTCAAGAAAGGGAATGTTAATTGTCAGTTATTAAGTTATAAAAATCTTTATGACACTTGTTTATCGTCCGACGAAGAGCAAAATGTATAGATGAAGATGGTATCTGTGCCTCCGGTTCGTAGAATGTATCTCACTTACAAAGTGTTAACTTTCGGAGGCCCCTAGCACACGCTTCTTGCGACAGTGTGATGATCCGCCGTTGGTCATGGAAGAACTGCACATGTCAAGACAGAGGATCGTATTTCATGAAGTATTCGAATTATGAATTTGGAGTGGTACGGGTAATCATCATATGCTACTTATGAATTGAACAGACTGTATTTGGGATAGGACCAACGTACAAGCTTCTAAGTGGTACAGAACATTCTTGTCATGTACTGAAAAGTTCAGATCCTTTGACCTTGTGGTTCACATTAATTTCTAGATAAATTCTCTCTTCAAAAAATCTTCAACTGAGCTGAGTCGTATAAGACCGGGCTAAACCATATTTTTGGGAATAAATGGTTAAGAACTCCCCAAAAAATTTTTATTCTGGTAAATAAGATTTTACCCTTTTATATGCAAGGAATTACGTTTTGGTAGTTTATAATAATGTTACGGTATACCGGCAAACTATCTTCTGTAAAGGAATGACACTTTTTGAAATTTGAGGAATCACTATAGCTTTCATGTATTCCCCAAATAATGACAGTGGGAATGCCATAAGCAAAGAATAAGAGTTTACTTATTGTTTGAATATCAATGGGTCTGCTAAAAAACCTTTTCCCTCATTTTATACTTTGGTTTTCGGTTGATGAATTGTAGCATCTGACCCATTTTAAAATTGTGGAGCTGAATGCGGTGAAGAACCACAAATCGTAAACCTTTAGGTGTAAAGGCAAGTCAAATTAAACTAGCAGTATTCGTTGCTTTGATTTAGTAGTCTCCGCGGAAGGTAAGAACTTAAGACAATAAGGCAGTATAGATTAAGGGATAAAAATCTTCAGGAAGCGTCCTGATTTTCTAGGTGCGATTTGGAAGGCTTTTCTCAATGGTTTGTTATCTCAGTGGTGAATCTCAGTGGTATGAATCTCAGTTGTTTGTTAACACTCTTTTAAATGCTATTCTGGGGTCGATATTGACGTTATCCAGTAACTTTGGGCAAATATTGGTCAAACACCGGTAATCATATATTTTTGTCCGAGATGGGTAAATGCATAAGAAATAGATACATTTGACGATTCATTTCTCCAGAATGATATCTAAAAGTACGACAGCTAATTTCGGTGGCATTAAAATCAAATAGTTTATTTTTTCATGTTTTCTAGAGCTAGGCATACTTCTCTTAGGGTCTATGCTTTATCTGTTAATTTACTCGTACTTATATTTTATAATAGATAAAGTGGAAAATTGGCCGTAAGGTATAGATGATTTTTCGTTTGAACTTTGATTTTGGATATCATTGTACTCTTTTAAGATAAAATAGTTTAAGAAATAATATTAATATTGTATCTGTAGTCTATAGTATTACTAGATTATTCTTATGTTACCATTCACTGGTTAGTAAACTTTTTCTATGGTATCTTCTTTAATTATTGTACTTTTATTTGTGTCAGAACTATAGACAATTTAAATGTTTTACCACCTCAAAGATGAGATGAATTCAATTTACTAGTAATATTGGAAAAAATTACATTATTTATTTCTATGATTGAAAAGGAATTTTTTTAATGTTACAATCTTACGTATTAATGGGACAAAGCGATATAATTAAAGGGATAACTGCATGTTCCTAACTAATTAATAGTTCATGGTTATTAAGTTATTTAATAGTTCGTTAATTGTTCATGTTCAGTTATATCTGTATCCTATATGTTTCTAAACAATACATTGGTCTGTAGGAAAATCACAATTAAATTTCTAAAATATATTTTCTTATATATTTATGTGTTTTCAGTTAATTTAAATATTAAAATGTCACTGAAAATTATGCTTGCAAAGAGGTATTTAAAGCGTATAAATACGTATGTTTTTCTATAACAGAATTAAAACTTTATTCTTCTTTCTAAATCTATTTATATAGTTCTTTCATATATACAATTACTTCATTCAAAGTAAGAGTTCAACTCCAATTAATAGCCACAAGATGCATTTTTGTAAGTAAAAATTTTAAGTATAAACAGAAAAACTTGGATTTGGTGTAAAATTCCGAATGATTTCAGTGTTTATCATGGCATGCTTTAAGGAAAAATTTCATTATCCCATCACTTGGTAAATGCAATGAATAATTTATGCATTCTTTTGCTCTATCTAAATATTGAGTATTTTCAGTTTTGTAAGTTGAATGAATAGCCGTGCTAATTAATATTATTTAATCAGAAGGTGTAACAATTTATTCTCTTCACTAAACATGATAATTTCGCTATAGTCTGAAGAAATATCTACTTCTCCCATCGTATCTATTCATATTTTACTAACAGTAAGAGCAGTAAAACAAAGTTGATACTACGAAAAAATCTATGTTATATAAATAAATAATTTGTAGCATGCGTTTAGGAAGGGAGTATATTGGGGGATAGGAGGGAATCGGTTGCCCCGAATTCGTCTTAAAATGTTTACGTGATCTTTTAAAACATTCTGTAACGTTCGTGACCGAATAAGCACAAGTGTCACGAACGGGGATACACGTTTGATTTATGCATAACATGAAGTCATATTCAGGATTTCAAGAAAGTCTTTCATGCTTTATTTTTAATAGGATTCTAAGCATAAAATGATTAGTTGCTTCTTAGATAAAATTATAGAAAAAAATTGTATACATATATAAATAAAGATCGATGAAACATTCGTATGGATTCGTAGAGATTTTATTAATATTTCCAAAATGAAGTTAGTGTTATAATATGCTTGATACATTTTTTCACAATGTAAGAAAAATGTAAAGGATTTTGGTCGACACCCAATTAAAATGCTAAATATTTAGGTGGTTGTTATTATTTTGAATGCATGTTATTAATAAATTATTACTACGTTCTTCTAAGGAAAAAAATTTCAAAAGCTTTCCTTTTCTGTGCTTCGACTGTTGCATCGGAAAATATTAGTTCAATAATAAAAATATTATTACAATTTTTAAAGGTATAGTTAACCTTATAAATAGGTTTAAGTGGTCAGGAAAATTTAATTACATTTGAAATCAAAGTAAAAGGGCGTTTAAAGATTTCTGATAATAATGTTTCTATTTAAAGGTCTAATTATTCTGTGGTCTAATAACTAACGTTAACGCTGGCTATTTTTCCAATATTAATTATTATTTTTAATTCATTCAAGAACAATATATTTCCAGACTGTTAAATACCAAATTAAACTTTCTGATAGGCTAATGTTACAAAAGTTGACCTTGAGGGACATCTGTTGATGAATCCATAAATAATTCATCAAATTTCTTAAAATCAGACTCTATGAGCTCATGACGACGATTACTATGTTTACATGAGTAGAGCGAATTACTATGCTTGCCATAACAAGAAGTAAATTTAGAAACGAAAAAATAGATACTGATGATGTTTTCAATGATTTCCTTCGTTGTTTTCAGTTTGTGACGCGAATCAGAAAAAAGAAACTAAGAAAATAAAAAATGTTAATTTAATCATTCTGAGAGTTCATTCTTAAAGACTCTTTATTAAAATCTTTTACTCTATGGATGAACGATAAGAAAACCATAGTTAGTATTTATTTAAAATTTTGGAAACGAAATTTCTTGTAACATTAAAATAAATATTTATACACCTTTCTGTCATCGATCCCTTTAAAAATTAAACTGTAGATTTTACCTCTGATAAAGAAGGAGAAAAGCTTTAACAGTACAACTATAGAGCTAAAAGTAATTAGAAATGTAAAAGTATTGATTTTTCCCCTATTTTGGAATGCTTAAAAATCTCTTTATTGCTAAAATTTTTACAGTTTTCCCCAGTTAGAGAATAAAAAACAATCTTTGATTGAAAAAAAAATACTGTTCATGAACTTTACCAACTCTCAAAATTGAGATGCTCGGTGGAATTTCCATAGGGGACATTACCTACCTGATATAAAATTTCAGGGAAAAACTTATTATTGCTTTTGATTTAATATACCTTACAAAAATTAACAATTTAAATTAGTTGATAACAAAATCGGTAACTCTGATAAAAACCATAAAATTATCATAACCAGGAGTGTAACGTTTTGACTTACAGTTATAATCTAGTGTTTCATACTTGAGCCACTCAGATGCCAAATCGGTTATGTCTATAAGCAGAAAGTGGAGAAAAGTGATAAAATAACATATTGTTCTTAAGATTCCTCTGAAACACAAATTCAAATAAACATTGCAGAATACATTATTTCAGATGTAGCTTTTATTTGACGGCATATAAAATCTATGAGATAGAATATCCTTGGAGGAATCGTTATTATTATTGCAATTTTTGCGTGACTAAGGGAGTTGACCGATTTGTCAAGCGACAAAATGTAATAACATCCAATTCATTCTTCAAATTATTTTCTTTACTACAGAAATTAAAAAAAAAATTGCTTCAAAATTCACAAGTATTTACTTCTGCAGCATTTAGACTGTAATTGACTGATTTATTTTAATTTTTTTTATAAAGAAACAATACTAAATTGTTTACCGTTATCATCAAGTGTTTCATAAAGCTTCAAGTATCATCAAGCTTCTGTGTTGGAATTGCATTATTGCAACGATTTACGTCAGAGTATGGACTTAACTCGATTGGCTTCAGAAAAAAATTGCTTATTATTCGATGACCAACATTTTTTGTCATTTAGTTGTTTTAATCCTTATTATTTGGGAAATTTATTATGAATGAGATTTATTATGATTAAGACAAGTTAGGAGTTATTCAAGTTCTATGACCCCAAAATTTCCAAAAATTGGTATGGGAATGACTCATTTATTAGTAAAACAATTTTTACAATAGTTCAATGAAAAATAATCTGCTTTTTAGTAAATATATTGGAATAGTTAAATTAGCTATATTATATATTGTAGAATTTAGACAGCAATTTCGATGCATGATAAACTGCCCGGGAAATGCTATTTTATTCTGACTTACAGAAAACTTGAGGAAAATACAAACAGGAACACACAAGTTCACAAGTGTAATTAATGAGACCACGTGGTATAATTCAAGGGAATACTACATGTTCCGAGCTAATTAATAGTTCAAATTTATTAAGTGATTTAATAGTTCATTAATGGTTCATATCAAAGAGTTTTGATGATCCTCCATTTGTGAATTGTACATAGTAACAATCACACCTAATGCTCATCAGCCAGATGATGACCTATTAATTAATTCGAATTATGTAACAATCCCTTTATAATTATGTTCTGGATTTTAAGAAGTTGTGTGCTCCTGTCAGTAGTATTCATTCACTGTAGTATTAAAATGTTAAAATTAGTTTAAAGTATCCAAAATACGTTCAAAATGTTCATTTAGATGAAAATTTCGATTGTTTTATTTCTGTTTCTTAAAGAATGTGAATTTTTGTTTATAAATCTGCTTTTAGTTTTTCTGTGCTATCATTACAAATGAAATTAGCGAGACTTAAATAAGATAATCAGCTGTTAATTTCAATACGAGTTTGAAAACTTAAAATGTGTTTTCTGAAGAACTTATAATTCACCAAAATGTATACGACTATTGTCATAACTCAAAATGTAATCCTGATATGTCTATGGAATTGTTCAATTATGTTTTTCGTAATACTAAGAATAAAATGAACTACTGATTGGGATATAGGTACTATTATTTGTTGATGTATTAGCTGTATTTATACAAAATTTCATCGGAGATTACTGAAATTTATACGTAGTTGCATATAATGAACTGCACTTTTTTAGATTTCAAGATATCGATTAGATTTTTGTTCATTACACTCACTAGGGCCTTGCGTATCTATTATAAAGAAAATTAATGTTACATGCATAGTTTTTTTGCTAAGAGTTAGAACCGTTAATACAAAAATTTGCTAGAATTTCGACTAAAAATTTTCAATTTTGTAATTCAAAAAGATAAAAGGCCCGTAAGGTTTGTCCTTACGGAATGAAAAACCTGAAGACCAGACGCTGCGTAGCAAAAACTGCAAACTCAGACGAGGGTTGATTTCCCCTGTTCGGTTTATGAATAGTATGGGCCTGGGCGCCGGACGGACAGTACAGATCTGCCGAACAATTGGGGCAACCCGGAGCCCTCTTCAATTTTGTAATTCTAAAGGTTCCGCCGACTACAGCGATAGGCTTATACGGCAAATTTAATTAGAGCCAAGTCGTCCCCCCAGCAATCCGCTCAGTAGAGACTCATTGTCTCGGTTGCGAACGACTTACTCGGACACCACCAAGACGATTTTTTCCATTTACAATTCGTAATCCTAAACTATCTATTTAACCAATTTATAATGGCAACCCCGCTTAAGTTCCACGCCAGTTCCCTGTTGATTTCTTTGTTTTTTCCCTTTACTTATTTATACATATATTTCTTATCCATACCCTGCAAACTAATTGCGCTTTACAGTTACAATTTACATTATAAAATTGCCATTTTACATTCAAACTGCAGTCTGAATTACAATTACGCTTGCGAACATATTACAATTTACAAATACAGCTTACATTATATGCTTACAATTTTACATTTAAGGTGCAATTTCAAATACTCTTACTCTTACTATTACATTTACCATTGCATTAATAACATATTTCGATTTACAATTTCAATTTACATTATATATATATATATATATATATATATATATATATATATATATCGTAAATTTTGTAAAACGTTCCATAGTTTTGAATACTTTTAAAATCATTTTATTATTTTCGTGCCTTTATTGCCTCGAAAGATAGGACAAAAAATTTCGCAAGTAAATTGTTTGAGAAAAAAGGCACCGAACCTTACCAACATTATCCACCCTTAGCTGGATATCTTAGTAACTTCGTGCATAACTTTGCTTATTTCTATCGTGCTGAGAAATAGTATTATGCCAAAATATATTATGCATTAAATGAAATATAGAATTAATTTATCATTTAACATAGAATAATAAATTCTGAAAGTAATATATAAATGAATTACACAAATAAATTAAAAAATGAAAGGAGAAAATATCAAATTGCATAAATATACATGACTTCACTTTCTATAAACCAATAAAGACGAATAAAGATGTACCTGATTTCTAGCTTCGCACTCATTTCTGGAGAACATTCTAAAGTTTTTAAAATGTTTGCATTTATATATATATATATATATATATATATATATATATATATATATATATATATATATATATATATATATATATATATATATATATATATATATATATATATATATATATATAATTGGTTTTCTAACTATATATTGTAGATTGGGATGGTGAAAATTCTAGCAATGTTGATTAATGTTTCTCATTTTAGAATGCTACATCCAGGAGATGAATTCTTTTACAATTTTTAACTGATATTCACCCGTACCATTGCATTTGTTTTATGATATAATATAAAATGTTACAGCTGTATAAAAATTTAGCTTTTGGATATATATATATATATATATATATATATATATATATATATATATATATATATATATATATATATATATATATATATATATATATATATATATATATATATATATATATATATATATATATAAGAATGGTTTTCTAATTATATATTGTAGATTGGAATCGTGAAAATTATAATAATGTTAATTAATGTTTCCCATTTTAGAATGCTACATCCAGGAAATGAATTCTTTTAAAATTTTTAACAAATATTCACCCACACCATTGCATTTGTTTTATAATATAATATAAAATGTTATAGCTGTATAAAAGTTTAGCTTGTGGATATATATATATATATTTTATATATATATATATATATATATATATATATATATATATATATATATATATATATATATATATATATACACTCATGGAAAAAAAAAATTAGCGCACCAAGAAATAATTGCGGGATCGTAACGAAACTTGCAATGAAGGTACATGTCGGGGAGATATGCAAATGATTAGAAATGCAGCGTGATTGAGCATTACGTATAGCCGGTAGAGGGCGTTGAACATCGTACTCTGTGAAGTATAAAACAGGTAACCAAAGCTTGTTTGAGTGTGCTGAATCATTTACAAAGTAAGAGCTGAGATAGACATGCCATTACGTCGTGTTCGAAGACAATATAAGCAGTTGTCGCAGTTTGAGAGGGGGAGAATCGTCGGGATGATGGAAGCTGGGTGGTCAGCTAGGCGAGTAGCTTGTCAATTAGGCCTCTCTGATTGTGTTGTGAGGAGGTGTTGGGACAAGTGGACCCGAGAGATGTCATGTACACGAAGACCAGGCTCAGGACGCCCTCGACAGACCAGTCGTCGAGAAGACCGCCACATCGTAAGAAATGCACGCGTACAGCCAACTGCTTCATCGGCCACCATCCAGGCACACGTAGCACCTTCACTAGGGGCCTCTGTGTCTTCTCGAACCATACGAAGGCGCCTGGCTGAAGGACAGTTGGTATCGCGGCGCCCTTGACGACGATTACGTGTGCTGCCCTTGACGCCCACCCATCGACGCCTCCGTTTGGAGTTTTGCCGCGCACGAGGAAACTGGACTGCAGCGGAATGGAACCAGGTCGTCTTTAGCGACGAATCCAGATTCAATTTCGGCAGTGATGACAATCGTGTTCGTGTGTGGAGTGCCCGTGGTGAACGCTTCAATCCTGCCTTTGCTGTACAGCGACACATCGCTCCCACAGCTGGTGTGATGGTATGGGGTGCCATTGCCTACAATACACGGTCACCCCTAGTATTGTTCCCCTAGTATAGTTGCATCCCATGAGTTTGAACGAACTAGAGGCAAGGTTACAGCAAATGTGGAACGAAATGTCTCATCGACATCATACAGAACTTGTATGACTCAATGCCCGATCGTATCGCATCGTGCATTCGCGCTAGAGGGGGTCCAACGGAGTATTAACTCCTCCGTTCTTTTGCCTTTTTCTCTGAAATAAATTATCCCTTTTCTTTGATTTTCTTATCATTTACTTATATCAAAGTAGTCATTCCGTATGTAAAATTTCGTTTCATTTTGACGACTCCTTCTTGGTGCGCTAATTTTTTTGTCCATGAGTGTATATATATATATATATATATATATATATATATATATATATATATATATATATATATATATATATATATATATATATATATATATATATATATATATATATATATATATATATATATATATATATATATATATATATATATATATATATATATATATATAAATAATATATATCCACTGCTTGACAATTGCTAAGAAACAACTGGTTTTTTTCAAACTAGCGTTCCCGACATCATACCAATTACAGTAAAATGAAATGCAGAGGGCGTAACAGGGCAGGACCTGTTATCTGCATAAAATGCAGTGCACGAAAACTCTTTATTTCTTCAAAAGTTCATGCAGTTAGATGTCTGACGAAAATAGCGCCGTAGGTTATTGGAAGTTATTTCTGGGAAAATCCGTGTGGTGTAGCAATAATTAAGTGCAAAATGTCTGCAAGACATCATTTGAGTGCGTACGATCGCGGACGAGCAGTTGGACGACTCGAAGCGGAACAAAGTGTCACTACTGTGGCCAGAGTAATGTGAATGGCAAAAAGTATCATACCGCTATTAAAATTGGCCGCTGAAGGCGGAAATACTATTCGAAAGCATGCCAGTGGTCTTGGTAGGAACACCACACCACAAGAGCATCGTTATGTATCCCTAGTGGCGAAAAGGAACTGACATCTCACTCCTAGTCAGATAACTGCAGACCCTGCAACCGCTACCCGTACAAATGTATCAGCCAGAACCATTTCTAGGCTATTAAATAAGGTTGGTTTGTATGAACGGAAGCCTGTTCAATGCATCCCACTTCAACCACTCCATCGTCGAGAAAGATTACCTTGGTGTAAGGAACATATTGGTTGGGGTCAGCAAGAGTGGTCCAGAGTGATGTTCTCTGACGAATCCCGTTTCACTGTGACAAGTGATTCTGGCCAACAGTTAGTGTGGAGAGAGAGGGGAACACGTTATGCACCACAGAATTTTCAGGAGCGTCATCGGTATGGCCAAGGCATGATGGTGTGGGCAGGCATTATGCATAAAGGCAAAACACCGCTTCACATCTTTGAGCGAGGTACCGTTACATCGCCGCGGTATTGCAGATAGATTGTTCTGGATCATGTTCATCTTTTTAGGGGTGTGGTAGGTCCAGATTTTCTGTTAATGTACGACAATGCGTGGCCATACAGGACTGCTGATGTATCGGACACACTAGAAAGTAAAAATATTGAACATTGACATGGCCTGTTTACTCTCCTGGCCTAAATCCTATAGAGCATGCCTGGGATGCTCTTGGCAGACGTTTTTCTCAAAGAACTCGCCCTCCCCGAACCTCGCAAGAACTAAAAATCGCCTTGAGAGAGGAGTGGGACAATATCCCCCAAGGACTCCTCAATACTTTAGTAGACAACATAAAAAACAGATTTAAAATGTGAACTAGTGTCCGATGAGATCATACACCTTACTAAGGTACTCATAACTGTTTCGTTCTGGCAAGAAGACCCATTTTTCGTTGCTGTTTGAAAATGCTCCAAAGATCATCTTTTTTGTTTTTCGTTTTCTTCTTTTTCCATGTGGCGAAATCTGTACCATTTTGCATAGTAAATAATGCTCAGTATCTCTACTAAATATGTACTATGATACATTTCTTCAATCAATGTCTACTGTGAAATATTCTGAAAAAAGTGATTGTTCCTTAGCAATTGTCAAGCAGTATGTTAACCTTTATAGTCGTGATCCGACAAATCATTATCATGTAGAAGGAATTATAATTGTAGAATCAACTCTTATTTACATGAGGTTTATTAACATATTAAAATCTCGATTAGATAAGTCATTTACAACGGTTCGTTTTGACGAACGTAAAATCCACCATGGGAGTAGGTCTCATTATTTCCAAGTCCGATGAACTCCCCGTCCCTCCGTAAGCGTGTTGACCCTTTCAACAGTCCAAATCTATTCTCCTTGTTCGTTATTCGCGTCTGTCTTTTATGCCTCCTTCTCCTCCCTTTCTCGAACGACAATCGGCCTTTTTTTTTATCCGCGCTACGCAGACCACCTATTGTGGGTTTCATTGTCCACTGTTCCTACCTTAGATGACGTGCGCCGCTGTGTTTCCTTAATCATTCTAAATGAGCTGACTACCTCCTATTGTCAAGGGTTTCCAAAGGTGTTTGGCTCTCGACACCTGTTTGCGTTTCTTTTGATGCTTATTGAAGACGCTATTACACACGTTCATCAATTCCACTTAGGAATGGGAGACGAGAGTCTGACATACGCCCCTTCCTTTAGAAGTGAAAAAAATCTGAGACGTGTTCACGTTTGAACAACAGTCCCTGTTGATCAGAGGATAACGAGGCACACTCATGAGGTAATAACTGTGCTTCTGACACAGTATATATGTATATATATATATATATATATATATATATATATACATATATATATATATATATATATATATATATATATATATATATATATATATATATATATATATATATATATATATATATACAGTCGAACCTCCATATATCGAAATAGCAAATTGCTGGAAAAAATTCGATATATAGAAATTTCGATATATAGAATTGATCTTAGTTTTATCATAATTCTCCTAAAATATTAAAATTAAAACTAATTTTCGTATACGAAATTCCATTTCTCATTTATATGCGAATCACATTAGATGAAAGTTAATAATTAATAATAATTAAAAAAGGAATTAATATGAAAGATTTATTGAGTACTACATACCTTTAAAAAAAACATTAATCCAGACAGTGGTTAGAATGATCACAGTTACATTCTTTTAAAAAAACTGCGAATATCTTGCTGAACAGCCAGTTTTGCGGAAAGTTCATCAAAGATATGTTCGCATTTATTCAGTCCACTAAAAATTTCATCAGGGACATTTTCCGCGAATTGAAGTTCATGATGTATTGTTTCAAACGCCTCTCGCATTTCTTTTTTCGATGGCTGGGAAATAATTTCAGAATTATTTTCTTCCTCTGGTTCTTCGGTTTCTTTTTCCTGCTTTATGAAACGAAGTCAGTATGTCTTCGTCTGTAGGATAATCAGCAACAATTAACTTATCATCGACTTTCAGGAATTCGTTAAGAAGAATACCATCTGTAATGTGACCTTGGGAGTGCAAATTGTCCCAAGACTGTTGGATGTACGGGAGCACGTCTTGTTCTTCGATTTCCGGTAATACAGCGAACCCAGCTTTTGCGAAACAGTTTTTTATTGTAGATTCAGAAACGTCATTTTCCCACACTTTGGCTATTTCCGCCACGCATATCCTCATATCAATCACCTTATGTAATTTTTTTTCATTTTCAAATGTCCAGATAAGTCGTCGGAGAATGCGTTTCCGGTAATGAAATTTCAGGTTTTTTATTACACCCTGGTCCATTGGTTGCAATATTGAAGTGGTATTCGGGGGAAGAAAAAGCAAACTAACATTTGATAATTTTGAAGACACATTAGGATGGGCCGGGCAATTGTCTACAAGCAAAGCAATTTTTCTATTTTGATCACTCATTTTTCTATCCAATTTCAAAATCCACGCCTCAAAAATTTCACTTGTCATCCATGACTTTTTATTAGAATAATAGTCAACCTCTAAAGACGTTACATTTTTGAATGCTCTAGGGTTCTTACTTTTACCTACTACCAATAATCGAAGTTTTTCTTTGCCACTCATGTTAGCGCCTACCAGTACAGTTATTCTCTCCTTACTGTTCTTGCCTCCATGACAATCATCGTCTTTCAAAGTTAGAGTTCTGTTGGGTAAGCACTTTTAAAAGAGTCCCATTTCATCAGCATTAAAAATATCATCGGGCTGATAATCTTTTAGAATTTTTGTCATTGCTTCTAAAGTCATCACAGACTGCTTCAGACACACTTCTACTTTCTCCGGAAATAATCTTTTCCTTGATGCCATGTATTTTCTTAAATTTGTCCAGCCACCCAGAACTTGCTTGAAATTGATTATTTCCAAACTGTTTAGCATACTGCAATGCCTTCTCTTTTATGATAGGACCAGACATCGGCAAGTTTTGGACTCGAACGCTCTTTTTGTCCATTTCAAAACAGTCTCGTCCACTGTATCGTAACTGCATGTTTTTGAACGTTTCCCGTTAGGTTCAATACTTTCATAGTATTTCATTACGGCATTCCTATTTTTTATAATAGTCGACACTGTACTTGCGGGAATACCAAATTTAGCAGAAATGTCTTTTTTGCGCATTCCACTATCGACATTCTTCAGCAATTCAACTTTATCCACAACAATAAGGGATTTTCTTTTTGACATTGTAATCGAGAGAAAAAGTTCGAAACGAATTTATAAAGCACTACTTTAAGTTGAACAATTTTCACTGAAACTAAGCAGACGTAAAAGTCAGGAACAACAATCAGACAAAAGGGATAGCTATAAACTGATTTTACTACAAGGCAACCGAAATTCGAAAATGAGTTGGGGGAGTTGAGGAATTCCAGAACGGAACAAAAAACCGTTTGTCCACCCCTCAACCCCAGCTGAGTTGCGGGGTTCGTAGTGACCTTCACTGAACTTCCTTTTTCTCCCTGACCTTCAATTTTTGTGACGTAAACGGTCTAAAGTGGAATAAAATCTCCCAATATGGCATGAAAAAAAATTCGATATATAGAGATTTTTTCGATATATAGAAACAGTTTTTCTATGTAATGAACTTGGAGATTTGCTAAAAGTTCGATATATAGAAAATTTCGATATATGGAAGTTCGATATATGGAGGTTCGACTGTATATATATATATATATATATATTATATATATGTAATAATGAATATTCTTTTTATGATTTAGAGTTTCCATTTTAGAGGATATGTATTTAGCAGAGGGAAGTATTGAAAAAAAATGTAACAAACTGCATCATTGCATGTGGCTTGGATTTTCCCGACATTTATATAGCCACAATAAATACAATGAATAGTTAAAAAAGCAGATTTTATTGATGCTCATTAATATCCGTTTAAATTTATATAGTTTTCAGCACATGCACAAAAATTCTACACATTAGAAAACAGAACTGATGTATTTCAATATATATCTTGATGCTCCTGTTATTAAGTCTACTTTGTTAAATGACTGCGTCTCTAGCGTACCATAAATTAAAGAGATCCCCTTTATCGAAGATCAAAACCAGCTGCTCGGTTACTTTAGCTCTAGTAGAGGCTCAAATAGACGTATAATCGTTTCTATCGTCACTCCCTAGCCAATGATTATGCGATTAGCGTCTCATCTGCATTGCACTGTTGACATTAACTGCGCGACGTAGCTATTAGAAACATGTGACCAGTGACACAAGTATAATTAGCACATGATCAGTGCATCCAAGTTGATAGAGCACGCCTGTTGGAATTTCACGACAAGATTATTGCCATTCATTTCGAGCACTTGGTTGTTTATAATATTCAACGTAACGTATTTATTCTAAGATGCGAGAAAATTATAGGGAAAGGCTTACGCGAAAAGTCAAAGATTAAGAGCACGATCATTAAAAATTCAAATATTTCCCCGTTTCAATAAGGGGTGATGTCAGGCTGAAGAATTCAAAGAGTAACGGCAATAATTATCCCATGAAATAGCAGTGGTTTTGATAATTGATAATTGTGCACGCGGTAGGTTATATTGTACTTGCAAATACATTTATATTTTCACCAAGAACAGCGTTATAATATGTGTTCATGAATACTTACTTTTAAACTAGGCTATAAAAAATCCCCCCAAAATGGTGAAATTTCAATGTTAAAGTTGAGAGCAAATTGTCAGTTACAGCCGAATAAAATGATATAAATCTTGCTTTGAAAGTACCTGGGGTATATAGATGTGTCTAATATTTTCGTTTATCCTTCTATTTTAAAAAAATCCTATTTTTCATATATCCGAAAGTAAGCAATTTACATATTTAATTCTGTTAATCACTATTTAACAACTCTTAGGTGCGTTTTGTACTTGCAAAAATGTGTTTTTAGAGTTTTTTGCCAGTCATAGTTTCGAACAAGTGGCCGTTTTAAGAAGTGGCTGGAGCGGATTGATACTATAGTAATTAAATAGGATATCATTAAGTATAATTATAAAACTTTTAGAACTCCCGCTCGGGCAGAAGAATTCAAAGAATAACGGCAATAATTATCACATGAAATAGCAGTGGTTTTGATAATTGATAATTGTGCACGCGGTAGGTTATATTGTACTTGCAAATGCATTTATATTTTCACCAAGAACAACGTTATAATATGTGTTCATAAATACTTACTTTTAAACTAGGCTATAAAAAATCCCCCCAAAATGGTGAAATTTCAATGTTAAAGTTGAGAGCAAATTGTCAGTTACAGCCGAATAAAATGATATAAATCTTGTTTTGAAAGTACCTGGGTATATAGAGGTCTCAAATATTTTCTTTAAAATATTAGACACCTCTATATACCCCAGTTATACAATAAAATTTTATTAATATTTTATTTAAAAAAAATCTTATTTTTCATATATCCGAAAGTAAGCAATTTACATATTTAATTCTGTTAATCACTATTTAACAACTCTTAGGTGCGTTTTGTAGTTGCAAAAATGTGTTTTTAGAGTTTTTTGCCAGTCATAGTTTCGAACAAGTGGCCGTTTTAAGAAGTGGCTGGAGCGGATTGATACTATAGTAATTAAATAGGGTATCATTAAGTATAATTATAAAACTTTTAGAACTCCCGCTCCGGCTGAAGAATTCAAAGAATAACGGCAATAATTATCACATGAAATAGGAATGATTTTGATAATTGATAATTGTGCACGTGGTAGGTTATATTGTACATGCAAATACATTTACATTTTTTACCAAGAACAACGTTATAATATGTGTTCATAAATACTTACTTTTAAACTAGGCTATAAAAAAATCCCAAAAACACGGTGAAATTTCAATGTTAAAGTTGAGAGCAGATTTTCAGTTACAGCCGAATAAAATGATATAAATCTTGTTTTGAAAGTAGCTGGGGTATATAGAAGTGTCTAATATTTTCGTTTATCATTTTATTATTAAAAAATCTTATTTTTCATATATCTAAAAGAAATTTACATATTTAATTCTGTTAATCACTATTTAACAACTGTTAGATGCGTTTTGTACTTGCAAAAAAGTGTTTTTAGAGTTTTTTGCCAGTCATAGTTTCGAAAAAGTGGCCGTTTTCAGAAGTGGCCGGAGCAGATTTATACTATAGTAATTAAATAGGGTATCATTAAGTATAATTATAAAACTTTTAGAACTCAAATATTTTTAGCTACTAGTTTGGGGAGAGAAAAATATTTTTAACAATTATTTTAAAACTTCCTAAATTTTAAACACTTTGAAAAAGTATTTTTTAAATAACTATTTAGTTATTAAAACTTTCTACGTGACCTTACATGTGTCATCAAAGTATATCTTTTATAACTCCAAAAGATCCTTAAAATCAAATATATCTTATAGAGCATATCATTAATTACAACTCCTAAATTTGTAATAAAAAAGCAAAACTTTTTTTTCACATTTCGGAATTACAGACGGGTAAAATAAATTTATGTGTTAGAAAATAGTTAATCACAGATATAAAGACTTTAGAGGTGCGGGTAACATTTTATGATGCAACAAGAAAAACACATTACTTAACTTGCGTTGTGCTCCAATCAAAACATTGGCCTCATAAAGGAATGTTTATGACCCCCTTGCCAAACCTTTTGCACGATATAGTTAGACATCATTGTCTTTCTTTCAGTCATAAAATATAAATCATTTGATTTAGGATTATCCAAAATAGCATTTCAACAAAATGTTTTCAACAGTAAGGCCTGTTCCTCTAAAATTTTAGGAAGAAGTATAAAAAAAATAAATATTACCTTTTTTACCCTTATATCTCGTATTTTTCTGCTTTCCCCAGTAAAGAAAATTATAATGAAAATATTTAATGTAACTTTATGACAATTTAAAGAGCTGAAAGTTTTTTTTTACTTTGATAACTATCATTCCTGGTTTTAAAGATATTTCTGTTGTAAAATAATCATAAGAATTAATTTGTAAAAAATAAAATTTTTAATTTTTTTTCTACATTTATCTAAACGAATTAAAGAAT
The DNA here is from genome assembly GCA_907164885.2 of Dolomedes plantarius. Lineage (NCBI taxonomy): Eukaryota > Metazoa > Arthropoda > Arachnida > Araneae > Dolomedidae > Dolomedes > Dolomedes plantarius. The sequence continues at coordinate 123,847,772 of OU015494.1, read as the reverse complement.
TGTTTTGAACTGTTTATTACTAATTTTGAGCTGTTTAATATTTAATACCATAGATAATTCAACGATTTCAGAACTGGATTTTAAATAATTTTGCTAAAGGAGATCTCATAGGAATTCTTAGCAACGATGCAGTAGAGAGGCATCTCTTGGTATATAAAGCTATAAATGATCTTAACCCAGTAGTCAATTGGAAGAAAAATAAGTAGTTGTGACTTTTGCCGTACATTCCTACCTATTTAGCTGAAAGTGTCAATTTCTATAAAGCGTTAAAAAAGGTATAATGAACAACCTTTGGGAATATTTCAATCATTTCTTTCTTGTAGCAGGCTGTTGGTGCATCCTCAACACACTCCTCTACTTTTCACAGATCTTCACATCTGCGATAAATAGATCAAGTAATATAAAAGTAATTTGCATTTGTGTTCACCCATTTTATTTTTTCATTAAGTTAAAAGAGTATTTAAATTATCTCTCCTCATTTTGCAGTTTTCCTTCCTTTTTTCAAATTTGTAGTTTTGAAATGCCGAGATTTGAATTTCAGCTTACCTGGCTGAAACATCCTTTTTGAAATGATGTTATTTTCTGTATTACCTGAACAGAGAGTTATGTTTGGGAACTTTGTTAGCGAGGCAATTTGAAAGTTCTTTGGGCGTACTTCAAAGCATGCATGTTCAGAAAGCATGAGGTGCTCCTGTTCGATTCCCAAAGTGGCAATGTGGTAAATAAAAGTTTTAAGTGAATAGTCTTAGTTAGAGTGCAAATGTTGTTATTCCTGACACAAAATATAATTCTCTTACTGAATATATAGGTAATTGATTTCTATTAACTAAACCTACGATACCTTAATTTAAGATTCAACCAATGCTATTACCAATGTAGTAACATAACTATACTTTCCCTCTAACTGATATTTTTTACTTTTAAAATATACGCGTCAAATTGAAAAAGTAAAATAAAATATTGTTATAATTTTATAAAATTATTTAATTGACATTTTCAAAAGTAAAGTGCATTTCAATGAGGATAAAATACATTCCAAAATAGAACGAAATCAGATATTCCTCTCCGAATCTTTTCGATATAAATGACGTTTCCTTGAAAAACTATCTTTAAAACTCATGAGTTTAGCGTGGGTCTGACAGAATATATATGCGAAGTGACTTCCCAGCAGAGAAAATTCGAGAAGTGTGAAGTAAACGTTCTTAAACATGCAAAAATTCCCATTCGTTCTTTAAGAATTTATTCACATTAAATTCATGATTTGCAGAAGACATTTTGAATAGGGACTTCAAACAGATTTTCAATATACAAAATTCGCTCTTTGTCATATGCAAATGTCAGTATTTGTAATTCTTTACAAATTAGTTTCGTTTTGTTCCATTGTTTGAGGGCAAGATTTAACAAAATAAATTGCGAAGAATAATATTTTCTTAAAGTGGAAGTTACAGCCTTGCCATTAGTATTCTAGCAAATTATTGTTTTAATATCGATGAATGAGCGAGCATTTACATATAACATGCGATTACTTGTTTGAAGTGCATGAAACACGTTTTCGAGAACTTACATTAAAGTTGGGAAGAAAGCAATATAACAAATAGATTTCTTTGCATCGTGGAATTATTCAGTTAGAAATACAATTGCCAAGAAGTTAGGTCACCCAGGTTTAAAACCCGTCATTGGCAAAATGGTCGCATCTTTACCCGTAACGTTAGTCCCCTTCAACGCTGTAAAGAATGATTATAAACTGTTAGTCACACTTAATACACTATTTTCTGAAGAGGAAAATTCATCCTTCCCAAAAAGTAACATATCAATAAATAAAAAAAAAATTAAAAATGAAATAGGGAGCATGTGACAGATTGAGTTAAAAAACTGATATTTCCTAATATTTACGAAATAGTTCAGATGGTAATTCATCTGGCTCGAAATTAGAAAGCCTGGAATCTATCAACATTCAAATATGTAAGAAAGTATGTAAAAAATAAGGCAGTAATAAAACAATGCTAAATTTAGCTATTGAACTTAAAACACACGAGTTGAATATCTTGACTTTGAAAGAAGTAATAGACATAATTCTAAATAAAAAATAGGTGTTAAATAATAAAATCCTTAAAAAGGTTTTCATTTAGCTATCGTGAATGCTCTCTGGAATTGAGAGTCTTTCATTATTGCAAGTATCTAATAAATTGGCAGTGATATTTCCTTACGTATATTTAATTAATTAAGAATTGTTCACACTTTTCAGAGAATGTTTCAAAATGTTATTCTAGAAATGATATCTCGTTACACAAGAATTTTCTTTTCGCTTTCTTAAAAGAACAATATTCTCAATCAATTTTTTGAATTTCTGGACATTTGAATGGATCCCTTTTTAAACAAGAAAATAAAATATAATTGTTTTCTTTTCATTCATAACTGAAGAATTAGAAGTCACTTCAATATTTATACCACGATAGAAATATGATTAGTGAATTATAATGATAGTTAGCACTAAAACTTTAAAATAAAAAGGGATTCATTTCAGTATCAGACATTTTTTTCTCTCTGGACCATCAACTTTCATCTTACCTATGTTATATAATTTTGTAATGATAGTTTCTCTTAAAGGTCTCTTTATAGAGAGAACCTTATGCAAATAAAAGTATTTAAACCATTTGATATTTAAAAGAAATTTAATATGTCATTTAAAAGCCAGTTTACATTTTGACATATCTGACAATTGCATAGATTTCATTTTTTTTCCATTTTTATAAAAAATCATTTATAAAAGTCATATCACTTTAAAGTTAAAACGTAATAAGTATTTTAAGAATAATTATTGCTTTAGAGAAATGGCTTCAAAAAATTTTTGGACAAATGAAAAATCCTGACAACAGTTTAATGATATTAACGGTTGATTGTCATTAAAATTATTAGAGTGAAATTGTTACGGTTTATTGGTAGTGAACATTAAAATGAATAAATTAACGCTGTTGAAAATTTCCCATCGAGATAATTTTTATACAAATCATAAAAAATTCCATTCTGATATAAGTAAACCTAAAAAACCTTTGTTAAGAGGGATGCGCATTCAGATTACAATATGAAATAAAACTGTTGTTCCGGGTAATGTAATCATTAAAGAAACACACGATTTATGATATTGGATTTTAAAATCTCTATAGTACATTGAAACTACGAAAATTAAAATGAACTTTTAATGAGAAATTTTTGCCCTGGACCCCATTAAATAATATTCAGCTGCTGAAATATCCCTGAAAAGCTATCTGTTATTAACTTTAATATTACTATTATTGTTATTCCATTTAATATTAATACCTTCCGTTAATTTTAACATTTTTAGCAACAATTTTTCCCTGAATTCCTTTACGAACTCATTTTCCGTAATCATGCTTCATCAATATAGATTTTGAGTCTTGAATTCTGTTAATCACCTTACGTAAACAAAAGTACTGAAAGATTTTGAAACTGAAGTAGTTAGGTCAATTAATTGCTATTAATTATATTATTAACAAATGAAACAGCAATAGTTTGTTTTTTCATTTATCTCTTTTGTGCATTTTCTGTCAAACTAATTTTGAGAAAGTGTCTGTAACGAGTCTTTTTGGCAAAAATAATCTGAGTTACCTAAAAAAGGTATATGCAGCATTTATAACGAGTTTATTACTTAACAATAATCACAAAAATAAGATGAATGGACAGAAAAATAGATCTTTGCTTGTTAAGCAGTTACAATAAAATAAAAATTACGGAATAGTCAGGGATTAAAACTTAACATAACCAATCAAGTACTGACAATAGGTTTTTTTTAGAAATTTAATTTGGCTGTTAGAGAAAACTTGAAATAAAACGAAACAAATGTATAAAAATATCTCTTTGAAACTTTTAAAAAAGGCAAAAGGATAATTTACAAGTACTATATGCTTATACAATACTCACATATAATTTTTTCCTAATTTTTAATTCTTAAAAGTAGAGTTGTACAAGGTGCGCCCATAAAATAACCGTCATTTTTTATATAAATAAGAAAAATATTACTCACCTTCAAATATATTTATCTCCTTCAAAATAATTGCCAAAAGAGTCTATACAATTTTTACAACGTTTTTTCAAGTCATTGGAACATTGTTTATAGGCATTGAAACTAACCGTTCGCAAAATACACGTAACATTTGATTTAATATTCGAGACGTTTTCAAATCTCTGTCCTTTCATGGCCATCTTAAAAAAATGCATATAGTTTAGAGTAAAACATTTTAGACAGGAAAATTTTTAGTTATTATTCATGGAATTGTATAACTGGCTGTGGTCCTCGATACAAGGTTACTAAGACGTGCAAGTCTTGATTCATTGATGTATGAATATACAAGGTGCAACCCTAAAGTAACCGGACAATTTTTTTAATAAGAAAAATATTACTGACCATCAAATAAATTTATCTCCTTCAAAATAATCACGAAGGAGTCTATAGAAATTTTCCAAGGTTTCATGAAGTCATCGAAACACTATTTATGTGCGTTGGAACTAACAGTGTTGCAAATACGCTTAAACTTTGATTTAATATAGGACTTCAAATCTCTGTCCTTTCATGGCTATCTTAAGCTTCGGAAAAAAGAAAAAATCAGCTGGTGATAAATAACAACTCGGTAACTTCAAACATGCTTGGGATAAGCAAAGAAAGCTGTAGATTAATTTTAATTGAAAATCGGAAATGAAAAATGTCTGTGCTCGATTTGTGCCTCGGGTTTTGACATAACAGCAAATAGAAGACAGAAAAGCTTTGTGAAGATTTGCTGACTACTGCTCAACAGGACAACTATTTCTTAAGTGTATTATAGCAGGAGATGAGACCTGGCGTCTACAATACGACCCGAGAAACAAAAAGACAAAATGCACAGTGGAAAGAACCGTCGTCTTCCAAACAAAAAAAAAGCACGGATGTAAAAATCATAGACTAAGGTGATGCTGATTACATTTTTGATTACAAAGGACTTATTCACCACGAATTTTTTTCCTGACGATCAAATAATTAATCAGTATTTTTATAAGGAGGTACTTTTTCGGTTAAGAAACAAGATAAGGCGAGTTAGGAAGGAACTGCTTGATTCTGGGAAATGGTTTGTTTTACACGAAAATGCTAGGCCCCATACAGCAATTTCTGTACAACAATATCTTGCTAAGCATTCAATTACAGTGATAAATCACCCACCATATTCTCCCGACTTATCGCCAGCTGATTTTTTCCTTTTTCCGAAGCTTAAGATGGCCATGAAATGACAGAGATTTGAAAACTAAATCAAATGTTACGTGTATTTTGCGAACGGTTAGTTCCAACGCATATAAACAGTATTTCGATGACTTGAAGAAACGTTGGAAAAATTGTATAGACTCCTTTGGTGATTATTTTGAAGGAGATAATTTATATGAAGATGAGTAATATTTTTCTTATTTATAAAAATACGTCCGGTTACTTTATGGGTGCACCTTGTGTTTTGGGGCATGAAAAAATATTTAAGAATTGTTTAATATATTCTAACTGTTCGCATATTCTGAAGGTACATTAATTTAAGAAAGTGCTGAAAAAATTCTGAAAATGCTTTTAATTAATGACATATAATACTGCGTAGTATTTACTGCACAGACCATCTACATTGACCTAAATTTAATCCGTGTCTCTTAACTTTAAACCAGGTATTCTATTTGCTAATCTGTTTTAGATAACGATTTTTTTCTTTTTGTCATTACTTTCCTTCCACAACCCACCATTCTCTCTTCAGTGCAAAGACAAGGATGTTAGCTCGAAAGAAAATAAAATATTGTTATAAAATTATTTTTCCCTATGTTGCAGAATTTTCCCTCCCTAAACTTTTACTGTATGCTTCTTCATGGTTTAGAAATGATTGTTTTGAACAATCAGCTGTAATACAGTACCAAAATCGGATAGAGCCCCCGGCCTTGAAACCTCGAAGCCGGTACTCAAACATCCAAATTGTCCCGGGGGATGTGAAGATCACTCATTTTATGAACTTTATTTCTCGCAAATTAAATAACTGTTAAATGAGGGATTGAGATGTAGAAAACTAAATTAGGACTTTTAAATGAATTGCATCCTTTTTAAAGGGACGATCTAATAAAAACACATACTTTTATTTTATGAAGCACGAGAAGCAATTGTATACTCCACAATGAAGTGTTGATCGAAGAATAAAAATTGCAGTTTACCACTGGGGGGAGGGGTGTCTTACCTTCTATAAAGTATGGTATTATTCAGCATGGAGAGATGAGTTGGCTAATTATAAAATTATATAAAACATTTTTTAACTAAAGCCATGGCAATATCAAATGAAAATAATCATTAGCTGCACGATACTAAGTCTTCTCTGAACTATGCGAACAATGGTCCAAAAGTCTATGGCTCTAGTCTCTGACACAAAATATCTTGGGGTCCAAATCCTGAATTATCATAACCAGCATGGCTCTTCTTTAGTATAGTCATGGTCAGGTTAGCTCTCAATTCGCAAAAGACTTTCGCAGTGCTCTAAATTCGCGAAATAACCCACTCTGAACTCTAACTTAATACTCGTTATGCCGTTGGGGATACACAGCTACTCTTGTCCAATCCAACGAATCAGTCTCATAGTTACACAGCCATGCTTTAACGGAATCTTTTAAAACATGGCCGTAAGCTGAGAGGTCTTTTGAACACCCCATTCCGTGAAATGAAGTAAAAATATTGAACCATCTGTGAACTTTTGATTTGAAAGAGATAATTCTTGCATCCTGCTTCTCCATCTCGAATTATTAAGATGTAAAAGACCGCATACGCTGGGATTTTCATATCTGTCCTAATATGTACGATTCATTTCCGCAGGAAGAACAATTTTTTTAAATTAACAGTTGCCGTACAAATTTAACTTCTTCCATGATAATTCTAAACTCATTCGTAATAACATAAAACTATTGATACAAATAATAAGCTTTTTTAACAGCAACTTGTATTGTACGAGATTAGAGGGAAGTCCTAATATGACGTTTTATATTAAAGGTTTTCAAGAATCTAATGATTCTGGATAAATTGAATCAGTTTTAAAATTTTCCTCTCAGCCACGCATAAATCTTCCTGGCAACTGGGAAGTCCTCCATACTGTACTTTGTAGAATGTTGTTGACAAGGGAAATCACTGTAATTATGGTTTATTAATTGCGATAGAACGAATTAATCAGAAATTAGGAAGTTCGGTTGTGTCAGGCTTTGTGATAAATTATAAATAGCAGTAATGGGAATAAGGTCTATTATAGAATGACTATTTATCTAGTTTTTTGGTGCAAAATATTGCCTTCCGTATGTTATAATATGTCTGTGAAAATTGTTTCATCAAATAAAAATGTTTAATCTTACTGCTTTGTGAAAGCTAGGATTATTATAATATAGAAGGATTTAGATTCGATGGCCTCGCATGGGTAGTTATTATATACCATTATTTAAGCGGTATTATCATGAAGACATAATGTCAATGAAATGAGTAAGAAATTAAAATATATATATATTATAGTCAGATCATGATACACGATTATGCCTGTGTATTCAGTATTTATGTCAAAAATTCTGCTTATTGTAAGACTCAAGTATGGAGACATTGTATACTCTTAATTTCTTAACGAATGTGGGATTTATATATATTAAAGAAAATTGCATTAGGATAGAAAATGTACAAGGATTTAATTTTTGAAACCATTCTTTGAAAAAGAGTTGGTTGGAAATTAGGTTTTGGTTTATTGTTTGGAGGAGAGTGTTACTGTCACCTTTTGCTACACGAAAGCGGGACGGAGCCTTTTAAGGAATGGAGTCAATGCCTGCTAAGAATAGCATTTCATTATTCCAAGGACAGAAAGAAGCAAAGAGGGTCCTTCGAATCTCTCTCGAGTGGGACTTTAAAGTTTTTTTTCAATGAAAAATATATACATTTATGAAAAATAAATATTTATCGTCAACAAATGGGACCCGTGACTCATCTACTTGACTCTGTTTCTAGTGTGAAATTATCGTATGGATTAGTTGTGTATTTGTGGGAAGTCTATGAAGTTAGCACCATTTTCAGCAGTTGAGTTGTCTGGAAAAGCGGAAAGTATTAAAACACATTCAAATTATACTTCCAGCGTTTCCAAAACAGGGAGGTTCAGAAGAATTGTTCAAAGAAAGCAGATTTCTACTATCAAAAATCAATTAAAACACGAAGGTTAAAACAAGGGATTCGTGTTAAACTGTATTTGCAATTTTTGAATGTGCAATTATGACTTTAATTTTGAGAAAATGTGTGATTTTATTGCACAAAAGCAATCTACTGAAAATAAAGAGGCTCGCAATCTAACCTTGGATTTTCAAATAAATAATTCTACCAACAACTTCTCAGAAAATCGAGAAAATCTACTTTATTGAGTTGTATTTTTAGAAAGTAAAAAAAAACAAAATCTGCATTTTGTTCACATATTTCGACTGATTTTGATGTTTCTCGAAAATTCTCGTCTCTATAAAATGACGAGCAGTGCTTCAAAATGAATTTATTTTTCAGCCATCCACATGATGTAATGATTAGCATTTAGAGCATAGTGGGTTTGGGTTTGAATCAAGGGTAAGATAGTAGCAAATATGTATATAATACGCCAAGCGCATGCACAATGGATGCGAAAGGCTGTCCTACTTGGCATGCATCACCCCAGCGGTGATAATTACATTCGATATTTTTTAATGCAATTAAATTACAGTTGAGAAAGTTATAAAGTACATGGCTTTATAACAGACGTTCTTATGCTGTCTCGTCTGAGGGAGGAGTGTTGTTTCACCTGTATGTTGCTGACATAACAAAGTAGCCAACAATTCGTGGGGTGGATGTGTCAGTGTCCTAAGGACAAAGTGCCTGTAATGTTGAAAAAAAGTTTTTTTTCTTTCAGTTATTAAACTACATATTTTAAGATCATATAAAGATATACTGAATCAGTATGCAAATTATTTGAAACTCTAGACAACTTAGGTATTGATGCGAGCATAAAAATATGGAACTGACAGATAGGTTTATGAAAAAATATAATTATATATCGAGAATAGTTTACGGTAAAACTATTTTTCAAAAAAAAAAGTTGATCGAAATTTTTATTAAACTTAAAAAACTAACTTTAAAAAGTTTGTTTTAGAATAGAAACAATTATCGAATATTTTCTGATCTTGTGTATCATTTTAAGAACTTTATTTAATTTTTACGATTCCATTGTCTACACAAAGATATATTTTAGGTACTTAATCAAAGTGATTAAATGATATCTAAATTTCATTTGCTTTACTATGTCTCAGGACGCGCTGGATGAATTATTCCGATATCATACAAATTTTTATTTAAAAAAATAATGAGATGATGTATTTTTTTCAAAATTAAAGGTAAAGTTTGTTTTAAAATTCTTATGTAAATACAATTTTAAAGAAATCTCAAATGAAGAAAACACTATTTTTTGTTTAGCAACATGTTTTATTTTAATGGGAGTTTAAAGTTTAATCAGTACTGGTAAGGAAGCAGACAATTAGCAAATGATTTCTTTTCATGTTATTTTAAAAGTTTCCATTATCGTTATATCTGTAATATAAGGCCCCCGTTCAGTTGTGAGAGGCTTGTTTATATCTACAGATCATTCATGCAAGCATTCAATCAAGCGCGTGCATGCGGAATTATATGTACAAGGTTTCCCCGTGACTCATCTACTTAACTCTCTGCCAGCGAATAATTACAGCATTATGGCAACAAAACTGAACTAAGTTTTATTTTTTACCTTGTTATTGTGAAAGCAGATCAGAACTAACTACCAAATTAGCTTATATATGTGTGTTATGTTTGTACGTGGATGACGGTGATAGTTTCGTTTTGCAACAAATTATACTTGGTTCATAATTTATAAAGAATTCACAGTCATGTCACAAACAACCATTTTAGTTCTGGTGGGTGCGGTACCTAAAATAATCATCAATAGCGGGCGTTGGCCTAAACATAAGTATTAAATATTATGTGATTTGAAAAGCTTCCTTCGGATTGTGATTTTTAGTAAATTTGGTTGTTTTTATTCTTTTTATCTGTGCACATATATCAATCTTTATTTTATTGTGCTAATTTACCACACATTTACTTGACGCACAAAATAAATGTGCTTGTTTTACTCTTTTATACTAGGTTGTCAAACGTTAAATATCTTCGTTTCCTCTTTAACCCCTCCTTTTTTCAGTCTTTAAAAACTTTTCTGCTTTATAGCATTATTTTGTGAATTTGGAATGCATTTTAGAATGCGTGTTTTTTCTCGCACTATTTAGATAATTTACTCCCAGGTGAGAACGCATTTTACTTGAACATATTTCTAAGAATATGAAGAAATTCTGCCAAGAGCCCCTGCTTTTCAGAAAATTTTTATTTGAAGCTTACCAGTGAAAACAACATGTGACTCGAGATAATTTTGTTTTGCGCTACAAGCTCTAACTTCTTCTTCTTAACTCCTGTTCGGCTTCTACATCACTCCTAAGATTCTAACCCTACTAAGATTCATGGTGATGATAATAAGCTTCATAATCAAGCTTGTACACCACTCGAGGGAAATATCATTCACACTCCTTGTGTATTTGCTTTCGCCAACAAATAGCTCGTTTTGGGCCACAAATCATACTTTCTAATTACAGTATGGTTTGGTCTTGACAGAGAGGATTGCACATTTTTTCTAAAAATATGGATCCTGTAGAATTTGACCACAAATTAGCCCTTAATTAAAATCTAGTTATCAAATCGAAAATTATGTTTTATAGTCCTTATAAGGCATAAAGAACAACTTTATCACCGCAGATTCAACGTAAAATAGGAGACTTGTTATACGGGGCTTAAAAAATCTCAAGCTGTCTCCTGTGAACTGAAATACATTTTTGTACCTCATTTTAAAATATTTATTTGCCAACTGCATATTATGTTGGTTAGAGCGGTACTTTCACAAACTCGCGTGGGGTTCGAATCCAGGTTAAAGTATGAACGTTTCGGTATTTTACTCATAGGGTGCTGCCATAATGCAGTAGCCAACACTGTCGCGTTGAGTGTTGTCGATTTCCTCAGGAGAAATTGCCTATCGCGTTTGAAAATAAAAATTTAAACAATTTTGATATAATTTTTTATTTTTATATTTCACTTGCCTATAATACGCAGAAGTCATCAAACCTTATTTTTTAAGACCCAGCCGAGTGAAAAAATACAGAGGAGTTTGAATAAACCCCCAAAAGATGTTTTATATTTAGGGGAAAATATTACTGCAGTATTCCTTGCAACGAATTCATTTCACCAAAATAGGAGATGAAAGTTATGACAAACAGTTTTTTTTGGACCACGCTTACTTTGTAAGTTACACTCTTTTTAGAAAGCTGTGTGTGTTCAAATCGTAAAACTTTCCAATCACCGAATTCAGCTTCCCGTGTGTGATGACTGATTCATATTTTTCCTGGATACGACAAAATTTTATTAATTTCAGGAGCTGGGATGTTTATTCATGACAAGAGTACTAAACTTTTAATTTGTTAACTTATATTAAATACTTGTTGCACTATACTAAAAATTATATTAAATTTTCTAAAAGAAATCATAGACTGTCATAAAGAAATATTAAAATATCATATTTTTGTAATATTTGTGTGGTATATACCAAGATGTGTCAACAATTTTTAATATGCTGGAGAACTTTTATAATGATTAGCCTCACATAGTTTGTAAGCTATAACTAAGATTATATAAAAATGTAGTGATATATGCCAAATTTATGAAGCATTTATAGGATCCCATATTAAAATTCTCTTTAAAGTATGCGGGCAAGCCACAGTACTTAACTAGTGCAAGTCCCCTGTGAATGGAGTATCAGTCTAATCAACTGTTATTTGCTTTCATATTTGTTACGAATTAAATAAGCTATGATATTGAACAATGCAATCCTTCAATAGCTACGTTTGAAGTTTGTTAAAATGAAAAGCAATCAGTCTAGCAGTGAAAAACCTTGTAAAAATATGAGTTTGTAAACATTCTAGAAGTAATATAAACCTCTTCGTTCACACTAATAACAAGAATACTTTGAGTTGCTCTTCGTATTAGCTCCAGATGACTCGTATTAGTTCCAGATTGTAGACTTGATTAGCTAGCACAAACAGCATATATTATTTTGCATATACACCTCTATGCAGCAAAATTAAGCTATACTGTCATTTCTTCCTAGAATGCTTTTTCACCACTACGTCTTTATAAGTATCAGGCTGACCATTTGATCTGGACCAGCATGAAATTTAAGCCGGATTACGAAAATAGGTTTTCTCTTTTACATCTGTAAAATTGCAAAAATACAAATCTGCTAAATTTTTGGGAAGAACTTCTGCAGAAACAAGTTGTTCAAGCAGCTGTTTGAGAATAGGGTTGCAGTGATTCGGTTAGCATATCCAGTATCTCTGTTACACCACATTAGTTCTCACCAAAATGTTTTGAAGGTTTACACATTGTTTTGTTTGGAATCTGGATGCATTCCGAAATGAAACTAAAGTATAGATTTGTACCATTAGGGACTTTTACACAAAGGGATTTACAAATTGCTCCTTCCGTATATTTTATATGATTGACAATTTAACAAGCGAGGGGAAAAGGGAGTTATGGCAAAAAATAGTAGATTGCTTAAAAATTTACCGATTCGTTTTCGACTTCCCCATTTCAACATAAATTATATATTTGTAGTATAACATTATTATTTACTCTTGCATTACTGTCTTTAGTTAAGTCAGCTTTTCTGGTGCAAGTTTTCCCATTGGGAGAAGTTTGCGCATTTGTGTTTTGGGTGCATGCTTTAAGAAGTTAACAGTCGCATTAAAAGACATAAAATACTCAAATATATGACAGAAATCGCAAATTCATTGGAAAATAGGTGAGTTAAATAAGATGTTTTCTAGCAGTGGGAACCAAGTAGGTCTAAAGCTGACCATCACTGCATTGACTCTATGGGCCTTTTCAAATAGAATCCGCAGCGTGAGCGTTAAAGATTCAGTTGGCACTGATAGGTTAAATGGGTAAATGATTGGTTAAAATTTTTATGCTGACGCTGATAGGTTAAATGGGTAAATGATTGGTTACAAATTTTTACGCTGACGCTGACGGATTCTATGTAAACAGGTCCTAAGAGTGCCAGAACAGAGAATGAAAATAAGTTGAAGCCTGTTTAAGGAAAAAAGCTTCATGTCATGTGGAGGAATCTGTAAAAACTAGCACAAGTGTGAAGAAATTACAATTAAAATTTAAAAGTTAGAACAATGATCTGCTTATGGAAGTATCCTGTTATCCAGGGGCAGTTTGAGATAATTTGTTTTCTGTCCTGAAATGTTTCATATCGAGAAAATAAAGTTTGATTGTGTCATTATGATTTTACCAGATATTATTTCTTATCCCTCAACCTTGACAATGCAAGAGAGGTTCAAATAGTTATTTCTTTACAGTTTGTTTTGTTTTTCTCCTTAGTTTCATTTCTCTACGAGTTTTTATTATTTTTATGAAGAGTTTTTCGTTACTCAGTATCGCATCAACAGGCAACTATATTTAAAAAGTATATTGCAGCTAAAAATAAACAAACCTATCTTGAGAATACCATTATTCCATATGTCCATTATTCCTCCAATCTGTTCATATAGGTAAATAATAGTAAATATGTTTGTAAATATATCGGTAAAATATTGGTAAATATTGGTTCTTATTGGTAAAGACCCTTACTGAATGTTTCAAAATCTTATGGGAACCATGACCGGTTAACTGTTTATTATTTTTAATTAGCTTAGTTTGCTCGATGATTACCTATATAAATGAGCTCATTTTCTCCCTATAAATGGCATAGATATAAGTCAATTCATGGACGCAATCGGTTGTTTTATATTTTGCATTAAATAGTCCTATAATAATAAATGGAACTTTGAAATAAACAGAACTTTGATCTGATTGGTTAATTTGGGAAATTTTCCTTTAACATTGGTATTTAAATTTTCAAAGGGCGTGGGAATGACATTATAACAATTAAATGCAATATTCAAAGATAAATACCTAGTATATGAAATAAATGTAGAGATATACAGTCGTGGTGATCATATTATCATTTTGCTTTATATTAACAGAGTCTAGATATGAAATACAGAACCTAGGGCCAAAACATATAGACTTATTGTTGAATCATATCTTGGATAAATAGCAAATTTTAAACAGTTTGGTAATAAATTTTTTTTTAAGTTCCGTGGAGAATTATTATAATTATTAATACAATATATGCTACAAAGTTGTAAAATATCTGTAGAATACTCCTGTAAAATATTAAAATAACGTGAAATTAAATACATATAAATATTTGAATTTATAACACTGTTTCATATCTTAGGTGTAGAAATATATTTCAATTTTATAAAGCATTTGTTAGGATATTAAAATTTCGAGCTATATACGAAAATTTTAAAACTTCTCTCTTAAATTACAGTACTTTTTATAACCATTATTGAAAACCCTTTTTATAGAAAAAACTTTTCAGTTTACTTGACTTCTTATATGCAGAGATAATCAAACTTTATTTCCGGAAACAGTAACGTGAAAGGGAATCTGAATGAATTTAAATAAAACTTCGGCAGAATATTTCATTTTCAAAGGAAATATTTCTGCCATGTTTGTTGCATGAATGGAATAGGAAAAGAAAGAAACTGTTTTCATCAGAACGCGCTTATTTATACGTTGCATTTCTTCCAGATGTTTGTATGTATTAGGATATGAAACATTTTTTTTAATCAACGGTCGCATAATGACTTGTGCATGCAACCTTTTTAATGGATTTATAAATAATCCTATCTATTATTCTCATACCGAAAATTATTAATTTAGGTTTAAACTAAAAAATATATGCCAAATATCTTGAAAATAGTATGAAATTGGTCATTTATTTTTATTTTTCTTTGGTAACAAATATCATAATACGGAAAAAATTCAAAGATTTTTCCGAGGATAGATATTCCTATAAAAGGCATTTTTTTTCAAGCTTTATCTAGTATAACTAAAACTAGGTTGGAAGAAAAAGATAATAAAATGAGGGTAATGCATTTATTTAACATTGTTTTATGTGAAAAACCATTGGCTTGAATATTCAGTCCACAGGCGATAAGTGTGATGCCTTTTCAGACTATATGAAGTGAATTCCTATTTTACGGACAAAAGAAAACGTAAGCAGATATTAAATTTGCTTTGTTTCTATTTTATTTAACAGTTTTTACATATATCATAGTGCAATATATTCATTCTGGTATCGTTTTCAACATGGATTTCCTTATCTATAGGACAATGAATGGCATTAGGGGTTATAAATAACACATTACAATGAGATCGAGAAAAGGGGTAACACATTTCAAAAGATTAAGTTGCTTTATTTTCTGTTTCTTGAGGAGTGATATACAAAGATTGCTAAATTACAGATTATTGTCATTTTCATAAGTGCACGGTGTCACCGAGTTCGTAATATGCGGAACAAAACATATAGGAACACACTCATTGTCACAATTGTTGCATGTTGAAGTACCGTCGAGAAACATTTTTACGGCACTAAACAGTTCAGGGATGTGGTTGAAAAGTAAAATCGAACATCCCTATCTAAATGACTACCATACCGTCTTGCCAGACAATTGATTCCCACAAATTAAGGCATGTTGTGGAAATGATGGCAAATTTATTATGAGAAACTGTAATAAAAGAAATGATCTAAAAAAGTTGAAAATATCAATATACGATATAATCAAGTATACCATAAGAAAAAAGTGGCATAAAGACTGTCATTCAAGGAAAACTGGTAGGGCATTTACCAAGTTATTGTATATGGTAATATACTGCAAAATTCAATATTAGCAATAAAATATGCTTGGTAAATGATATCAGAAATCCAAATTCTGAAAATATATTGGACTTTGAATAAAGCTTTGCCGTTATAGTGTTTTTGAGTTTCTATATTTTTAAATACTTATTTGAATGTACCTTTATCTAGATTTTCAGACCTGAGTTAGGGTTGGCCTAATTAATTACAGTCAACAAAGGATTATATTACAAAATTACCTTTTACGAAAAGAAAAGATTTTAATCATAGGATAAGATTAAACAATTACATTGAAAACAAATCAAGAAATACAATACAATTGCATAAAACAGCGTTAATGAAATAGGAAAAGTTGCTTAAAGTATAAATTGCAAATCCATGAAAAATGAAATACAATTTGGTTGCATATAACATATTCAAAGAGCTTTATTGATGAGAAATGAGTTACCGTCAGTGCTATTCTCGCTAATAGCCTTAAACAATTAATTTCACTTTAAGGTGATGTGGAAATCGATTATTTATGTAAGGTTCATAACAATAAGAGGCCAGAAGTTTTTTTAACGTAAAATATGATTAGTACAAGCATTTTAGGTATAAGAAAGGCGTTCCCAGAACTAAGATTAAATCAAGATTTGGTACCAAAGCTTCCTAAATAAGTTGCTAATTCCTAGAATTTTCAAAAGGAAATGGATAAGTGAATAAATGTAAAAACCCTTTTGTTTAACGCAAATATACACACACACACACACACACGCACACACACACACACACACACATATATATATATATATATATATATATATATATATATATATATATGTGTGTGTGTGTGTGTGTGTGTGTGTGTGTAAGTAAAGTTATTATTCAATCACTTTCCAAAATATTGACCATTTTTAACTACTGATTTCTAATCCTGTAGTCCTGCTGCACACTAAAAAAATTGAGTTTTTAACCTTTATTTAAAATTATTTAAATGGTTCCTCTATAACGAAATATGTGATCTTGGCATTTTAAAAGTAATGACCACCTGTCTCGTCTCGCGTGACCACTCGAGCATTAGAGGGCGTAATTTTGTTCTTTATTGTAGCTTTCGCATCGAGTTCTGTGTTATCCTCATCGAAACCTTTTCATTCTTCACCAGCTTGTAACCCAGCTCCCTTTGTATTTGAGATTTTTTATGTATAAATAATAATATTTCTGCTGCATTTGTTAACTGTATTCTGTAAAAGTTACAGTGGAATTTTCTTCATCGCATGGTTAGAGAATTTTTTTTCGGCTTTGTTAGCTGCAACATTTACTTCTTTATATTTATTACTACGATTTTAATTTTTGTTCTGCTTCATAATGTGTACTATATCTAGAGAAAGGATATTAAATATATTTTCAATAACATTACCTGATTTCTTTTATTGGAAGCATAGAAATGATATACGAAAACAATGCTCAAACATTCATGTTTGCCCAATGTCACCAATTTCCAGTTCAGTACATAACGTTACGAAATGCATCTCCTTCTATTTCAAATTAATATTGTAATTTTAAATTCTCTAAACAGTTTTTATTTTATTTCGTGTAACTCTTAGATAACCAGAAGATAATTCGGAAAACTTACCAGGACATCAAAAACCTTCATCTATTCCCTTTTATGTATCTTCCTGGATATTTCTTGGAAACACTAAAAATGATTTTTTGGAATCTCTTAAACAAGAAACAAGAAGTTTTTGGATGGCAATATTAAAACCAGAGTAAAATTTTCTAGTTTTTAAAACCCTTTATATCACCATTTTAACCAGAAAAGTCAAACTTAACTTCTCTTTAGAAGCATGGAATTAGTTATAACTTTTCGTTTAAACAATTTTTCCAGAACATCTTCTAGTTCACGTATCTGACAGTTCTTCTTAGATTTTCTAAAATTTATACTCTTATGAAGGATTAAATTGATATTTAAAGCAGTATATTTATGACAGTATAGCAGTATATCTATACATTATATTTAAATGAATCAAAATATCTACTGAAATACACTGAATGCAAATAAAATGTTCCTTTTATATTACTTTATATAATATAGCTCTCGTGGCAATTTTTTCCTAAAACTGGAGCTATCGATTAATGGATACAACAATCCGAAGCACTAAAGTTTCCATTATAGAACGTCCTACTCTTTTAAATTTACCCCATTATTCAACTGTTGAAGCGCAAGATTATAATTTAGTAAAAATTACGGAAATTGCATCAATAATCACAGCTCCAGAAGCACTTTAGAAACTTTTACTTGGAAGTAATTTAATGGAATGCGTATAAAAATAATTTATGTTTCGAATCAAATGCTGGAAGTTGCATGTATTCCTCAGAAGTATTTAAATATCTCTAAATATTTGAACAGATACAGGAATAAAATTTTGCCACGTTTCCATTGTGTGTGCATTTGCTTAGAAACTAAAATCTCCCGTCGTAAGTTTATGGTTGCTTGCACAAAGGACTGACTTTAAAAGACTGCATTAACTAATTCAGTAACTCATGGGGTTAGAGGTTCCAATTTACAGTCTCAATAACGTTGAGTGCTAAGAAAAGTGATGCTCACCGTTAGAACGAAAGTGCTTTTCAGAACAGTTGCCGTGGAGTTTAGTAATTACATCTTTTCACTTGCGCACTTGACGCGATGCATATCGCTACTTTGAAAGGGACTTAAACAAAGTCTGCATCGAAATAATTTTTTAATCTAACATTTTCAGATAAATTGGTATTCTGTATAATAATGCGATAAAAAATTAATAATATCAGAAATATTCAAAAATTATCAAGCATGCTCTTCTATTTTGTTCTTTAGTATTACAAATTTACATCAACATTAAATATACAGAGATTGAGTGATTATTCAATACCATGACAACAAACCGTTAACTTAGAATGGGGATTAATTTTTTTTGAAAGATGTAAGATGCTTTCCGATTACATTTACTGTTTAATATATAATAATATTTTGAATTTTGTTTGAAAATGTCATAAAAACAATACAGAAACATTTGAAACTCCTGAAGAATGCGGTAGTTAAAAATATTAAAAATATAGCGAGAAAATTGCATTATTTCTCCATTTAATACAGAAGAGTAATTTGTATTTATTCATGCACTAAAATTCTATTTAAGATTATATTTTAGTTGCCTACTGATTTAAAAATGAAGTACTGAAAACGAAACAGTCTCAAGAGCACATAATACAGTACTATAATTCCATTTATAAATACAATGTTGTTAACCTTGCCTCGATTATATCAGTCCGTTTCTTTATTTCTTTTATCTTCAAGCATTTATACTAAAGCGTTTAATTTCGGAATGGTTAAAATATCTCGTTTTAGCTTTTTTGCTTCCCTTTCTGCAGCCGTATATGTTATTCATAGACTTTTTTATTGTTACTCTCATTTTGATATTGAATATAAAAACGAACTTTAGTAATTTTGGGGGGAATCTTGAATCTCAGAATGTTGGTTAACTTGGACATGTGAATCAGAAAGATTCAGGTCAAGTTACCATCCTAAAAATTCATTTATTTTTTTTTATTTTCGGATGTTTTTCTGTATTTTGGTCAAATGTATTTAGCACAATTTTAGCTCTTTTTAGTCTTTGAAAATTAAATTAATTATTATATTGAGCGGATATCTCTGTGACAAATCTGGGAAAATCCAATTTGAATTCAGAGACAAAATATATAATATATTTTTCAGTGTCTCAAAGAAATACAATGGGTATAACGAAACACTAAAGCTTTTGAGAATGCGCAGATAAAATTCCCTAATACTAAGTTCACTAATATAGGGGGATGACTCTCATCGTTAAATTGGGAAATGCAATTCATATACGAAAACAATGTCTGGGAAATGCATGTCTGATTTTTTAAAAATAAAATGGCTTTGAGTTCGGTAAGGAAAAAAATGTACTGATTAACAATGAAAAGGTTTTTAATGTAGAGCAAAATATTTCGTATTACTTATGAGGCCCTACTATTATTGGTAATGTAATTAAATGTAAATATGTATATGTGAAAGTTATGCCATCTTAATAATGTACCTGATACCTTTCAATTTCCTTTTACTGAAATAAATAAAAAAATTAAGAATTAAAAAAAATTCACGTATATAATGTATAGATGCTGAAACATTTTAAAAAATATAGTTTACACTTTTAAAGTTTTCCTCGTAAAGCAGACAGAAAAAAAACCTGAATCAATAATTTATAAATCTCATAAGTTTTGTTTCTATATATTCAAAACAATTTTTATGCAAGCCAAAACTCAAACACAATATTTATCAGAGCACATAAACAACTTTTCGAAATTCTCATGCAAAAGAAAAGTGTCTTCCAATATTTGGATACTAGAGAGAAAACAATAAAGAAAGTTTATCATGCTTGCATTTCAAATTTCTATGCTGCTTATAATTCCCATAAGAATATTGCAATTCACCCTGTCAGTAAAAAAAACAGAGAATAGAAGAAAACTTCAAATATTCCAGCTGTTGATCGGACTAACACAGATAAAACCATGAGTCATCTGGAATGTGCCATGTGAATTTGATATGTCCAGGGGAAAATGCAAAAACTTGCTTAACATTTTTTCTTCTATTCTAGATGGCTTCAAGAGGCTATATAATAATTTTGTCAATAAGAATGTGTATAGATCTTCGAGCTCAAAAGGTAGGAATCGTTTTTCTGATATCAGTGTTTTCTTGACCTAGCCTTTACATAGTGTTTGTAACATGAGCTTGTAAGAACTTTGGAGAACATTTTGTTTCCTTTGTTCCTGCAAAAATTTTAAAATAGGAATAAATAACCCATTTAAATTATGTTAAAAATAATAGGTTAATAGCTACAGTTATTTTCAATACACATTATTATTAATAACATTATTTTAAATGACTAAAATATCACTGGTAGTGAATATGTGAATTATGCGTGATGTACAGCAAGTTAAAAATGCTATAAAAACGAATTAACTGTAATATTTTCATAAAAAATTATTTAAATAATTATTTAACATTTTCTGCATTAATATGATTTTTGGTTACAATTATTTTTTAATATTCTGACACTTTAATCATAGTAAAAATTAATATTTTATTTGCTCTCCTTCTGTTTGTATTCCGAAAACAGACTTTCAAATATCTATGAAAAAAGAGAATGTTTCCATACTGTTTTAGAAGTTATGCTGAAAAACTTTGTAGTTCTTAAAACTTCTACAAAGGGATTTGACGAATTGAATTTCATTCTATTTTAAAATTGTAGTCAATTTATTTATCATATTCGTTTAAAATTCAGTACAGCAGAATTTCGTCAGCTCCAAGTGGGAATTACCCGTAAACTGTATATGATAGCCAATAATAATTCCTTTTAAATATTTGCGCTTAAACTACTTTCATGAACACATAAGGTTTTGTTGTAGTAATGACTGCCTTAGCGATATCTGATACAGGCTAAAGATTCTTGCAATTTTCATTTATTTTGATTTTCTCTCTCTCACTGTCTGTATATATATATATATATATATATATATATATATATATATATATATATATATATATATATTGTAAGGTATACACAAGATTCGATTCACAAGAATCGAACTTTTGAGTGAATGAATTAAAGAAGCTGCTTGAGATATGCTAATTTCGGCATACGCGCTTAGTATAAATACCATGCAGCTTCATTAATAGAAAGGTTTGTTAAGGTTGAAGAGATGTGTTATTAAAGTTGATAGATAAGCGAGAGGGAGCTACGGGGTAAGTAGCTCCAGGTGTTATCCTGCGCTAGTGCTTAGGGGGCCCAAAGTTTACGTGGCAGAATTGCTGGTTGACTTAACTGTTCGTGAGTACTGAAAAATATATTGTTCTTGAAAGCTGTATTTATATATCGGTACAAGTAGTACGTATGAATCTTGTTGTTAAAAGCAAAGCCTACATGTGCAAGAATATTGAATAAACATTGTTTCATGTATAAACTGTGTTTGTATCAAATTCATTTAGAGTGCCTCTTCAAATATATACACCCAAGTCTGGATAGAAGTGAGCTAATTTCTCTATAATATATATATATATATATATATATATATATATCAATCAGTGCAAATAATTCTAAACAACATTTTGTATAACTGTAGGGAGCAAATAAGTGTACAAGAAAAGTGTGAGAGTTGTATTTTTTTGCGAAGTTGGAAATTTGCTCCAATAGGCTGAATTTAATCCTCACATTTCAGTCAAATATTTAAAAGTAGACTGAGAAACCGTAGCAGGCTATATTAGATTTTACAACATATAACTTGATGAAATATTTTATTTTCAACATTATATCCAATTTCAATTTTAACTCGATATTGCATTAAATATAGTTTGAAATTTTTTTGAACTATTCATAAGCACTAAGCCAAAAATTATTTTATATGCATTCAAAAATAAGTTACGGAACATTCCATTCACTAATGTGGCAGGTTTATTTTTTTAATCGTTGGTTTTATAAAAAAAAAATAATTGGAAGTGAGGACATCTGTCCATACTTTTTTCCAAATATTGAGTTATATTTCAGTAAAATCTCAAAGGTATTTCATTCTACAGAAAAAATTTTTAGGGAAATAATTTTAGTTTCTAAGCTAGGCTTTATATAGTTCAGGGTTCTAACAGTTCTACTTTAGGAGATACTAATAAGCTACAACATGTTTGAGTATAGTTATTTCGTCTTGTTTTCCCAAAGGAAAAATAAAAATCTCACCCATATTTTAATATTAATTTCAAGGGATATGAAGAAAGAAATCATATCTACTAGTCTTGCATTTCAATGTGCATGAGAAATTATCCTTCTCAATATAACTAATTAATATTAAGTATCCTGGGCTGGTTTTAGTTTCTTCATAGAGTGTTTTATAGTGTTGGTGAGCTCTGCATTCTATTGCTAAAATCTATAAAAGCTATACGTGTCAATGCTGCTATGTGGAAATCCTTACTAACTCAATTTCACCGGCTACTATGCGACTGCACTGGTACTGATATGCAAATTTTGTCTATCCTTAGGACTGTGACTGAAGAACTTTCACGTTCTATAACTCTTCTCTGTATAGAGTCTGATGTACTAGAATGAACTGACGGAAAGCATGCACATTCAAAGGAAAACTACTCTTTCACAAATGTGAGAAATGTCCTTTTTGTTCGTATCTTTGATTCCTAATTAGCATTTAAATAAAAAACGTTTATTTTAATTTGATTTAGTAATAAGTGGATTTTTATATCATTCTAATCTCTAACTTATCTTGATATGTCCTTGTCCCTATGAAAATACTTTAGGCAACTGAGTATCTAAAAATACCAAAACTGAACACTATATTCTCGAAATCAATTTCCTTTTTCAAGCTTTATTTTGATTTTATGGCAGTTTGGTAAATCTGCTATATAATTTAGTTTAAAGGGTGTTTTGGGTTTATTTTGAAAGTGCACAAAACAATTCTTAACAGTTTTTGTAGTGTTTCAGCAAATGAATAACTTTCAGAATCAATATCCTTGAAACTATTTTCAACGATTAAATTAATTTTTAATCTCATTATAGAAATTCATTACATATGAATGTAAAGAGAAACGTACATTTGCTAATTTATGGGCTTTTATGTGTCAAATTTCGTAATTTCTATGGCGTAAGATAAGTAATCATAATAAGTCTTGAAAATATGTACTGACCTAAAAATACTCATCTATTTCAATTTATTCTAAGTATCTATCTGCAAGGCTCTAATTAATATATTTAACTATATATCGAACAGATAAACTCTGCCAATTGCCCATACAAAAACGTAAATATTTATAATTTTCTGTAAAGTAATTGCAAATTTCAAATTTAGATTTGAATGCTTAATATTAGAAGAAGAATCTTAATAGCACGGGGAAAATACTCAATATCCGTAGTTTTTCTTAATAATAAAGAATTTTCCTCTATTATTTTAGTGCACAACAATTTCATATTTAAAATTTGAATGAAAAGCCAATAATATATCTTTATTTATGATACTGTGGTCTTTGGCCTTCCTTGTAACCTCGAAATATTAAGGTTATATCTTGAATGCCTTCCAGAACCATAGTTAAAAGAGCATCCCTCTACGAAAGATATCACATTTCTGATTCACTCACAAGTACTCAGCATTTCTTGTTAACAGCCATTGTTCATGGAACAGCAGCAGTTATAGCATTCCTACTCTATTCTATCGATTCTCGAAATGCAATTATAAAACAAGATTTAAGTAATATTACAAGACTTTTCTGTGCAACATTTACCTCTTGTTATACCTATATGCTGTCCTTGTTTACCAAGGTAAAAGTTTATAAAGGGAGATTAAATGGCAACTTAAATGAAGAGTTGAGCCTACCGCTCCAATATTTCGAAGAAATAATTGCTAAATAAGTATATCTGACTTCATAACTTTTTCCCCTGCGTTATGTAACGAGGGAACCAAATAAACGTAATATTAAAATAATTTCATTTATATCTTTTCTTTAAATACATTTTCAGTTATGAGAAAATTAAAATAAAATATTTTCATATCTAGAAGGTTTTAAGTACGCATTAAAAAATCATGTTAAAACATTAATTTATTCCAGAATTTTAGGAAATGTAATTTTACCACATGTTACTTATATAGTTTTCAAAAAAGTAAATGTTTATTACCCTTAGAGTAACATTTAGGTAAAAAATGTTAAAAAAGTGATTTCTCATAGATAGCTATAAGAACTTTTACTAGCAAAATTTTGCCATCTTGCATTCAGTCTATGCGATTCATATAAAACTAAATTTTTTTACAATGATTGACGAAAATAAAAGATAGATTTTAGAAGTTTCATGTTTGAAGGATGAGCTTTCAGCCGTTCAAATTATATCTATTTTCCCTTTTTATACGAGGTAAATTTAAACTTCTTCGGTTACATATTGAAATCCGTTAATGGATAAATGCATTGGGAAAAATTTTACTCATTTTAAGAACAATATTAATTTTTTGAAAAGTTAAGAAAATTAGAAGTTATAGATTTTAACCATCGTCGAAATAGAATTTCTAGCCTTTTTTCTATGCAATTCCTTGAATAGATAATATCCTAATAGTAAAATAATCCATTGGTATGGATTTCTTATTCCCGGAGTTCTGAATCATCCTGATACGGATTATGCGTGCACTATTTTCTAAAAAAGGGAAATATAAATTTTTAAAAAGAATATCCACATCCAGAAATATAATCGATTTTTTGCCTCCAAAATACTAAAAATTATTATGTATTTAAATTATGAAAATATTCCTTTCGAAAATTTGAAGGTTAAAAATAGAATCAAGAATTTAAAATACTACTTAATGTGTTTTTTTAAAGTTAAATACTTGAAATTTTGAACTATTTCATACCAATGTATAATAGATTAGAATATATTTAGATATATTTTTATGCAGGTATGCCGTGTTGAGAACCTGGTATGGTTTATACGTAAAAATATATGCATGGTTTGTGTAGTCCTTATTTTTCAGCACCAATATTTCCGAAGAGCCAATATTTCTGTCATTTGCAAAAGAGGGAAGAGGCGAAAAATGAATAACATTTTTCCGGTATTATTTTAAAGATTTCTACCTGTTTTCTATACTGCCGTGAAATTGACGTCTTTCAGTCTTAGTAGGTATGCAACACATTTCCTACCCCTCTTTACTATCGAATATAATTTTATAAATGTGTGTGCATATTTCACGTAAAATTAGAAAAAGTCATAAAATTTCATAAGCCTGAGGACATAAATACAGACATAGCGTTCAATAGTATGTCTGAAACCGTCAAAATGACAGCAGCCGGTCTCTCTAGTGTTGATATACACAAAACTTTTATATTATTATGCAGTTTCCTGCTACCTGCGTTCACCTGTGCATTAGTTCTGAGTGCTAATTGAGAGTTTAACCCTTTCAGGAGCAAACAACCTCCCCCGTTTGCAAGGTTCAGATTTTTTACCGATTTTTTTAACCTAAAGTATCTCGAAATATTTACGAATTAAAGGTTGCAAAATGTTTTTACTTCTTTAAACTGATAACATATGGTATTAATAACCATATTTCTGCTCATTTAACTAGAATACATTGAATGCAAGTGAAATAAGACTAGTTTTAGGCGTTTGCACTGTGCAAATGGCGCCCTTCAAATGGTTAATGTGCATTTTAGATTAATACATACAAACTACTAGCTGCAAGCTGATTTGAAACAAACAAACTTTTCACTTTGTCGCAAAAAATTTTTTTATTTCAAAACAGATTTAAGAATGATTTTAAGAGTATTTGCAATTCTTGAGAAGAAAAGATAATTCTTAAAGTAATCCGTAGCTTTTATTATCTAGGGCAACATGATTTTGATCAAAGACTTAAAGAAAAGTTACGATAGAAAGTTTACTTAGATTTTATAATTTCTTAAGTTTATACGGCGACACTCTTTACACGTATTTTCCCTTTATATGTTCCATTACATACAGATATCCGCAATGAACTATCGGATTTTCATCCATCTTACGTGGAAGACTCTAACACCTCATAAAAAATACTCGAACTTCTTAGGTCTATATATATTACTTACCTCTAGCGTGAATACGGACTTGGCTGTGTATGTTTCAGTTTCCAGGTTTTGTCCGTTAACCATTCATTTCCTTCCTGTTTTATTCCAATTCATTTTCCCCTACACATAGTAGTATTACAACCTCCCTATCCTTTAGATTCCGAGTTTACCAATTTTAGACAAAAACATATTTTCATTCGGTTTTATGTCCTGACTATCCCATTTTACATTTTTGATTCTCTACCCGAAAGACTGTTTTGCTACGATGCTAGAAGGCTATTTTTTTCCCCCCAGAAAATTCAATGTGGATGTTACAAACTTCATAACCGATTAATACTAATTCGCATGTTTAACATGAAGTTTTAGTTGCAAATTGTGTTCATGGGCAAATTTACGAGAAGATTATATATTTTTTGATATGGTCTCAGATTTAGTAAATTTGATTTTAAAACTAAATGAATGAAATTAAGTCATAAAGATCAATAAATAAGGTTGATTGTTTAATTAGAATGAAAAATAGTGTGAATTTACACATATGTTTTTACCTGTAATTGTTTACCATGATACAACTTTTACTTATGCTTGCTTAAAATACATAGAATTACAAACAATATTCCTAAGTACACACCCACTTGAATCCATAGATATAAAATTTAAGAAGTAAAATTTAGGCTGTATTTTTAACTGCAATAGTTTTTCTCGTTTACAGTAAATTACACTGGTTTCATTCATCGAGTTCCTCTGCCAACACATGTACAGGTGTTCAAAGTACACTTTGCAAAACCAAAATAACTAATCATCGCGATAAAGCGTACCATAACTTTTTAAATTTACACTTGATCACTTGGGAACGCTTTTATGAGAAGTAATCTGTCTAGGTCGAAACGATGAAACTACTCTCAAATTAACGAAAAGCAATATCGGCGGAGTTTTCAAACGTGGACACTCTATTACCACCAGCTGCCCTTGATCATTTTCTTTCTACCTCTCTGCCTGGAATTCTGGAACGACTTCCAAAATTCTAATAGACATTGCAGATGAATTGTAATCGCATATTCTTAATGTAATCACATACTTACAAGGACAGGCATTATAAGATATAAACCGGTAAATATGATTATAGATATAAATTTGATAAATTCATGTTGTGGCATAAAACGAAGGAGCTAATTCTTGAAACATAATGCCCACACACAGATGGCACGATAAATTCTCCCGTTCTTACAGCAGGCTTTTATTAATATAACATCTATAACATCTTTCATTCTCAGTCGTACGGGCGTTTGCGCTCTACAGGGGTAAGCGAGGAGAGAAAAAAGCGTCATGCAATCCTTTTTGGTATTTTCGTGCACACTGAGCTTCCAGGAAAACTGAGGATGATGAATTCATTTCTATGAGCTCATCAACATAAGGACAAAATTCATAACTGTTAAAAAGCCATTAAAATCTATACAGCAAAATTACTGTGAGTAAACACTATGGTACTAACAGAGATAATTCATTTGGATGCGGGCACCCCTGGGGGTGCGAGAGAGCATTTCTAGGGGTGCGAGAGAAGGTTCTAAATTTTAAGGAAAATTACCAATTGAGTGAATCATTTGATGGATACTTTTCCACGGGAAATATAAGTAAAATCAATAGCTGGATACTCAGTCCATCTTTGTTTTACCTAAATTCAATGGACGACAACGTTTTATTAAAAGACGATCTTATTACAATATGAGCTAATGTACGTATTACTATAGAATTTAAAAAAACTGGACTTAGAACAGTTCTGGTGTACGTAGTTAGAAATTTATCCTGAATTGGCAAAAGCAGCATTATATACACATTTACCATTTGCCACCCCTTAAATTTGTGAAACGAGTTTTTCATCACTTTAGCACATCAAAACAAAAGCCAGAAATTGCTTAAATGCATCTGAAAACTTACGTGTGGCTATTTCAAAAAAGAGCCGCGTTTTAAAAGGACAATTAGGAATAAACAACAACAATGTAGGCATTAAAAATGTATATATTGCTTTATATGTAATAATATAGTATGTATTCAATTTTTATGCAATAAATAATCTTACAATAAATGCCTTTTCTTAAATAAAAAATATAAACGCATTTTTCAAGGGGTGCAAGAGCTTATTTTCAGATTCAAGGGAGGTTTTGACAATTAAACAGTTTAAGAACCACTGGTCTAAGCCAACGTTTTTTTTTTGATTAAAAAACTGGTAACTGAAATGAATAAAGGAATTAAGAAAAACCAAACAAGGGGAGGACTAGTATGATATCAACTAACACAATTTGCGTTAATGCAGAAATAAGTTACGTTATATGAAAAAAAGCATTACAGGCCATAAAGAGAAGCACCGATGACGAGATTTCCATTAGTTTATAAGGAATTAAAAATATCTCATTTACCAATGCATCTTCCTCAATCCCCAACATGTGTAAGTATAATTAGTACTGCAATGTTTCTGAATTAATTTCTTGAAAAATATTCTTGTTGTGATGACAAAAGAAAAGGGAGCTGCACCAAACATTAGGAATAGCATATGTCAAAGAATCACTGAGATCGAGTTTTAATTAAGTGGACAGTTCTTTATACAGAAAATATGGAATATGTATAAGTAAATTTTATCTCACTTCCTAAACAGTAGTTCATAAAAATATAAGCTTTAAAATGAGCTTTGTAGCATTATGCCAGAATTTTTTTTTAATTGAAAAAAATTTAACATATAATGTGAAATTCATAGATCTGCAAGATTCAAAATTCACTCTGTTGATAAGGAGTTATGTTAAAAAGCTATTAAAATCTATACAGCAAAATTACTGCGAGTAAACACTTGGTACTAACAGAGATAATTCATTTGAGACAAGATGATTTTGGGTTCGATTATCCTCTTAGAAGTCGAGTTGTTGAGTGCCCAACTTACTACGGCTTAAAGGTATTTCATAAAAACACATTAAAGTATTTTTTTTCCCTTGAGACATAGTTAACAAATCTTAATTCTTTGACAACCTTAATATTCGTTAGTGTATCAACGTGGATAAAAATTAATGAAACCTAATTTTGAAATTGATTAATTGAATATTAATAGAATATTATAAATACACTCACACACACACACACACACACATATATATATATATATATATATATATATATATATATATATATATATATATATATATATATTCTTATACATTCGGATCATCACTGGTGCATGTCGACAAGAACAGATATAATCTGGTGGAGGTCGAAACGAGAAGTCGAGAAAGGTATTGTTGTGAAACCAATGGTCAGTTCGGAGTAAAACTCAAGATGTCAAGTCGCTCTGATAGACCTGCAGTCATACAGGGATGACGAATATAAGTCCAATGGTGTATCAAGATAATTTAGCGAAGTTTGTCCAGCTACAACCTTTGAAAACTAAGACAGCTAAAGAAGTAGCGTTCATCACCTCTTCAAACATTTTTTAAAATTTGGTGCCCCAGCTATATTGCATTCAGATAATGGTAGGGAATTCAGTAATCAAGTCATATCCGAATTATCGCTATGTGGAAAGGTGTTAAAATAATTCATGGAAAGTCTTGTCATAGTCAAACACAAGGCTCAGTGAAAGGGCCAATCACGATATAACAGATATGTGAAATGCATGGATGGACGATAACGAATTACAAATAAATGGTCAGATGGTTTACAATTTTTTTAATTTGCCAAGAACACTACATACCACGAAGGAATACGCCAAAGTCTTTATGAAGCTCTGTTTGGCGTTAAACTAAAAAGAGGATAGCATCGTATCTTTTCTGGCGAACAAATTGCAAATATTGAACCAAAGAACAGCTCGAAGAATATTGTTAATACTTTTGAAGAAAATTTTATGCCGTGGCCATACGAAAACCCTATTACCCGGAATAATATAAAAGAGGAGCTGCAACCGACCACGTCTTCATAATACATGTCCTGATCTGAAGAACACGAAGTTTATTTCACTACAAAGAGCGGCCGCGAAACACGAATCTTCTACTGCAAGCAACAAAAATGTTACGCAGCCTCAAAAAAACAAATTTCCTCCTGCTCAAATGGTGATACCGTACGAATACAACATCCCGATGTCGATCATGGTCGTGCAGATGCCGAAATGTGTTGGCGGTTGTTTTTTGGAATAGAAGAATCCGGATTTTATAATTAGCAAAGAAAAATGGTACCCTCAAGCAGCTTTATAACCGTAATCAGTCGTAAATTGTAAAGAAAAGTTACTTTCCATAGATGAGATTTCTTCTCAAGAAAATGTCGCTGAGGGAAGCAGATTCAAATAATTCGAGAAGTGGAGGGCAAGGCTATACACGCTCTCATTGCAAAAAGAAGTGTTCCACGACTACATGCAGTTGTAAAACAAGGGACTCTTGTGCAATTCAAAGTGTCATAACCGTTTAAGTTGTTGCAATACAAAGATTGTATAACGTCAATCACATAAGTAAGTTTATTATTGGCGTATACTTTTTTCTCAATTAGAAGGTACTGTTCGTTTTAAATTCAACAGTTTATTTACATGTGCTGTTACTCAAGCTTTCTCCTATTTTGACATACATCATAATATGCTTTAATAATAAAGTACTAATTTAAAAACCTAACAAAAATATTTTTATTCAACATTCACCCTCAGTACATGGCGAATGTTGGCATTTGCCGGTGTAAGTGAGAAATAAAGAACTTAGCAATATTTCGGACATACACTGATGGACTATGTGAATGTGACATTCACCGGAAAATGTCGATATTCTCCAGATTTCGGTCTTTCACGGTTTATACTATAATATATATATATATATCTATATATATATATATATATATATATATATATATATATATATATATATATATATATATCTATATATATATATACATATATGTATATGTATATATATATATATCCTATATATATACACATATATACATATATATATATTACAACATATATACATATATATATACATTATATATATATATATATATATATATCTATATATATATATATATATTAATATATATACATATATATATATATACATATATATATATATAACTATATACTATAATATATATATTATATATACTATATATATATATATAATATATATATATATATATATATATATATATATATATATATATATATATATATATGGTGTCGTGTTTATATATGTCGGACGTTGGTGCTTCACGCCCCGATCTATTTAGACAATATTCTAAAACATCCCGAGAATCATCATTCATTGGCAGTCAACGACGTTCCGGTGGCGAGGCATGCAGAATCCAAACTCAAATACAGTGACGACAACTCCATTATCATTTACTAACCTATTTATTAAATCTCTTAACGACTCTCAGCTTCATAACTAAAAGATATGGCTTTCCAATCCCCATTAAAATCTGTGCGCCTACGGCACACGTCCTTTCCATTCCCTAGTTATCCATGGCTCTGCCGATTTTCTTTGTTTCAACTTTAAAACCAACGCTTAGTGACGCTCATTACTTATGCGTGATGTCATGTCGGATGATATTTTTGCTAAACTAAGCATTTTCTTAGCGCCAAACTGCAAGACTATACGTCTACCTAAAATTCTCCTCGTTTCTTCGGAAATTGAATCAAGTCAATCCCATTAATTCTATTTTCACTGCAAAACCTGATGCCGCTTATTTGAACTCCCAGGCTTTTAAATTGTTAATCCTATATTTTACTAATTAAAATCCCGTTATAAGGTCACGCGATCGCCCCCCCCATATTTTTAGACTCACAACTTCCCCCCCCCCCCTTCCCCTGAAGGTGAGCACACAAATAGGAGCCAACTCTCTGCAGCAAGTCTCCAGAAGCGAAAACTCAATTAAATTTAAATCCTAACTGACAAAATGCTGAATAGGGCTGCAGTACCTATTCAACAACATTAAATATTAACCCTAACTACTGACAACTCACCATTATCTTGTTAACCCATTTAAACTAACTAAAATTAAATTAACATTTACTATTTGAATAGGGCGATCGTTCTCCTGAAGGCGTTCACAAAGAGTAGCTATTTCTCTGCAATACTCCAGAAGAGAAAAACAACTAAAATTAACTTAATTAATCATTAACTGAAAATTGCTGGTCAGGGCGGGCCCTCCCCGCACGACAAACTCAGAAGAAACCCCACAAAATTATTCCTAATTACGACTTGATTCAACCACATTAAAATTAACTAAATTTCCCTAAGTATTTAAACATCTAATTTAAAAAACTAAAATTAATATTCTTATTTACTAAATTTGTGCACCTAACCCCATGGAGCTGAGAAGAATACAAATTACAAAAATATCTCCATTTGAGACAGAAGTTGACACAGAATGACTTAAAATTATTACAATCAACATATCAAATTAACTGTAAAAGAATTTATACCAACAAATTATCAATAAAATACTAAAATCAAAGTTAATTAACACAAAATATAAATTGAAAGTGTAAGAACATGATATTCAAAATTTTCCTTTGAACACCCTCATTGCAAGTCGTATCTCAAGAAATATAAAATTTGTGCCTAAGCAACTTGAGTCCATTACCTAAATAATGAGTCCTGACTTTTAAATGCAGTAAAAGTTCAGAGTTCTTGAAACAATATACAGTTCTTGCAGAAAATTGGGGTGTCACCAAAAAAAACATAACTTTATTCCCTACTCTATTATTAGCATTTAAAACCCTTCCTCAGATGTCTGTGATGGTGGTCATACTCCACAACAGCACTGGGAATTTTATTAAGAGCTTTCAGCGTATCATCGGGGATACCTGATTCCCCCGAAACTTCAAATTTGACACAAAATAAATCAATAGTGAAAAACATAACCCTAATACATATTTCAAATTCTCCAATATTTCAATAAATTTTTCGTTTTCACCATGATGTACACATTTTTATACCTCTGAGTCTTACAGAATAATGAAGGATGTCTTTACACTCATGCTTATCTGAAAATTACAGGGAGACCTCCAAGATAGCCAACAAACCAAGTGGCAACCAAAAACACACAAGAAAATAAACATCAAATTATTACTACTAAAACACAATAAACAAATTAAAAAGATCAAATTTAAGTGCTTTAAACTAAAAAAATGCACTTAAATTTGATCTTTTAAATTTATTTATTGTGTTTTAGTATTAATAATTTGATGTTTATTTTCTTGTGTGTTTTTCTCTTGTGTTTTTCTGTTCAATGCTTAGTTCTTTGCTGTTTGTGCTGCCTGTAAATATGGATTAATTTTCCAAATAAAGCCATAGGTTAAAAAAGAAAAACTAAAAAGATACACAATATTTATCAATATGAAAATAAAGCAATTAAATCATTGAGGTATGAAATTAACTTTCATTAAAACACTTCCCTATACATTTCAATACCATAAACTTTTCATTTAATTCAAAACCAAATTTTAAAACCTACTCAAGTTTGAAGAAGACAGGGTTGAACTCATGCTTGTTCTGCTTCTAGACACAAGTTGATAAAATATGTTAAGTCATTCAGATTTTAATCAAAACTCACAATTCTATCAATTTCAAAAATTAAAACTCCAGGCCCTACATCTCGATCAATACAACTCAATTCCCTACCTCACAAAACATTACTTATCAAAATAAATTTACAGGGTGGCTAATAAATACTGTGACAAATATCGAATCATTTAATTACACACAGATGAAATAGAAAATGGAAAATACAACAATATTATGACATTATGCATAAAAGTTTACCATGAATAATTTACTCGAATCGACCGTTATCTTTATCTATTACTAAAGATAATCTCTTACGCCACTGTCCTATTGCGGCACGAATCATTTTATGAGGTAATTTGTCCCATTCACTCCGTATGGAAGCTTTGAGGGAGTCCAAACTTCTGTGCGCTTAGCATTTACTTTAGACTCTAAAATCCCCCAAATACAATAGTCTAAAGGATTTAGATCTGGTGAAGAAAGTGGCCAATCTTCTTGCTTGATAAACTTCGGGCAATTGGCATGGAGCCATTCCTGTGTTGTTTTGGATCGGTGGGACGGTGCAGAATCTTGCTGAAATATCCAATTCTTTTGGGATACAATCTGTTAGCATGTGGTAATAAACGTGTAGCCAATACTTCCTGTTTGTAATATTCAGCATTGATTTTTACCCCTTTATCGATGAATTTCAGAGGCAGTTTTCCATTGTGTGACACTGCAGCCTAAACCATAACAGAATTCTTGTTCTGAAAGCGTTTAACAGTTCAAATATTTTCAGGTATATCCTCGAAGGTTGCTGACTATACAACATCATTTTTAGCATTATAACTTTGTTCTGTACAAAACAGCTTCTTATCAGAGAAAATTATTTTTTCAACACTTTTGCTACCGTGCGGGTTCAGCAATTTCTTACATCTTTGTAACCTTTTTACTATTTGTGCAGTAGTCAAACCTTGAACTTTTCTTTTGCGATAAGGGCGAAAACCCAGGTCTTCATTTATGATAAGTTGCATAGTTCTGCGACTGATATTCTCTTCTGCAGCCATTTTATTTGCAGAACGTTGTGGATTTCTTCGTATCTTTTCACGAATTCTTTTGATACGTTCTTTTGTACGAACAGTGCGTGGACGACCGGACCTTGGTCGATCTTTACAGCTATTGGTATCCAATAATCGATTTATAGTCCTATATATAAACGTCCTATTAAAACCAAGGCATTTTAATTGCTTAAATATTTTACCTGCAGAAAATCCGCGATCAAAAAGCTGTTAAACCATTAATCTTTTGGCTTCCATCTTTAAAAATATTCTACATGTTTTACTTTAAACAAAAATTGTCTGTGTTTACAAAAAGTTGCCAATCACACAAATAGATAGATAAATTGTTTTTCCAAACGATTAAAATTAACTCTTATTTTTTGGAGTGTTACAGTATTTATTAGCCACCTTGTATATCAAGACAGTAAAAATACATTTATAAAATCATATCCAAAAATTTTAATTATATACACTTGACAACCGATATGCAATATACCGAAAATAAACACATTATTAATGAATAAACCTTAAAAATATTTACAAAATGACGAGACAGCCAACAGCAACAAAATCAAAAGCACATTTTAACCCTAATATGTTCTAAAATTTTCCAATAACTATACCAAAACTCATAAATTTTCAAAACATAATGAAATTAAAATTTTCAAAATTTTACCAATAATTATTACTAATACTCTGCTATCTAGTTCCCCCCCCCCCCCGAAAACCAAATAGGATTGACTGGAAGGATCATCTTCAGAAAACAATTTTCAACATGTAACGTCAAAAATAATTTAAATCTTCAACTTTACAATTGCAAATCTATCCATTTAAATAATTTTCATATTTCTCATTTTTAACAATATTTTTTTTAAAAACCATTTGTTTTGAAAGCACTGCAGAATCCAAACTCAAATACAGTGACGACAACTCCATTATCATTTACTAACATATTTATTAAATCACCATTAAAATCTGTGCGCCTACGGTACACGTCCTTTTCATTCCCTAGTTATCCATGGCTCTGCCGATTTTCTTTGTTTCAACTTTAAAACCAACGCTTAGTGACGCTCATTACTTATGCGTGATGTCATGTCGGATGATCTTTTTGCTAAACTAAGCATTTTCTTAGCGCCAAACTGCAAGACTAGACGTCTACCTAAAATTATCCTCGTTTCTTCGGATATTGCATCAAGGCGATCCCATTAATTCTATCTTCACTGCAAAACCTGATGCCGCTTATTTGAACTCCCAGACTTTTAAATTGTTAATCCTATATTTTACTAATTAAAATCCCGCTTTAAGGTCGTGCGATCGCCCCCCCCCCCCATATTTTCAGCCTCATATATATATATATATATATATATATATATATATATATATATATATATATATATATATATATATATATATATATATATATATATATATATATATATATATATATATATATATATATATATATATATATATATATATATATATATATATATATATATATATATATATATATATATATATATATATATATATATATATATATATATATATATATATATATATATATATATATATCATAATATTTATTTATTTATTTATTTTTCCGGAATTCTGTATGGCTGAAAGCATGTTGATAAAGTGATGCGTCGCAATTTCTTTATTTAGATTTAAACTTCCATTTAACTTGTTAAAAAAATTTGTATACAGTGAAATAGCAACATCACTTAACTTATTTTCAATGTTGGAAGACTATCGACAATCCCCCACTTTGATAACATGCTCCTTTAATAATTTCTTAGCACACTAGATGCACTATCTCTGAACTCTAATTGCCCATCGAGCTTTTTATGCTCTGCAATATGCTTTACTTGTGTAAGACTGGAAAAAGAATCGAAAAGGGGTTTAAAAAGATAAAGTGAATAATAATTCAAATAAAAAATGTAAACTGTGTTAACTCCTCCTCAAAGACTACATATTATCACGTACTGTCAGATACTTAATGAACCACTAAGATGTGTACATTTCAAAACTGTTGATAAACATTCGTTCAAACTTATTAACTAGGATTTCTTAAAGAATTTCCAAGTAAAATCATGACAGAATCAGTTCAAAGATTTAATTGAACGCCTACAAAGGAATTATTTTCCATTCTTGCGATACTTTGCAGACGTTAAAGAGACAGTTCAACGAACCTTACTTTATCCTATATTTCGAAACTATCATGCAGCTTCATCTAGAAAATAAATCCAGTTTATCTGATTGTCCTCTTTATTCTTTAAATTTAAATGGAATAAAATTTGGATTCTTTATTTTGAAGATACGTCTCTGTAATTAGGTAAATAAAGAACTGGATATAACAGTTGTAATAAAATTGTTTCCATAATGCTAATGGGGAAAGTATTTTCTTTAATGTGGTAGAATTGATGTCAAACAAATTCAAGTAATACTCTTGCTCAACGAAGAATACATCTGTTGCTAAAATTTGGTAATTAATGTATTGTATATAAAATGAAAAAAATGATAGAAAAACGGAAAACTGAATTATTTTCAATACTTGCAAATGTCTGTTTACAATTCTGCATGTAATATTTATATATTCTTCGTATAAAACTTTGCTTACGATGAACTAGCTATGAAATTAATCATACGAGAAAACTATATTTGTTATACAGCTTTAGTACTTTTAATAATGTGCCCAGTTTATATCAATAAGGTTAGAAAAACATTTAGTACAGAATTGCACTTAATTTTATAAAGTTCTAAAGCTCAGTTTAACTTACTTCTTTTGTCACCCGACAGGATTTAAATAATTTGCTCCGTTTAGTTCGTGGAGATTAGAAGGCTTGAATTTTGCTCGTAGTCTCATATACATTTCCAAACAATCCTGATAAACAAAATTGATGACTAAGCTTTCCTTCTCTAAATTTTGTCATGTTACTTTAGTGAAAGGGATTGCATGACTACAAATACGTACAAACTGTCTCAAATGACACTCATAATCGATTGCATTTCCCCACATGAAAGAATACATTTAAAGGCTACGTTCATTATTAGCATAAATTTGACACCACACAATCCGTTAAGCGCAAATGAATAGGATTTATAAGATGTACGAGATTTCAGCGTGAAATGTAAACAGAATGCAATGACACAATCATTAAGTAAATATAGCAGTATCTGAAGCATTTGTACTTAATCTGAATAAAATTTTAAGCTGTTCTTTTATCATAAATTTATAATCAAATCTGAATCTCATAATTTAAGTGTGATTAATAAGATGTTTGCTGAAATGTGTTTTAACTAAAATTCTGAAATTTTATTATCTGAATTTCGTTAACTGTAAATTAAAAGGATGTCCGAGCCGTTGAAAACTCAAGTTCTAATTTATATTATCATTTGCGCAGGTAAAAGAGCTAACGTAGACTAAAAGTAGTTAATACCTGAAACTTTTTTTCTTTTGGCTTTGTTACTCACAGACTGGGGTGGATACACATGCACGTAAGTGGGAAAAATGTATGATCTACAACATATTTTATTTTAATTTAAATCAACAAGCAAGACTCGAGTATCAAACCCGAATCTCCTACTGTATGGTGAGATGTGCTGAAGATTGGGCTTTTGAATTAAATCATGCTCTTCTTTCATAATCCTCAGATTCTCTTTATCGTGTGAAGGAATGCAGATCGCATTTACTCTCCTAAAATTCTGTACTTTTCCTTTAACGCTACCTTAACGATGATTGTTTTACCCAACATACTCAGTAATACCTTTTCAAAAAAAAAAACCCTTTTAACCAAGTAACTTATGGTATGCGTACCTTCAATTTTTCAGAAAGGTTTCTGAACATGAAATCATAATGGTTTTTCAAAATGTCATCAGCATAATTAACATACATAAATGAAGTTGGAAAAATCAGTCCTACTGATTATCCAATATTTTTATATATCCTATATTTGGATTAACATTTAAATTTTTTAGAATTATGATTAATATGACACAATTTGAAATGAATTCAATCAAGAATTTTGCTGGTCATCAAAAGAAACAGTAAAATTTTGTTATTTCAATTTATAAAAGTATAGAACACCTTAGAAGCGCAATCTATTATTTGAAGTAATGTAACTGAATTCTAACAAATTAAAAAATTATTGTTTTTATCGTATGATATCACAATGACTGTCTAAAATATTTAATCAGACATAAACGTAAACAAGAATATTAAAAACGAATGTTTGCTGTCGTTAATCTGTTCGTTTTATGACGTCACGAGAATAGAAAGCAGAACACCGATACGCGGAATTAAACTAACATTTTTAAATTTTGTGCAGACATTATTTTATTTTCAAGCTTTTAAAAGAAATGAAAAATTTTATCTCGAAAAATAATTCAATCAAGAAATCTTTTAGTGCTTTCAACCGTTGACTAGATGATGGCATGAATGATGGATTAGTAGGCGCACTAATGTTACGCACTTTCTCATCACACTCACTCACGTAAAGCACTGATTTAGGTTTCAGTTATTAGCTAGTTTATTTGAGTAATATTTTATTAATTCCCTTTCCCATATCTATACTTGCAAACATTGCGAATCATACTGTTCTCATTTATCCTGACGAAGCATATTTACTAGACTACACAGTTACAGACATTTTAAAAAAGGGCAGATATTACTTCGAAGGGAAAATGTAAAATAAACCACCGGCGAAGAAGTTAATGCATTATAATATACTGAAGTGCCAATGAATTAGGGATAGCAAAGCCTATGCGCAGTACACAATTGTGTACCCTAATTGTGTAGTGCTGCGCATCATGTATGCGCAAGTGAGGGCGCTGTGATAACTGCATACATAGCGCGTACTGTGGTTGTTCTGAATTAGTTGTTGGAATTGCCAGTATGGGTAAACTGCCTGATTTAGACGCCTTCGATCGCGGACAAATCGTAGGTGCGCGACGCAGGGGCCATTCAATTTCCGAAATCGTCAGACAGCTAGGATTTTCAAGGTCGACAGTGTCAAGAGTATACCAAGAATACATGGATGGTGGGAAAAAACTAGCGATCGGGCAAACTGCAAAGGACAATTAGCCTTGACAGTGCGTGGTGAGAGACGGCTCAGGCGTATTGTACGTAGCCAGCGAAGCCAAACATTAGCTCAAATTACCACCCAGTTTAATGACGGTGCCAGTTGTACAGTCAGTAAACGGACTGTGCAACGCTCGCTTCACCGTATGAGTTTCGGGAGCCGTCGACCTACGAGATTACCATTGCTCTATACTCGCCATCGCGTTACACGTCTTGCCTGGGGAAGTGAGCACAGAGACTGGAGTGTAGGGGACTGGAAACGAGTAGCATGGAGTGATGAGTTTCGATTCCGACTACTTAACGCCGACGGGAGGCTGAGAATATGGTGTCAGGCTCATGAAGCCATGGATCCTGCATGCCTGGCTGGAACTGTACAAGGGCATGGTGGCTCAATAATGGTCTGGGGTGTTTTTTCGGGGCACAGTTTGGGATCTTTGGTGCGTGTACCAACCTCCCTCAATGCAATTCGGTACGTAGAGTTGCTGGGTGATCACCTCCATCCGTTTATGCTGTTCTGTTATCCGCACGGTAATGGAGTTTTCCAGCAAGACAACTCTACCTCTCACAAGTCCCGGTTGGCTACTGGCTGGTTGGATGAGCATTCCTCTGACTTCTCTGTCACGAATTAGCCACCTAGAAGCCCAGACTTAAATTTTATTGAGCATCTTTGGGATGTTTTGGAACAAGGCGTGAAAGTCCATCACACAGCACCAAAGAACCTTACTGAATCATGGACAGCTTTAGCCAATATTTGGCAAGCCATTCCAGTGGAACGTTTCCAGAAACTTGTTGAATCTATGCTTCGTCGTGTGGCAGCCGTTATCAAGGCCAGAGGAGGCCCAACTCGTTACTAGGTAGGTATCCCTAATTCAGTGGCACTTCAGTGTAGTACGTGGACCGATGAGCAGTTCTGCACCAAAATCCTTTCTGGGCCAAATGTTGAGGAAACCGAGGTTAGAGAAACTTTACTTTATGTATCCGCTCTGATATGACGGTAAACATCAATAGCGAGGCACTTTCAAAGAGAATTAGCGTTAGGACATTTTTATCACGGCGTGTGCTCTCAGTGTGATAACTTAATTTCACGCTATAATGATAAGTATGTAATTTTTAATACCCTTCGCTTAAATAATCAGTTTAATTTAAGCCTTGGACTAACTTTCTCAATGAAACACATTACAATAATTATAAAAGTCTAGTAATTTATTCCTATCGAAACAAACAACACAAACATTATATCATGCACACTCTCGCTATTTCTCTCACACACATATATACACTGAATAGCCAAAAAAAAACTGGTACAGGCATGTGCATGCAAATAACGGAGATATGCAACCAATCAGCGTAACACGATTCGATCGGCAGCGCCTATAATATAAGACATCAGGTTTCTAGCGAAGCTGTTATCTTGGTCCCTACTGCTTCAATAGATCACGATTTATGTGATTTGAACGGGGCGTTATAGTCGGCGCACGAACGATGGGACATAGCATCTCCGAGGTAGGGATGCAATTTGGATTTTCGCTTATAACCAATGCACGAGTGTACCATGGATATCAGGTATCAGTTAAAACATCAAATTTCCGACAGCGTTGCGGCCAGAAAAAGACTTTGAAAGAACGGGACTGTCAATGACTAACGAGAATCCTTAAACGATATAGACGTGCAATACTTCCTCAAATTGCTGCAGATTTCAATGCTGGGGCATCAACAAGTGCCAGCGTACGAAATGTTCAACGGACCGTCATTCATGTGGACTTTTGGAGCTTCAGGCCTATTCGTGTACCGTTGTTGACTTCACGGCACAAAGCTTTAGGCATCGTCTGGGCCCTCCAACACCTCCATAGGACTGTTGATGACTTGAAACACGTTGCCTTGTCTGACGAGTCTCGATTCCAATTGTATCAGGTAGATGGACGTGTTCAAGTATGGAGACAACCTCATGAATTCATGGACCGTACATGTCGAGGTGACGGGTACATAAGCATCCTAACCGATCATCTACACCCATTTATGTGCATTGTGCATTTCGACGGACAATTCCAGAAGGACAATGCGCCCCCCCCCCCCACGTCGAAAGTTCCTACCTTGTGGCTCCAGGATCACTCTTCTGACTTTAGACACTTTAGACCATTGTCCACCTAAATCTCCAGACATTGACATTGTTGAGCATATCTAGGATGTCTTGCAACGTACTATTCAAAAGAGATCTCCCTCTCGCACTCCTATGGATTTATGGACTGCCCTACAGGAATCATAGTGTGAATTGCCTCCAGGATGCCTTCATACATTATTACAGTTCATGCCACGCCGTGTCCCTGCATTTCTGCGTGCTTGTGGGAGGACCTACACGATATTAAGCAGGTATACCAGTTTTTTGGCTCTTCAGCGTATATATTCATATATCTATATAGAATATGGGATGTTAATGGTTAAGGATGTCAGTTGCATAAATTAGTAACTGGTGGTAAGTGTTGTATAAAACTCTTTATTTAGTAAAGGCCTTTTGAGGTGGAAATGAAACTCAAAAAAATTTTGCGGGCTTCTAGAGCCATCTCTTATACGTAAAATACCTTATACTTTGGAAACATTAATTTTTCTGAAAAATGAATAATTTTTGCATTAAATTGCTCTTTTTCAAGTAATTTATGATTTTAGATATACTTTATAGATCTGAAATAAAACTTTTCCTATTTCTTAAGTGATACTGCTTACAGTTATCAATCTTGGAAAGTAACATGCATCCGTGCCAGGATCTCTATTATTTTAATTATTTTTTAATGTTTACTTTTAAAGGATCCGGGAAAAATACCTATGAGTAAACCAACATTACAGACCCATAAGATGGAAAGACCACTCTCTATCCATTTAAATTTGCAAAAGTGCATATTCGCAAATTAGAAAAATTTGCTTTTATATAGAAGTCATGTATATTTGAAAACTTCTTTTGGAGATCATATCTTTTACTTAATTATCAAGAAGCCTAATTTTATTTTACATTTTATCGATTAGAAAGTTCGGAGAAAATTAAGATTTATTTTATTCCCAGAGTTAATTAATATTTTATGACGATTTTAAATAAATTGAATCACTTTGTCTACATTTCTCTTTTCTCCATGTTTAATATTTCATCTAATAAGATCTTTTAGAAAATAGTTGTTCCTGTAGAATTTATGTAAATATGTATGC
The DNA here is from genome assembly GCA_907164885.2 of Dolomedes plantarius. Classification (NCBI taxonomy): domain Eukaryota; kingdom Metazoa; phylum Arthropoda; class Arachnida; order Araneae; family Dolomedidae; genus Dolomedes; species Dolomedes plantarius. The sequence goes on along the minus strand of OU015494.1, from coordinate 123,804,432 downwards.
GAATCATATTAAATTGTAATTAAATTGAATACAAAATTTAAAATTACCTGATCAAGAATTTAAGCAAAGTAGACGTGTGCATAAATTAATTGGAGAGTAAATCTTTAAATTTGTGATAGCATAAATTCGAGGGGATTAAATGTTGGAAATTATTTTGAATAATATTCTGAAAATTAAAGATAGGTTGTAATACTGAATATTAGTTCTCCCTAGGGAATATAACTTGAAGAGAAAAAGGATAAATCGTTTGATAACAAAAATTATTTTAAAATATATTTTAATCAAAACGATATTACGCAATGTATACGATTTGATAGCAACAGTCTGAATACTTATTAAACAAAGATAATAACCTAAATGAATTACATAAAGTGTTGAATCCTTTTTTAATTATTTAGCTGAAACGTACTGATTATATATATATATATATATATATATATATATATATATATATATATATGTGTGTGTGTGTGTGTGTGTGTGTTTGTGTGTGTGTGTGTGTGGGTGTGTGGGTGTGTGTGTACATATTACTATACGAAAGAGTAGTTTTTGTGAAGTTATAGGTGTTTGAAAAAAAGGTATAAAAATATTAGGTGTATTTATCACAGAGATCTAAGTAAATCTGTAGGTTATCTCATAGAACTGAGGGCCTGGTTTTGCACTCCACGAAAACGCAGTATAGGGAAATCCCAAGACAGTAGAAAGATGGGAACTCTATAAAAATTTTGAACCTTAATAAGTGAAGAGCAAACGTTTATGATTTCGGAAAAAGATGAGATTTAAAAAGATTAATCTAAGATTGTTCATAATGATAAATATTTTTTAAAAATAATAACACCTATTAGTCGAATTTGTAATTTGGAAAATAACACGTGTGAAGTTTACCAGAATTATTTCATTCCCCCGAACTTCTTCATCAGTAATTACCATATAGTAAATGAAATCAAATCTACAACACTCTTGAAACATATCATTTGCAACATAATCAATTCCTTTAAAGTACATTTCGGGAGAGTGCAAAGATTTTAACGATGGTGCCAACTTTTCGGATAATGCTCAAGAATTCCAACATAGCAGACGGGAGGCATTTGCAATTGAGCATCAGTTATTGATAGGCTTCTGTTCTGAAAAATCTTTTCATGAAAGAACGCCACTGGTTATAACAAGGACATAAATATGTCGAGTGAGGCAGTCTGGATTCCGATAAGGGAAATTGGGAGAATAATGGGTATCTTTTTTACCCCGCTGAAACACTTCTCTCGGAAACTGGAGTAAAAAGAAAAAAGTTTTATTTCTTACCGCATATGTTCGGAAGTGAGATTAAGTAGGAAGGTAAATAATCTGAGCGGCAGAAAAAATGGGAACTGGTGGTACAGAGCAACGCCGCAAAATACTTAAGTAGTTCTTCTGAAAATGGATACATTAACGACTTTCTCAGAATGCATTTCACAGAGACGTTCGTGAAATAGAAATTTAATTAAAATTCTTAAATATCCTAGTTGAGTTAAACTTTAAAAATACCTTGAAAAATGAGTACATAGTCAAATTTTGATAAAAGTTGTTAATGTTATCTGTATATTTAAGTTGCTAAGCCGACTTTTTGGGCAGTTCGTGAGAGAAAACTATTACATTAATTTACTTCATTTTGGTTTTAAACGAAAGATTGTAATCTGTAGATTTGTCAAATTTGGTTTTTGTAATCGCAATTTCTATTAATTACTGATAATTTACAATTAAAATTTGATTTCTGCGCTTGATCAGAGGCATGTTTAAATCTGTCTTTAGAAACTCACTGTTTCTGCGCATGCTCAGTGACATGTTTTAATGATAAACCCGTTTATTCCAAGGAGTCTCTCTAGATATCTCTCTACCATTTTTATTTTTATGATAATTATGTTTATAAATATAAGATTAAACCTCATGGAAATTGTTTATTTCGCGCTGTTTAATTAGCGATAATTTACAATAAAAAAAATTGGTTTCTGCGCATGCTCAGTGAATTTTTAAATCTGGCTTTAGATACTCTCTAAGCACGAGGCCGCTCAGACACATTAATTTGTTTCTGCACATTATTATGATTTTTAACATTTGGAAATCATGTGTTGAGTATAATTTGTGTATTAGTACATTTATTAACTATCTAGCCGTCATGTTTTGACGGGCACCAACTAGTTCTTAATAAGTATCCGAAAAGATAACTATCATGACTTTGTTAACAGAAATAATTGACTGCGTGTTTCCTATTTATTTAGTTATTCCTTTCAATTAATGCCATTCCCCTTTTTATTATGCATGTTTTCACAGCATAATTATTCTACCTGAATTTTTCAAAGACATATCCTAGGAATTTTTTTCTCCCTTGTCTTGGACTCGCTATTGTAGCGTGTTTAAAATACACATTTTAATGTTTTTGAAATATCTGAGATGATATGATGCATCTAGGCTCTCACTCTCTACTCCACTGGCTGTATCTTTTTGTTAAGACATAGATAACTATTTCTTGGTGTCATTTAGGAGGTTTTGTTAGTTGAAAACTGCGATTTTGAATGACTGTGGGAAATATACGGAGAAAATATAATAAAAACAGATGACAAGATTTTAATCATGTTTTATTTATCAGAAATGTTGAACTTGACTGTGTTTATCGATGCATCTAAGGGACTAAACTGTTATCATCACACGCGCACAAAAACAAACTCATACTGCAGATGAGCGTACAAGACAAATCCGTTTTATTTACTCATATATCGTATAGATATAATTAGCCACTATGACAAAATTTAAAATAACTTTAGGGATATTATGTCGTAATATCTCTAAATCTATACACTATATAACATAAAATAAAACAGAAGGGATTCCAGTTCAAAATTGCCTCCATTATAATTTCCCCAAATAACTTGAATTCTCCTCCATCTTATTTTACGTAGTGCAGTGTATAGCCCCAAAGTTATAACTTTAAATGTCTATAACTGTTGTTTGGTTTCAATATTAATATTACCCGTACAGGATTATGCTAGAGATATAATTATGTTAGCTTTTTAATTTTTTAACTTTTTAATTTTTTTAAAATAAAAATATATTTTTTGCAAATAGAGTTAGTTTATCAATAGAACAACAAAAAATATTCTACATCTGAATAATTTTAAGGATAAAAACTTTGCCACCACAAAATGACAGGTTTCTAAACGGGCTTACCGCTTTGTTTTTCTGAAATATAGTTAAAATGAAAATAAAGAAAAAAATACATTTCCTTTAGGACTCGTTAAAAGGTACTTAAGTATGTCAACTTTGAGCATAGGGGCTTAGACATATCACACTTTATAAAAACTAAAATTTTAAATCAGGAAATAGAGTCCAGGTGATAAAAGAATTTTCTTATTTATTACAAATGAATAGTGAAATTATTATTTTTATACAATTTTTCCATCTCTAAAAGTTAGTTAACACTCTGCATACATAACTATCCATAACAAAAGCAATATTACTCTCACTAAACAATATATTTATACACTTAAAGTTCTTTATATGTTATACTTCTTTAGAACATTATTTTTAACTTTTTTTCATTTCACAAAAAGAGGAGAATAAGATTATGCCTATGTGCCAAATATCTCGAATATATTACATTTTTCCCACTATAAATATGAGAGTATAAAAGAATCCTTTTTAATATTTAAGACTCTAGAGGCACATTCATCCCTCTAATATTACGTGCTATTGTGAAAAAATATCACCCTTTATCAGAAAATGCGGTCGAATGCTATTTCTACGCTACCTCTAAATTTTTGGTACTAAATTTTATAACAGAAGGAAAAGGAACGACACCTTAAAATCACGTGAAAGCCGTCACATGGGGTTAGTAGGGGTTTCTTTTTACGAGCATCGTGTTTTAGTAAAGGGAAAGTTATTTTCTGAACAGCGATGCGAACACTGTTTTTCGTAAATGGTGGTGTTTCCAGGTAAAACAACCAATCCTCGCTTCGTATCTAACTTTTGTTGTACCCTAGATGACGATAAAATACGCGTAATTTTTTTAAATCCTTAACAAATGCAAGTTAAGATCCATATTTTTACGCTTTTTAGTTGAATTTTTAAAGAATTTACTCTTCCTTATTTTGAAAGTAAGATGTACTGCTAGATTACTTCAAGATGCATATCGATAAATGACTTGCGCATTTTTGAGCGAAATTAAAAGAATTTCACTGAAAAGTATAATTATTGCACTATTGTCCATAGGAACGAATTTTAAATTGGAGTAAACGTTTATTCCTTTTTTTTTATCTCTGCTATTGTTAGATGATGAGGCATGCAATGTGTGCAATATATATATTTAAATACATATATAGGGTAACTCTAGGATAGATGGCCATAGAGGAGAGATGGCCAGTCTAAATATTTCCAAACCTTGATCATGAATGGCAGTTTAAAATTTTTTCGTAGGAAGTGTTGAACGAGTTCATTCATTGCGAGGTACAGCTGTGTATTTCTTTTATAAAAAGTAATTGAAATTTTAATGTATATTTAATTTAGTGGTTCAATATTTTTGTTGAGTTATGTATCTGAATGTTTTGCAATGCATTTTTTATTTACTTTACGGACTTTTAAGGTACGTATATAATAAAATTTTTGCTTCTACGCCTAAAACAAAGACGTACAATGGCGGAGTGACGTTTTAAATTGGGTGACCATCTCTCCTTCAATTTCAGGATAGATGGCCACATAAAATCAAGGAGAGATGACCACCTTTAATCAATATTTAAAAATTATAGAGTGACGATTTTAACTAAATATAATTATATTTAAAATAATTATATAACTTTTATGTTTATAATTGTATTATATGCACCAGTTCCTAATGTAACCATGACAAAAACAGTTAGAAAACGTACCAAACAGGTTGCTATGCTTTTGACATCACCAGAAAATACTGACAAACGTCGAAAACTTTCATCCCAGAAACAGATAAAGTTGATAAATAAGCTTAAAACCAGTAAAAATAAACGCGAAAAAGAAACAAAAACACGACACTTCCAGTAGCTAAGAAGATGGAATACATTTGAAATTATCAGATTCTGCAGATTACGAGGGAATAGAATTTGATGAGGATCACTGTGTTGGTTGGGGAGAAGAATACAATACCATAACCATAAAGAATGATGGGATAAAATGTATAAGATGCCTGAAGTGATTCCATGAAACGTGTACAAACTACCAAGACCTTTGCAAAAATGTGGTAAAATTTTACGAAAAGTGAAGGGTTGAAATTATACTTCATATGCTGTTTATACGAATTTTATTCACTCATTTATCGTGATATAATTACATCTTTGCAAATTGCTATAAGTTTTTCATGTTTAACTACTATATGAAATGTGTTGTGTTTTGCTATTTTAACTTCACTTTTTCTTTCTTGTATTGAATGGGCATCTCTCCTCGGTTTGAAGGAGAGATGGCCATCTGCCATTTTAATTTCAAACTATGTTTCCCACTTTTTGTTCTCAATGTTTAATTATGTTTTGCACAAAATATGATGAGTGTATGTATAAGAATTTTAAATATGCATAAATATTTCTTCTCTTTGCATTCTAAGAATTTTTATTTAAATCTTTAAAAACTATGGACATCTATCCTAGAGTTACCATATATATATATATACACTGCTGGCCACCCAAATTGCAACACCAAGAAAGACGAGAGATATCACAACAAAATTTATTTTGTAGATAACATGTTGACCAAGTATCAAATGATTAAATTTATAGACTTCTGTGAAGTGTGGTTCCTGCCAAAATCAGTAGCCAGAGTAGCCGCCATTGTTGGAGATCACCGCTGCCACACGCCTCGGCATTGATTCAAACAGACTTTGGATGAGTTCTTGGGGTACAGCAGACCAAGCAGCTTACACACATTGCCAAGTTGATCTGCTGTGGCAGCTGGAGATGAAATCTGGGTCAATCGTAGAGCAACCATGGACCACATGTTTTCTATCGGCGAAAGATCCGGAGAGCGAGGCGGCCAGGGAAGCTATTTAATCTGACGATTGACGAAGAACCGTTGGACAATGCGTGCCACGTGTGGTCGCGCATTATCCTGTTGAAATATGGCTGTGGGCAAGCCCTGAAGGTAAGGAAGGACAACTGGCTCCAACACCTCGGAGATGTAGCGCTGGCTGTTTAAAGTACCGGCAATACGTACTAGAGGTGTCCGAGAGTGATATCCAATACCGCCCCATACCATAATACCCGGTACAGGACCAGTGTGGCAGTGCATAACGCAGCTGTTCAGCATCCTCTCTTCACGGTGTCTCCAGACTCGAATGCGACCATCGTGGTGTTGCAGACAGAAGCGTGACTCGTCAGTAAAGACAATTCCATTCCATTCTGCCGTCCACAGCCTTCTGTCATAGCACCATTGGCGGCGGAGACGTCTGTGGTTCTGCGTCAAGGGTAGACAAAGCAATGGACGTCTTGCGGACAGACCACTCTGCTGAAAACGGCGTCGAATGGTACGCGCAGACACTGGATGATGCGTTACAGACTGCATGTGCTGTGCTATGGTTCGTGATGTGACTGAGCGATCCGTCACTGCCATGCGCACAATTTGTCTGTCATCACGTGAAGTGGTGCGCTGAAGTGGATGCGATCGAACACGGTGGTCCGTCGTACCCTCCTGCATCCAACAAATCACATATCCGCATTACAGTTGTTTGGTTTCGTCCAACACGACTACCGATTTCCCTGAAAGATAATCCACAATCTCGGCAGGCCACTATCCTTCCTCTGTCGAACTCGGATACTTGATCAAAAGATGATCACTGTTTTCGACGAGGCATAATTGATCTTTTTTTAAAAAACCACAAGGAAAACACAATTGCTGAACTTGATATCGTCGAAATGTCCAAGCCTTAAATAGCGCTTTGAAGTGGCGCAACAGGCGCGCGTGATGTGCGTCTGCGCTGAAATTCTAATCATTTGCATATCTCACCTCCGATAATGCATGTTGTAAATTTCATGTTATTTGCATGTTTCCTTCAGTGTGTTGCATTTACAGTGGCCAGCAGTGTATATATGTGTGTGTGTGTGTGGTAACCAATTTACCACGGGGCAAATGTAGAAACAGACGCAGACAATGAAATAAAATCCTAGACACTAGGCTTAAAAGGAAACAACAATTATATTCCTTATAAAACGTTACATAGATCGCTTAGAAGCAAGCGATAAGAGCGGTCCCGAGACGACTTGCCACTACGATGGCGAAGTTCGTTCTTCTGCGTTCAACGACCTTTCTCTCCATCGGTTCCTGCAGCCGAGGGAGCAGGATATAGAGCCTGCAGCCAATGTCCTCTATAACCACAAAATTATGACTACGGAGTTCTGAAAACTGCAGATTATTTCGTTCCACCATATTTGAGACATTCGCCAATTCAGCCAATATAATGCATTTAGGTAATGTTGTGATGCATGTAGTATGACAAATTGCTACCTTCTACCCACAGTCTCATATAATTTTCTGATGTGAACTTTTGGGGTGTGCGAAACCATGGTGACTAGAAAACTGTGATAGGAAAATGATCTCTACTGATCGGAAACAGAAAATATTAGTGTTATGTCTTTTGAAAGTCAACTGTGATGAACAGATAATGAACTCTAAATAGTAAAAAGCTTTACAAAGAAAATACATAAGTTAAATCTATTAAAGCAATGTTTTACCTTTAAGCAATTCCTGTAAATGTTCGCATTTTCTATCTCTTACATATCCTATTTCTTTCATACTTTGAATCACGGATTTAACGCTTGCCTCCGACACAATTGCTGTTTCTCAAACTTATTTTGAATATTTTCATGATCTAAAGAAATTACATTTCGAAAAACAAATGATTTAACCTATCAAATCCCTTTAACACTATGATATTTATCATGAAGGTTTTAAAATCGATTCATTTTCTCTCAGAAAGCGTGTGAAATATTCGCGATAACATCGAGCTTGAGACTAGCAGATAAAGCATTTCTCCTATTTCTCCTTCCTGCACAATCTTTGTCAATATTCATATTTTAAACATGCTTTAAATTATTCAGATCAGCTTATCAGCATTGTTTTCCGTTGTTCTAACGTTATAGTTTCTGTTGTTATATAACTTTTTCTGCTATACATTCACAGGAAATCTATTTATAATGCAATGCTATGGATCTCTGGAAATTATAAAAAATGTATTAAACTAAACAATCTCTTGATTTGGGAATGTGTGAGGAGATAATATTACTCTCATATATACAGATCATAAGTATTTCTTGATCGTATCGTAATGGAGTGAACAAATAATAAAGATCGTTTTACGTTTAAATTTTATAAGTATGTATATATATATATATATATATATATATATATATATCAGAGATTTATTAAGAGGTTAAACCTTAAGGGGTCCAAAAAGGGTTTTTTTCTAGAGAATATCGGAATTACAACATTAAACGCCAGATTAATCACACTTGATAGGGCAAAAATGAACAAGGAAATATCGAAATGGATGGCATTGAAGCTATTAATAGAATTGGACTAGTTGAACAGTGGGGGTAATTTAGCCTCATCGCCGCAAGGTGACGTCACAGCGGTGTTCGAGAACTTTGTAGAAAGGGTGTATGTGGGTTTTCAACGAAAGGCTGACTTCAGAAGCATGTAGGAAATTCAAACTGGAAGGACGTTGTCTGTCGCGTCGCGTCGCGACGCGAGATTCCGATGTACAGGATCAAGATTAATTAAATGATTGGACTGCCGTAGTAAGTTAAGCATTGAATAGAATCTTAATACGAACGATGGAGCCAGAGATGCTTTTATTAGTAAATAAACGAATTTAAAGTTCTATAGCGTGTCTTGCCTTGCTCAGCTATGATGACTGCACCACCAAAGAAAATTCCAGAAGACAGGAGTCCAGACTGCATTTTCCCGGACTAGTAACGAAGAACTGGATTTTATAATTACGCGGATAGAAGCGTTACACACACACACACACACACACACACACACACACACATATATATATATATATATATATATATATATATGTATATATATATATATAATTTTTTTTTTTAATGTGAAGAAGTAGAGGGTTGTTAAGACTAGTTTTAAAAGCATCTATCATTCATGTACCTTCCCTTATTCTACGAAGATTTTACAAGCTGGATGGAAATGCTTATTTTGTACTACGAGAAATTCCTGGAATTTATCTCATTCAATGTTCTTTTTGAGTACGAAGGAATGTCAGTCTGATTCGAACATTTTTTTTCTACAAGGAAGTAAGATACATATTACAAGAAAGTTGTCTTCGTATAAGTGTCCAGCATTGGAAAAGAATAAAGATGCAATGCACGCACTTATCATTTAGTGAAAATGCTCAAAGAGCATAATAAAAGACAACATTGTTGAAAAAAAATAATTTTACGGGAATATTTAGTTCATTTTCATGTCTTATTCAACTGAATACATTCTATTCCATAGGACATTTCGTTAAAGTTTTTAGTTTGTTTCGAAATTTTTCTATTTCACTTCATGCTTCTTCGCGTTTGTTAATTTTAATCACATTTTTCGAACTCCTCTATGTTCATAAGAAAGAATGCTATACCAGGGTGATATCTCTTGGGTTTTTTACGTGTTTGAATAAAGATTGTTCTGAGGGGACGCGTGAAACCTTCATCGCTTTTCAATAAACAACTTATTTCTGAAAGTTTTAAGCTTATAAGCCTTGTATTAAAACACCTCTCCGATTGCAGACTAAAATTTTATCTAAACACAAATCTACTGTATATCTTGTTAAAAGAGTTTGCATTGTATTCCCAAGTAATGCATGAGGATAGATTTGTACCGAAACTAATATTGTGCAACTCGGAAGAATTATAAGTTTTACAGTTAAGGTGTTTTTTTATGTTACTAGTATCCTTCGTCTTTCTAACATAATGCATAAAGCCTGCCCTACTGGTCATGGCCAGTTGCAATAATTTACATCTATAGTATGCTGGTAACTATCACATTAATTTTAAGAAAAATGGAATAAGTATGCTAGCCGCATATCATGAATTTTTTCAAATTGGCTCCAAAACTGAAGCCATTCTTTACCATTACCGTCGAATTTTCGTAATTCTAATTTAGGCAATTTAAATTGTCTTTTTTCTGTAGTAACATTTTCAGTAGAATTAATAACAGCAGAATCACTATGAACCGAATTAAAAATAGTACTCACAGTTTGTTGATTATCAATAATTCTTCTGGCTTTCGTATCAATCCGTATTGCCTTATCACGAAAATTTTCAATAATTTCAAACTCTGCTTCAAACTCTCTTTCAGGCAGAACTTCAAGAATCCCTGCATGAGTTACTTCCAAACGATCAACTTTTGATTTTAAAACATTTAGTTTTGATTCCAGTATGGAAACTTCAAGACTTTGCAAAGTCATCAATTCTTTGTTGTATTCTTTCGTGAAAGCGACTCTTCCCACGTTCCTAAACTTCTTTAAATTTTCTAAATTAGCCATACTTTAACTCACCAAGCATTTACAGTCCCGCCGAGGGCACCAAAAAATATCACATTAATTTTTTTTTAAAAAGGGAATAATTATGCTAGCATCATATCATGGACTGTAAATGCCGTGTCTAAATTTGAATTTATATTCATAAACAATACAAAATCGTTGCTGCCACAGAAACAAAACAAATCTTTTAAACATGGGGAAAAACACCATGGACTTTACAGTAACCTTGGTCGTGTGTTTCGACCTCGTCGTGGGATTCTTATCAAGGCATAACCCATGAGTACGCTTAATGAAAGAAATCACGAATTTTGGTACAAAATTTAAACATAAGACGATGACGAAATGCATACAGCCTGCTACACTCGGCGATGCTAAGTGCCAGATAATGGTTCTCTCCGAAGTGGGCTAGATGACTGCACTTTGTCAGTCACCAGTAAAAATTTAGAAAATTCCGTATTTTGAATTCCTGTTCCTCCAGCGGACTCCGCTGAAAAGCCCATAAAAAGGGGTAAAAAGAAGGCGAAAATTGCATCCAAGGCTACTTGTAGACTAGATACGTATATTTACTTATTTCTAATTGCAAGGATACATTTCTGGTAACATCGTTTCATGATGTTATTAGCATCTTTTTTTACCCCAAAATTATACTTAGTGTTAGAGAAGACAGAAATTTATAGCAAGCACACGATAAAATTGTGTTGTATGAAAGACGATCCACAAATCCATCCATCAAAGTGTGAGGATTAAATAAATTACATTGAATTTTTTTGTGATTCTGTGTGACGAAAAGTGACCATGTATTAAAACATGAAACACCTCTAAAATGCTGTACACGATGTAAATGAATCGTGTAAAGCTATCAAAGCCCTTTTTCAGCCATACATATTTTGGGAAAATTTACTCTAACAGTAAAGATAGAAATTCGAGCATCTTCTTTTCAATTTTAGGAGTCTAAAGTCAAAATCGGAAAATCGAAGGATTATGCTTCATATGCAGCCTTAACAGAGTTTGTGAAGACGTTTGGAAACTGTTCTTAAAAATATAAATGAAATTTCTGTGTTAGTTTATGTAACAGGATATTTTCCCAATGGAAAGGAATCATCACATTTACCTACATGCAGATATAAAAAATAAATAAGGAACACATGCATACGTACAGATACGTATGTTGTGTGTGTTTGTGAATGTAAAGCAAAATAGATTAAAAGTAAATAAAATATCAAGAAATAAAATATTAATAAAGAATATTATATCTGACGAGTACGAAATTTCACAAATAAATTGATATTTATAAAACCTTATTTTTGATACATTTGAGTCAATTTATTTTTTTCAATTTTATTGGCACTATTTTACTTTTCAACTTTTCTACCACATTTCATATCACTAATTTTATTTCAAGATGTTATGAAATGGACATCATATAACTTTTTTTTCCCAGTTTGTCTTTTAAATAGGCTTTTATTTCTTATGATTATGAAAAATCAGAAAAGATGATTGTTCCACAGGATAATAGCATTCTACCCTTGAAACCCGTATTCATATTAAGATATTTTGATTGCCACTTTGAACTATAAACGACTAAATGAACGTTACCACCCTTAAACTGTTCAATAAAATACGTGAATAAAATAAAGTACGAAAAGTACAACTAAATCTTAATACCTCTCCATTGCTCAACTGCTAATTTGATAAACTTTTAGTGTTGTGATTCTCGATAAAACACTATTTATTCTCCACAGAATTGTTGTGAAGCTGATGAATTTTCTTGGAGATCTCAAGAGCTACATTGTACATTATTTTTATCTGCGTTACAGCGAGAAATTTTCTAATGTTTTATTCGTCCTTGACAGACAAATGCATCCACAACTCTCTATCAACTATCGCTGACAGAGACATACGGCTCAATAAAAGGAAATTTCTGTTGAACTTCATAGTGTATTGTGTTCCGATTCACCCGTCTAGTCTTATTGTTCGTTGAAAATAGAGGAGGTACAATTATCTCCCATTTACGACAATAACGCTTTATTAAAACTTTCACAATTTCATCACTGAATTCAGGCCAGAGAACTCTATCATGTCTCAGTACCACACTAAAGATGACCAGTGAACAATAAATCATTTCCATTTAATTATTTCTTGATTGTATAAGGGTCCCCGGTAGTTCTACATCTGCAGAATTGTTGCTTATAATATGCACGAAATTCTAATTTTGAGATATTTAGGGATTTTAAAATGTTATGAAAATACTTTATAATTTTATTACTTATTCTACGACACATTATTAGTGTATTGAAAAATACAAAAATAAAAATAAAACGTTTGTGAATAATGTTAAGGGAAACTGAATTTTACCATGTTTATTAACTCGCTTTCTTGATTGAGTGTTTGTCCAATACAAATCTTGCAATGGATTTTTAACTAACTTCCCGACTAGCTAGACATTTGAAACTTTTAGAATAGTTCAGAACTCGATGACGATGCATTCTTTTAATACTTTTAGCCATCTTTAAGCAGATTTGGATTCATTTTCAGTTAATTTTGTTGTTTGGAAATTTCTTATTATTGCTCTCTTTATTACGCATTTGATCATTTTCTTTCAAGTTGAAGGGATAATTCATGAAAAAAATTTAAAAATGTATTTATTCATACATAAAATTGTCAAGTTTATATGATTCAACAGAAAGTTTAAAAACATGGTATATAAAACAGTTATTTTTATCTTCTAATTATTAAAATCTTACATTTTCAATAGCCACATAAAGTTGTAAGTAAAAGCATAGTAAAAGTCTTGTGTAGCATTTCCTTTAAAATAATGCCTAAAATTCTCCTTAATTTTACAGGTATACTAATGAATATAAGTAAAAATGTACTTGTGTTTAAATTTGTTCTCTATAATGAAGATAAAGCTAATCAATTTTGTACATGTGAACTGAAAATGCTATGGAGACAAAACTTTAGCAAGTTGTAAGGGCTCATGAAAATAATTTCGGTTTTGAAATTAATCTAACCTAAATTATTCTCCCTATTATACATCTTTTATATTCAAATTTATTTATTTGAAAGTGGTACTTATAAGAGCGGAGAAGAGAAGCCGGGCGCATGGCTGAAAATCATATGTGTGAAGGTGTGAGACGGGTGCATGAATCACTCTACTTCCAAATTTTGAGGAATTCTACTACTCCAATAAGTTGCTATATTTGTCTTTTATATAGATAAGGACTTTACTTTCCTTATCTTGTGCAACAACTAAACGGCTAGAAGTTTGAACTATTCCAAGCTAACGAACTGAAACTTGACGCCCGTTAGAGGCGTCGTGAACTCTAAATTGGCTCCGAAAAATTGTAAATTTACCCGAGATCCATAAATGCAACCCATATTTGGAGTCTCCAGTTTTACTAAGTTTTTAATCACTACTTGAGGAAGAAATGAGAAGTATGTTTACTTTCTGCTAAAAATGAAAATGTCATTAAATAAAATCTTTTTACTTAAAAATCTGTTTTTCTATGGAATATTCATTACTGTAGAATTATCATTTATTCAAAGTTACATTTCTAATATACATCTAAATTTTCAGTGTCGTTAACTTTATTGTACTCTATTGGTAGCTACTATCACAAATTATGGCATCCAATTCATATAAGTGTGGTTATTTGCCAACCAAAATCATTTGGAAAAGGAAAGATTTTTGGAGACTATTATAATCTTGGCTAATAATTTTACATAGACTACGTAATAAAATTTTTTTTTAAAATTTTGTCAGCGTCAGTATTAACATTGCATTATGTATCATTTGGATTTCACTAACTGATAATCAAATTACTAAAAAAAGTGGCTTGTTATAATCCTCTCTTTTAGTTTGTGTTTGTATGTATTTCAGCAGTTAACGCATTCAATGTTTAATTTACTTTAGTATGTTTTCTTTCATATGAGATAATTCATTTTTCCTCTACCGGAAAATTATATTAACCCTTATTCACTTGCTATTTACGTTTTATTGAATATGAAATAACTTCATCTATGACTGATCTTCCACTTTACTCTAATACGTAAAATTTGATAAATAAGCTGTTAATGTATTAAAAAAAGATATCCGACACATCTTGAGAATTCCATCAATTTTCTCGTCCTACTACTCATTACCAGGTTTTTGTTAGCATCCAAAATGCTTTAAAGATATCAAAATGATGTATGCTACTCCATTTAGGAAGTATTTGCTCATTTTTAATATGTCAAATTGTGTCATTTTCAAATTGACAAATTTGACTGCTGTCGCCTAAGTTTAACGCAAAAACTTTAATGATTCATGGCAGAGAAAAGATTAATATGCAATAAATTCCTCGACACCACGTTTTCTGAGAATAGACAAGTACTTACTATAATTTGACCTTTTAGTATTAATGAAATTTAGAGTAGTAGAAAATGGTTGTGAAAGAGATCACTAAAATTTAATGCAAAACGTGTCATACCTGGAACCACCATGCTATAACTAATTACATTTTCGTATTAAGAAGGA
Organism: Dolomedes plantarius; assembly: GCA_907164885.2. Lineage (NCBI taxonomy): Eukaryota > Metazoa > Arthropoda > Arachnida > Araneae > Dolomedidae > Dolomedes > Dolomedes plantarius. Next base: position 123,789,391 of record OU015494.1, on the reverse strand, counting down.
TTGACATATAGAATTGTTTTGTAAGAATTGCCTCTATGAGATCTCAGATAAGATAATCATTGTTAAAGTTGTATGAGAACAAAATCGCTAAAATGTTCAGACATTTTAGCGATATTAGTAAAATAATATATTTTAAAATATTATATTAATAAACTAATATAGTTTTATATTTTTAAATTAGAAATATTTTTAAAAATAAGTTTTTATTTTTTTAGATGAGGAAGACCGATAAATTTTCTCACCCAGTGCAAACGTAATTCCTCGGAATTCCTTTAAAAAAAACATTCTTTCAATCTTAGACACATATCTTCCTAAAACTTGATTTGTTTAAAGATCCATCCTCAGTCTACAAGGTATTTTAATTCTCAATACCCACGTTTTCACTCAGTGCTTGCATGATTATATTAGAGACTTGTAACTTTCATTAATGTCGACTGAAGAAGAGTCCTTGGGGAAAACCTGGCATTGGCATATTTCAGACCTATGCATATAAAATTGATACTAATGCGCTGTAAAATCTGTTCAGCAGTTTAAGAATTGATATCAACCATGGCTTTTCCAACATTCAATTTTCTAATAATAGCACCGAATTATTAACAGAGCTGTATTTCTTATAAAAATCAATGTCGTAGTTTATAATAATTAAATGGAAACACAATCGATTGTCTGTAACTGAAATAAATATCTTCATTGTGTTTACATGCAATTACTGCAGTCGTCAAAATTCATTAAATGGTAAATAAAAAAAACATTTAGTGAATTTCATTAAATAAATAAAAAATATAGAAATGATTATAATAATGATAAAAGGAAACAATGGCGTGGTATTAACTATAAAATCTAATATTAATGAAAAAGCTTACAAAATAGTTTGTTATAGCAAAAAAACTTGTTCTTTTTACAGTCCTTCCAAATGAATACATATCCAGAAAAAGAAGAAAAATAAAGGATACAAAAGAACTGTTCTTTCGCAGATATGAAACTAAATTTGACAGAATGAAGAAACGTTGAACAATTGATGCATTTTTAAAAAGTTTATGATTCATTTGTTAGTGAAAAATAATTACTTATAGTATTATATAGTTAAAGAAAGAACGTCTAGAAGTAAAATTTTAGAAAACAGTACAATAATACGTCTTTAAAGGTCAATTACTGATCTCTTAATTAAGACATTTATCTATATTTATAGTTTAAAGGATGTAAATACAATTTTGCATCATTAAAAATGTGATAGGTTAATGGAGATGACATGTGAAGTAAAAGTATTTATAGCACTTTCATATGTTTCATTTAAATCGTATAATTATACTTTTATTAATATTTTTCTATCATTTAAAGCAGCGAAAATCTACTCTTTGTTAAACTAAAAATGTTTATGGAAAATGGATTCAATATATCTTGGACGATATCTGTATTACTGTTGACAACATCTTTCGATTTAAATTGTGCTTTTCTCGGTAATATTTTTAACTCTATTGGAAAAAAATAGATGCTAATGCTGTTTTATTTATCTCAAAATTAAATAGTTGCAAATAGGACCGAAAGCATTTCACATGAATTTTAAATTTTAAAATAAATGAATTTTCAAAAATATTTTGCTTTCTAAACAAAATGGCATTATATTCCTTTTCAGAGAATTGTAAGCAATTTTTCAACATGTTTTTATATTGTATTGATTCTTACAACACCAAATTTTCGAAGCAGAATATTTTTTTTAGGTTGATCCATTTTTCTCTTCAATCTGATTTATACGTGTAATAACATAAAAATAAGTAATTTTAATAGCACAGTCTACTAAGTCAGATCCGTTGTCAGATATACGAGTAACTTAAGCAGGAGCGAAAGTATTTCGAAATAAAAATATTTTTAATCATATTAAGATTAAAACTATATGGAAACATTTTATGATACTAAGCACTTTCAATTGGCCATATTAAATTCCTTTACTCAGTATCTCAATATTAAACTAATTTTTAACACATTCAAAATGAGAATATAAAGAGAATTGCTCTATCATATCTCTCTGTGATTTACCGTAAAACCAAGGTTTTGCGGTAAAACAAATTCATTTAGCAATTATACTACAAGAAGAATATTTTCGGAAAACTTTCGAAATACTTGGTTCTCATTTATCGCACCTTCAATGAAAATTATATATCATTTCCAACAGCATTACTGAAACCATAAGTTTGACCAGCAGTTCTAATTTTGGCCCATATTTTAAAATAACATTATCCCAATTTGTCGATTTTTAAAAGCATACTCACGTGTTGCCTTATAGTAAAGTGTGCTATTAAAAACTGCTATGATGCGTGGTGCGGCAGTTGACTTGTATAAGGCAGGACATTTAGTTTTATTCCGTGGGATTCTCACTTGTCGACTGTTGCCTTGCCGAAGGATAGCCAAAACTATCCCAGAAGGTCAGAGGTCAACTTTATTTCCTCTTTGTGTTATCGGCCAATGCAGAACTCCCTGTTGTATTTTATCTTGAGGATAACGTTCGAGCGGTTGTTTATAAGCAGCTAGTTCAAGGAGGTATCCGCAGGGTGGGCTACACCGAGTGTCACTGATTTAATTTGCGTTGCGGAATACATGGGCGAGGATTACGTTTCTTTCTTCTCAAAATAGCCCAAATACCAATTTAGTCCATGATTAGTTAACTCCTAGAGAAGAGACGCAACACCCAAAATGGCCTCTCATTATAGTGTTTTGCTTTGATTTTTTATGCACTTTGTTGCTCCATCCACACTGATTGAGCTTTCGATTAGCCTCTGGCTCTGCATCCTACCCACGCAGGAGCTCCGCTAACTCTTTGGCAACATCGCGCTCTATTGCATATTTCTTTAAATTTTTGTCTGCCATCGGCATCTTCACCGAGATTCGCGATATTCCTGTTGGACTCGAATGGGAGCGCCGGGGTGCCTAAAAAGGGGAGCATAACGTCGATGGAGATTTAACCTGATAGGCCTTGTCGCTGTATTGAGTAACTTCCGTCAAATTGTAGTGTTAAAAACAAGAAGCTAAAAGTGGGTAGTAAGGAATGAAATGCTTCTAAATGCTATAGAGGAATTTCGTCAATATTTCTTAACACTTCATTGTTAAATTTTTTATTACAATTCTTACTACCAGGCCGTGTTAGTAAGGGGGAAGCACCAGATTGTTTTTAGTAAAGGATGACACTTAAAGAGAGAAAACGTCAAGTTCTCTGTATCAAGTTAACAAGGTGATAAACTTCCGGCATACTGAGTAACTTGAATGTGTTTACGTGTACGTCTCTCTAGTGGTTTCTGAGGGTTTTTATTGATGGTGAATAATTTTAGATTATTTCCGACTCGATTCCGACTAAGATTAGTTTATAAAACATTAGTGTTTATTCTGTTAGATAAGTTTGTATACTCCGAAGAAATCTAATCTGAAATTCCCAAGTGAGTTACCCAAGAAAATAAAATATCGCATAATTTAATTTGCGTTTGTATTGACTAATCTAGCTCTGTTACCTCGGAACAAATACAATACGTTTCATGTTAGGGTAAAAGTATCTTCTGCTCTTAAACGTGGTTATAATTATAGAAGGTATTCGAGAAAATAATGGAATATCATGCTTTTGTAGTAAATTAATTGGTAGGATTTAAATATATATATATATATATATTTATATTTATTTATTTATTCTATTATTCTCGATATGGAGATTCTATTCCTTAAATACGGATAGCGTAAAGTAATGTGTTGGAATGCACAGACTAGATATCAATTATCCACAGATCTTCCTGTTAATCCTGCTTTACTTTCTGACTTCGGTATTTATAATGTTGCATAGCTAAGCCACAATTCCACGCATACGGAGGTAGGGAAAAATGATGAGGTGTTAGATAATTCATTAACGCATCAGTAGAGTCGTTAAAAAATTGTTGAAGCTCCTCATCGCAGATAGTTCAGAACCTACTAAATTTTCGGAGAGAATTTAATCGTGACTGGAATTGAAAAGGTAATGCTGGGCATCGATGATAAACAATGAATGCATTCTTATTTTGTTCGCTTTTAAAGATGGACCAGTTCAAAGCATTGATATTCCAGCAGGTGTCAGTTTAAGGCTAGTCTTAATAATATATATATATATATATATATATATATATATATATATATATATATATATATATAATTGTGCAGTTGTGAGTTGTAGCTAGTCTGACTACAGTGATAAATGACTGACTTCAATAACAACTAAGTTTATTGCTAAACTTTCGCTTACGGCTAAAATCTTCAGGAATATTGCAACCGACTCGATTACAAGAATACCTTAATTGGAGCTCACTTCCATTAAATCCTTTGTGCTGTTCTTATGCTAACACCATTCTCGCTAACTTCTGCTAAAAAAAATTCTATACTAAGCAGTAATCCTGTTCCCAAGATATGGTTGACAACAGGCTAGTTGGCTAAACTGGTTAAGGCAAAGTCCTTTCTTTTAATAGTGACAATAGCTGCTTGGGAATTTCACTGTTTTTGTCTCATTTTGTACTTGAACAAGTGTCATCTTAGCTTCGTGCTCCGAGGGTGAGTTAGGCGCAAGAATGAAGAACTTGCTGATAGACTTCGGCAGATGGGAAAGTGAAAACGTGTTAGCAAACCGGTTTTTAAACTGATTAAGAAACGGAAAATAAAAAAGTAATACGTTACACATATCATGTGGTATCCAGAATGTGTTGAAAACTTCACTATTTTGCAACAAACATCACATTGTTCGAATCAAATATTTATCTGATTTTTACTTTTTTTAAAAATTTACAGCTTAAATAAAGCGTAATGTTTCACGTTATAAATAAATCTACATATAAACTAGTTTTTTGGAGAGGAAATCCAACTAAAAAGTAATTCTTATAATTTATTTATTTCGTGTTGTTCCTAATTAATTTAAACAGTATTGATTTTATCTTTCTTAAGATCTTCATAGAGGGTGGAGGATACAAAATTCTATGAGTATCTTTTAATTTTCTTGGTTTAAAATATATTTAGAGCTTTTAAAATCAAATGACACAAGCCTAATTTTTCTTAATTTGGTAATACACACTACCCTACAATAATGGATCGGACGCCAGACGATTTGCATAAAATCCGAATGCATATCAGATTTTATGCAAATTCAGTGCTCGCACGTGACCTGTGAAGGTTAAATACGATACGCGAAGTGGTAACATCATTAGTTCTGTGTGAAATTGTGACAGTATTTCGAAACGAAAGGAACTTAGTGACTTTGAAAGAGGTGTTATAGTTGGTTGTCACAATTGTGGCAAGTCTATTTGCGAAATTCCTGTAGAATTATCACAGCCAAGGCCAAACTGTTGGTGATGTCGTGAGGGAGTGGAACACTACGGGAGTTGGGACACGAACTGAACACGTTGGTCGTCCCCGAAAACTGAACGCATGGAATCAGCGTGTTCTGAAGCGTGAGGTTCGTAAGAACCGCAAGAAACCACTCCAAATCATCAACAGTGAGTTTCAACAAGCAACAAGGGTTACGGTGTATCCCAATACTTTGTGGAAAGAACAGCACGCCCTCAATATCCATGGATGTGTGGCCGCACACAAAGCAAACATCACACATTCTAACAAAGCCGGCAGATTCGTTTTGTGTTTGCAAAGTCGCAACTGAACTGTAGACCACTGAAAAACTGTTTAACTATTTTATGGAGCTACGAGACACTTTACGCGCTCTTCCAGTCGGATGGACATGCTTGGGTTTGGCGAATGCCAGGCGAACGTCTATTACCCGAGTGCATCGTTCTAACTCTCAAGTTCGATGGTGGTGTTGTACTTGTTTTGGGGTGTTTTTCGTGGTATGGCCTGGGACCATTGCATGTCGTTCCTGGTAAAATGAACGCCGACGCCTACATGAACATTTTGGACAATCAGGTTCTTCCTACGCTCTGGTAATTTTATGGAATGGACGAATGTTACTTTCATGACGGCACCACTCCATGTCATGTTGCAACCTGTGTCAAGCAGTGGTATCAAGATATAAATGTAAAACGTCTTCCTTGACTGCTCCCATACCCGACCCCATAGAACCAGGGAACCACGTCCGAAATCTATAGCTGAGCTGGCGACATTCTTGCAGCAGGAATGGACACAAATACCCCTAGCAGTGTATCAAAACCTTGTTGAAAGTATGCCCAGAAGGGTTGCTAGTGTAACTGAAACACGTGGAGGACCAACCCCTATTAAAACATGTATTCTTTCCCTTATACCATTACATCTTGCTGCCCGGTCCATTATTGTAGATGGGTATAACTTTGCTGAGCTATCTATAAGTACCCTGCTGTACGTCTGTACTTTAAGGATTTGTCTGGTTATATCTAAACTTCCTTGCAGTAAAATTTTGTACAATGTTTCTTCGATAAATTTTCAATAAGTTGTATTGAACATTTTTGTGGGATCTTAATTAATAATTCTAAAATTGCTTTCTTATGATCAAAACTTTCTCCAAAACAGGATGCTTTCCCCCCACTTTAAGCTATTAAGAAAATTAATAAAAAAATTTACTTGAGATCAAAATATTTTTAATGCAGAAAATTGAAAATATTATGCAATATTTTTGCCCGACAGATTAATAAAAAAAAACCGCATGGTTAACACGTTAAATTGTAGTCAATTTACAAAACATTTTTGAATTGATCATGTATTTTTCATATACACTGGTGAAATAAATCAAGAGAATTTGCATATTTTATCGAATTTCATGAAAAGGACTAAACTGAATGTAAAACCACTGCTTCTAGACAAAAATGCAAATCTTGTACGTCAAATACGTAAGCGTACACGTGTGTGTAGGTAGTAGAGCCACTAGAGAAACAGGCTTTATAAGCGCGCGTAAGTTAAGACGCATTTCCTTCTCTAGCACACCTCGGCGAAATTCTTGGTGTTATTTTGCAGCAATCGGTTAATTTCAAATTTTAACAGTAAAAATGAGTAACCACCAACGTTTAGATGGTGGAATGAGGTGGAGAATTGTGGGGAGGATAGAAGCAGGCCAATCTCAAGTCCAAATTTGTAAAGAGTTCAATTTAACACCCAGCGTAGTGTGTAACTTGTGGAAACAGTTCCAGGATACCGGATGCATGGAAAGCCTGGGAAAGGTCGTCCAAGAGCCACGACGGCCAGAGGAGATCGCCATTTGTCGATTATAGAGAGGCGTAACAGGAGTGCTACAGCTTCTCAGCTCTCTCGTGACTTGTATGCAGCCACAGGAACCCATGTATCAATGGTGACTGTTTCCAAAAGACTTCATGAGAGAGGGTTGTTTGCAAGAAGACCTGCTGTTTGCATCCCGCTAACTTCTACGAACAGGAAAATCCGTTTATCATGGTGCAGAGAGCATAGAGATTGGAGTATGGATCAATGGGCGACCGTTCTCTTCACTGATGAGTCCCGGTTCAGCCTAAACACCGATTCTCGCCGTACGTTCCTATGGAGAGAACCAGGGACCCTCTACCTAACCTCCAATGTCCGCGAAATCGACCATTATGGCGGAGGAGGTTTAATGGTCTAGGCAGGCATTATTTTGGATGGCCGGACACCTCTCCATGTCTTTGAAAGAGGCACTGTGACTGGTGTGAGGTATAGGGATGAGGTCTTGGAGCCCTGTGTTCGCCTTTTCAGGGGTGCAGTTAGTCCTGAGTTCATTTTAATGGACGATATCGTGAGGCCACATAGAGCTCTTCTGGTCGACAAATTTCTAGAGAGAGAGGATATTCGCCGGAGGGATTGACCAGCCAGATGTCCAGATCTTAACCCTATAGAGCATGTCTGGGACGCTCTGGGGAGGGCAATTGCAACTCGCTCCGAGAATCATCCAGGGAATGAAAATAGCGTTGCTGAACGAGTGGGACCAATTGCCACAGGAAATGATAAACTGTCTTATTTCAAGTATGAAATCACGCTTCGAATCCTGTATATCTGTAAGCGGGGACCATACCCCCTATTAACCCATCTATTGACCCATTTTTTTGTTTATTCTGCAACCGCTGTTTCATACCTTCCGACTCCAACGAGTGTTACGCACGATCATGCGTATGTATTACAGTTATTGAATGGTTATTTGTTTTGTATTGTATCAATGGATGTACATATCAAAATTCATTAAAATCGCTACAGAAGTTCAAGAGATAATCAACGAAGTCTGCAAATTCTCTTAATTTCTTATAACAGTGTACATAATAATCTATTTATAACGGCACAGCAGGGGGAGGGTGGATATTGCGCACTGCGTCTAAAAAAATAAATTTTACTCCCTGCAGCCCCTTAAATTTCATTAAATTAATTGCATATAGGTACTGCTTATAACTTGAATAACTAAAAGAAATACTTAAGTGTAAAAAATATGCATTTTTTTCAAATTTCCTTTTTCATTATGTTCTTAATTGTACATTTTTTTTATGTCCAGACATCAAATTTGGATGTCAGCCAAGTTTGGGATGTTTACAAAAAAAATAAATGTACTGAGCTATACGTAGGTCTCCTTGTATCAATAATGATGTATCTCAGACCAGATGGTTTAATAATTTATACGAAAGAAAGAATTGTTTTAAAGATTATTAGAATGTCTCTCGTTCATATGAATAATTTTTGTTAACTATGCAACACCCCCCCCCCCCTCGAAAAAAAAAACTGGCATTATTTGTTATATAAACATGGACTTTCTCTCATACTGTATGAGTATGAATTGCGGAACCAGACTAAAAATTTAGAACCGGTTTCGATTCTCAAGTTTTTTCCAGAATCGAGTACTTATGTATTACCTGAGTAGTAACGTACAAATTTTTTGTCACATAGACGTGAATGTATTTTCGGACAAGCAGAAAAGGATCTTTATGACCTGACACTTCTATGGGTAATACTTAACAACTGCAAAAGCCCTAGAGTGGGTGAGCAAAAGTAGCTATTGTAAGTAAAACTTTCAACTCCCTTTTTAAAAAAAATCATACGCGGGGCGAGTCAGGAATCGGGAAAATTGCCTCTTCCCAAGAACCGAATCTTAAACTTGATTCGGATCAAGTTTGCAAACACGTTAAAGAGTCTAATCACCATTTTCCATTCCACACCACAGGGAATGGGTTCTAAAACTCGAACCTCCAGAATTTTGGCTTGGTTCCATTCTTTGCGAAGCTTTCATGTTTTTAAGTCCTACTAAATTAGAAATACGTGGAAGATAAGATTTCATAATTTTTATAGAAAATAAATATGTAATTAATATAAAAATTTTAATATAAAATATATTTTTGGGGTTTACAACTGCAATAAATTAATGCAATGAAAATTTTATGTAAAATAAATGAAAAGGAAATGATACCATATAGCCTCTCTTTTGACATCAAATGGAGCGGGATTTCTGAGAAGGTTTAAGATAATCTAGTAGTTAATATAGTGGATACGCTTAAGAAAAAGGGTTTCAAAGATCTAGATAGTTATAAATTGTGAATTATGGAAAATCTGTTTATCCTCATTAAATTGTTTTTTTTCACTTAAAATTTACAACTTACGGACGACCAGTTCCACAACCAATTGGAACCAGGTGTAAGGTATACACAAGAATCGAACTTTTGAGTGAATGAATTAAAGAAGCTGCTTGAGATATGCTAATTTCGGCATACGCGATTAGTATAAATACCATGCAGCGTCATTTATAAAAAAGGGTTGTTAGGGTTGGAAAAGGTTGTTAGGGCTGAAAAAGGTTGTTAAGGTTCATAGATAAGCGATGGGAGCTACGGGGTAAGTAGCTCCAGGTGTTATCCTGCGCTAGTGCTTAGGGGGACCAAAGTTTACGTGGCAGTACTGCTGGTTTGACTCTCTGCTGGTTTGTGAGTATTGAAATGTGTATTTCTATTGAATGTTAATATATATATTCCGTACAAGTAGTACGTATGCTTATTGCTGTAAAAGCAAATTCTATATGTGCAACGAATTCAATAAACATTGTTTCATGTATAATCTGTGTTTGTATGAAATTCATTTAGAGTGCCACTTCAAATTATATACACCCAAATCTGGGTAGAAGTGAGTTATATTTACTCTATACAGGTTTTTGGATGGAATAACATCTCTGGTTACCCGGATATCTAGTTCTGTAATCCCTCTGCATCAGTGAACCAAGGCATTTTTTTCAGACATATAAATGCAGTGGATAAATAATATTAATTGTTCTGTTTATAAAATGCAACACGGCTTGACTTAATTAAAAAATTAAGTCTTTCAAAGTGAAGTATACGTTTCTAATTTCGCTACAATAGGAAAAAAAGAATAAAAAAATTTAGAGAAGCCCAAAACAAAAATAGTCTCCTATAAAAGTAATTCTATCTCTTATATTTAAAAATATTTTATTATTTTTTTTCAAACCAAATCTTTCTCTAATACAAATTTCATTACTAAAATATGAATAAACAGCATATCATGACATAATAGCAAGAAAAGGAAACATAAATTTTCTTTAAAACAATTTAAAGTAAACAGCATGGGAAATTAATTTAATTTTCAAGAGTCAGTCATGAATTCTCCCAATCAGATATGTTGGTTAAGTTAATTTAAAAATTATTCTTTCATTATTTTCTTTATCTAAATTCTTTTAAATCTTCATTATGTATACACATACACATATGGAAGTAGTGTTGCACAGAAGGCGCTTTAAAAAATCCCGTTAAATGTTTGAACTTACTCTAGTTAGGTTAATAAACTTCAAACATTGTTGGGACGTACTTTGTAAATGACAATGTTTGTACTCATAATTTTGGGTATGAGTCTGCTATATGTACATTCCTGTCAAAAGAAAATTATATGAAATGCAAAGTGATACCTAATTAAAGAAAATAACTGAATTCCGTTTTTACTCACTGTTTTTACAGATATGAAACTTCGATCATACATAATCACTTCGAAGTAGGGGAAGACTTTAATAGCGATAAATAAAGGATAAGACTGAAATTATAGGAAATAAAGTTTGCAAGTATAATTATCTGTTTGTTCGATACAGAATGTTTTTCGGCCACTTATAATAGAAAATGGAGAAATAGTATTTATAAAAATGCACAAATTTTACTATATACACACAACGTTTAAGTTTATAGAGAATAGCAACTTTGAGGGTGCCAGTATAGAGTTTTCTAACTTGAATTATAGTGGCCCTTATATATATATATATATATATATATATATATATATATATATATATATATAGTTGAATAATCTAATGAATTATAAGCAACACACAATTCTATAGTAAATAACACTGTATTCAAACATTTGCACACATAGATTTTGCTTTTCAACATAAAGTAAGCGCACTACTAGTACGAGATATATAATATTTATGCAAGGGAAGTACAATTCAATATATTTTCTGGTATAAATACTCATGCAATGAAAATATAACTTGAGAAACTCACAAATACTTCGAAAGTCAACCAGCAATGTTGCTTCGCAAACTTTGGCCTAACAAGAACTCGCGTAGGTTTGAAGCAACCTAGCTATGCCTCGAGCGTCTGCTCGCAAAACCCAACTATATTAAATCATACTCTAAGCCTAGCTCCAGCTCGATACTTCGTTTCGTCAGCTCTACTCCTCCGTTCACTTCCTCTCATTTTGTCAACACTTCCTAGCTCCTTGGTATTTATACCAACCGCGTATGCCGCAATTAGCATATCTTTAGGCGGCTTCTTTAGATTTGTTTACTTAAAAGTTCGATTATTGTGAATCGAATCTTATGTAAACCTTACATTGGTCTCCCTCGAAAAACAATTAGGTAACTGAGATCTGAACCGCTTGAGTTAGCTAATTGAAACGCGTGCTGGTCTGATATTTTACATAATGGGTGGCATAGCCAGAACACCTTCCACACGTTGTGTGGGGGAAAAAAGCCAAACCCATTTTACAGGATTAACCCCTAAGGGTCCAGGTAACACCTTCATGGGTGGATTAGCAGAGTTGAGGATACTGGCCTGGCCAACTGCGCCCTAGAAAATCTATTTTAGTTAAATTGTCACCACAATAGCACATCATGACAGTTTTTGATTGTTTGTAGCTGCTCTCCCACAATTCATAGTGCACATGTGTTATGTTTTGTGTAGTTAGTACATTAGTTAGTTATCTGTATGCAGCATGAATTTTTCTATGCACTACATGTCCCCTTCAAAAATATATAATACAACAGTACAGTGGAACCTCGCATAGCGAGCATAATTCGTTCTAGAGTCTTACTCGTAATGCGAAACACTCGTTAAGCGAAACAATTTTTCCCATATAAATTAATGTAAAATATGATAATGCGTTCCATGCCAAAAAACACTCAAAATATTTTAGATGTAACGTTTATTATTTAAATTAAATTACTTATACATAAATTCATAAGGAGCAAAATCATCCATATGTAGTTTATTATTTACGAATTTATGACACATATCTATTTTTTTTTACTAGAAAGCTATCTAGCGACACTTGTTTTTCTCGGCGCTTTAAAATTTGCTGAAAATGTGTCACCTCATTGTCATTGAATAAATTTATAGCGCGGATAGCCACCGTCTTATCAGAGTGATGCTTTGAAACTTACGATGCAACAGTTTCCCATGCTTTCACCATTTCTTTTATTGCGCCAGAAGATTGTTTCTTTGCTGTTTCTTCGTCCTTCTGCCCTGACAAACGCTCCTCTACAACTGCTTGCTGTGAAAGACACTGCAATTCTATTAGCTGTTTGGTGGTCAGCTCTTGGTTGTGCTCTTCCAGAAGCTCCTCAATATCATTGTTATCCTCCAGTCCCATGATATTTGCTTCTCGAACCATCCATGAATACCCTTAAATACTTATTTTTCGGCCGTTGATGATCCCGGTGACGTGAAGATCCGAGTGACGTAAAGAGGGGACATCCTTCCACGTCACTCGTTATGCGAAATGTTGCTCGTTAGGCGAGCCATTGTTTTACGATTTATTTTGCTCGTTATACGAAATACTCGCTATGGGAGGTGCTCGTTAAGCGAGGTTCCACTGTATACCGTATTTGTTTTCAGTGACTCATCTCTTCCTCTCAAAATGTTTACACAGCATATACAATGGGGAATTTCAAATCTGTCCGGTTCGACTTTATTGAAGGGGGTAGGATAGAATAAAAAAATTGATACAAGACTTAATCCTCATGAACTTCGTCGCACCAGTCTATCCATTCGGTGGAACCTCTCTTGATGGTCGCTGACCTTGTAAAGGGGTTCGAAGCCCGTGTGGGCATCCTTCGTGCAGCAGGGCGTTGGTCCCGTGGCGCTGGTCCGGTTTGACGATGGACATGAGGTCTCTTAAGAGGGGGCTCTTGCTGGGCCGCACAGTGGAGTATTTGTAGCAAAACCCTGGCCAAAAATATTTTTCATGTGTTTTAAAGTTAAAACCATTGCTTTTGACTTTAAACTTACTTTGTAATAGTAAATACTCCCTTTTTTGTAATTTTTTTAAAATTAAAAAATTAAAAAATTTAAAATTCTTAAATTTTTAAATTTCAAAATAATATTTTTTTCTAAAATTAGCTTTAAAAATCAATCTTTATCATATAAATATATATATATTTACATTTAATACTTACCAAAGTTTAGTAACTATAGGGATCTTAGTTCTCTAGTGACTTCAGAAGCTTAACTATTTCAATCTGATTCTCCTGAAGTCTGACCTTCGTCGTCATCTTCAAATTCATCTTCTTCATCACTCTTATTTCTTAAAACTTATTTTTTTTGTCTCAAAGGCTTAAGAAGAAATAAAGTTTTATATGTTAGCAAGATTTATGCAGATTACATCTATAGTTGTAAGTCATTTTCAAATCATACCCGTCTAGAAATTATCATGAAAATAAAAAAGGGTTCTTCATAAAAAAATTCTATATAAAAATGGCAGCTGTTTGCGGAACATTTTTTCTTTGAAATAGACTCTCAATACTATAACCATGACGATTATAATTGAAATTAGGTCCGACAAGCCTTCATAAAGCTTTAAGAAACTTAAATTTCAGCTAAATTGATTTAAAAATCTTTTTTCAAGTTTTCAATTTTTAAAAAAAATGTTAATAATAAAACTAAGTAAATTATTATATATTTTAAAGCAAAGCTCTTACCCTTTTTTAACACTTAAAGCTTATTTAATTGCAAAACATTAATTCTTAACGCCACAAAAAATGTAGATTTAAACTAACAACAAAGCTGAAACGCAATCAAATGACACGTCCATTCGAAAATAATCTGTTCTTCAACTGAGGCTAGATACTGCTGAGTGTTACTTATGCTGCTGGAAATGATGTGATTCACTCAGCAGTTTCTTAGACATGATAAAATGCACTTTTTACAATTATTGCGCAATTTTTAATTTTTACACTTTTGGCCAGGTTTTTGCGTCAAATACTCCACTGTGGGCCGCTGGGATCTTTCCTATACTTATTCAAAGGGCTTTTAGATATATCATCCTTTCTTTTGATAACCTTGTGTACCTTATCTGTGACACATTCATCCTTTGATGGAGGTTTTGCAGTAGACACTTTACTTCTCTGCGTACTTTTGCTAGTATCGGTATTATTTTTTAATGCAGATTCTATTTATTCAGTCTTATACGTCGCATCTATGTGTTCAGTAAAATACTTTCCCAATTTTATCAATATCAGAGTATAACACAGTACACAGTTCAGACTTCAATTATGTTGTTCGTTATAAATGTAAACAGAACAACCAGGGTATATATAAACTTTCGGGAGCCAGTATAGAGATTCTAACTAAAGGCACTCTACTTGAATTATAGTGGTGCTCGTATATAGTTGAATTCTCTAAGGAATTATAAGCAACACACATTTCTGTAGTGAATAACACTGGTTATTCAAACATTTGCACATATAGATTTTGCTTTTCAGCATAAAGCAAGCGTACTACTAGTACAAGATATATAATATTCATGCAAGGGAAGTACAATTCAATATATTTTCTGGTATAACTACTCATGCAATGAAAATACAACTTGAGATACTCACAAATACTTCGAAAGTCAACCAGCAATGCTGCTTCGCAAACTTTGGCCTAACAAGAACTCGCGTAGGTTTGAAGCAGCCTAGCTATGCCTCGAGCGTCTGCTCGGAAAACTCGACTATATTAAACCAGACTCTAAGCCTATCTCCATCCCGATACTTCGTTTCGTCAGCTTATAAGGTATACTTAAGATTCGATTCACAAGAATCGAACTTTTGAGTGAATGAATTAAAGAAGCTGCTTGAGATATGCTAATTTCGGCATACGCGCTTGGTATAAATACCAAACAGCTTGATTAAAACAGAGGTTGAAAAAGGTTTTGTTAAGGTTGACAGTTAAGCGAGTTAAGGGAGCTACGAGGAAAGCAGCTCCAGGTGTTATCCAGCGCTAGTGCTTAGGGGGCCCAAAGTTTAATTGGCAGTACTGCTGGTTTGACTCTCTGCTGGTTTGTGAGTATTTGCAAAGTGTATTTCTATTGAATGTTAATATATATTCCGTACAAGTAGTACGTATGCTTATTGCTGTAAAAGCAAATTCTATATGTGCAACGAATTCAATAAACATTGTTTCATATATAAACTGTGATTGTATCAAATTCAAATAGAGTGCCCCTAAAAAATTATACTCTATAAGCTCTACTCCTCCTTTCATTTCCTCTCACTTCGTGAACACTTCGTCAAAACTTCCTAGCTCCTTGGTATTTATACCAACCGCGTATGCCGCAATTAGCATATCTTATGCGGCACCTTGAGATTTATTCACTTAAAAGTTTGATTATTGTAAATCGAATCTTATGTAAACCTTACAAGTTGAAGTTACAGGTTCATTTACAGCTGTGACGTCTCAGATTCTTAAACATAATTTCCGGTACTACACCGTCGAACATTTAGAAATTTAACTTAAAAGGCAAAATATTATTCTCCGAAAGAATTTTATGAATACAAAAGGTTCAGGTTTTTTATTGTCAAATAAAAGGTAGTGTTTTATTGCAAAAAAAAGAAAAATCTGATATTTTCAAAACGGAATAAATTTTTCTACTCAAAACAAGAATTTTTTTTGGCTTCCATAAAAAAAATACTCTTTGTAACTCTCCTAAGAAATTTGCTGTATCACTATTTCCTAATATTTTGGCGAAAACTCATCATAAGCAAGCCATCAAATCGATTTTCGCCTTTTTGTTCTTCTAAGCTAGGTTTTTAGAATGTTGAATGATTTTTCAACCATGTATTTACTTTGAGATATACACAAGGCAACTTCTAATGCCGATAAAATTGGTCATGGTAGAAGAGGTTTCACAGGCGTTTATTCTGGAAGACTGGTATTTTATATATCCTTAAATATTCTTATCTAAGTAAAGATTCTCAATAAAAATCATGAATGGTATAAAAATCTTTGGGTTTCTTATTAAATATGCAAAGTAATTCTCATTCAGGTTAGACATATAAGCTGGATACCATTGTAAATATTTTTTTTAATCTGATTTCTTTAGTCTTGAAAAGATAACTGTAAGAAATGCAATTAAGGTACGAAAATTATAGATGGGAATTCATTTAATAAAGAGAAAACAAAACTCATCATGAAATTTCCTTCAGAAATGAAACGATGTGTTTGTAATTTACACATGAAAATTCTGAAGAATATTTTTCTAGGTCATATGATACCCCATATTTATTGAAGTATGGTCGAGAAAACTGACTCGAAACTGTCCTCCAATTTCTCAGATTTCATAGTAGCATATGAATATTTTTTTTGCACCCAAGACACAAACTCAAAGTCCTTATATTTGATTCCTTACGAATTAAAGTAGTGCTTAAAATTTTAAAATTGCACCTAAATAAGAAAATTATATACAAAAGTGGTACTAGAAAGTTGATGAGGAATTGATTAATTTACTTCTGGGATAAGAAGCAAAACATCCTTTTCTTCTTTTATAGTTTAGATACTACTGTGTTTCATATTGTAAAGGAACAGTAAAATTAAATGTTTTCAAAAAGTGCTTGCAAAGAAAAGGGTTTATTCCATTTGCATTGTTTATCGATCTTCTTTTAGATCATTAGCATCTAAGTTTATGAAATACAAACCTCGATGAAACAGCAAGGCGTTCCGATTCAATCTGAATAAATTTTCGTAAAAATCTCTGGTCTTACATGGTTGTCCATTCATCAAATCTCTTTCTACCTAATTGTTTCATATCTGGAGCCTCTTTTAGAAAATATAACAGTTTCTAAGAAGTCCAAATTTTAGGAAATGAAACTCAAATATTTTTTGCTTGAATCTGATCTTGAAATCTTTCTGACCTTTGGAAAATATTTCGAAAGGTTTTTAAACTCCGAAAGATCTCCTAAATCATCAGTGAAATATAAGAATGAATGAGTTGAAACTAGATTAAAATATAAGAAAATTTCGTGTGAAATCAAATTTTCACGTATATTAATACTCAAATTTTGAATGCAATGTGAAGAATCTATTCGTCTTTCAAAACATGTATAAAAGTAACTGGCTAAAGCTTTGTCCCCAGCTTCAAATCTGAGTGTGAACAATTCACTCATATTGCATTTATTTATTTACCCTCCTCATATTATATAATGTGTTTCTCAAAATAAAATGTTTAATATTACAAGAGGTATTTAATAACATTAATATGGCCCCGATCAAAGTGTATGTACACCTGGATAAACTCTGATATCAGAAATTATATAGATATGATGAAAGCCTTTTAAGAAATTTAAAATTAGCATAATTTTCGAAACATTCGAATAAATAATTATAACATAACTAATATTTAATAATAGAATCTCCTTGGAGGCCATGTTTATCTGTGGTCTATCAATTACTCATAATGCAGACTCAACACTGCTTTTAGTTTTCTAGAATATACGAGACATATGTGTTCTTTACTAGACACAGAACAAGCTCCACCGGTTTCATCAGATTATATTATTAATCTTACATTTAGATTACATTAGGAGCATAAATATATAAAATTTCTCTGGGTTTGTCGTAAAATATCATTCGTAATAGAAAATATTTTTTCATTGTCAATAATGTTTACAAGAAAGTTTATTTCAGAATTAATTTCCCAAAACTTGTATCGAAACATTGTAATTAATTAATTTATTTTTTAATGCTGAAAAGGGGAATTATAAATTTATAATTAATCAGGTACAAATATTTTCATTTTCCATTTGAAAGTTTGTATTTAACTTTTTTTTGTATTTTATAGCTAGTCTAACTTCACTGCAGAAGAAAGCTATTAACAAGACAAGTCAAATTGTAATTTTTAGAGAAAATACAAAATGTATGATTACCTCATTTAAATTGAATATTGAGTTAACTAATCCATGATGAAAAGAATAAAATGCTTTCATTTATAATGGAATGTGGAAAATTACTTCCAGGATAATAGCAAGTAGATTGTGAAGGGCAGCGTTCTAATATCATACTATGATTTATTATTATAATATAATATTAGAGCTGGGGGCTAATTCTTGTAGCTATGATTAGAATTCGAATGAGGTAATACAATATTTATTCCGCTAAGGTAAGGACTCGAAACATGAATCTCCTTATCTGTAGTACATACTAGTATTTGGAAGTCTAATTTAAAAAGACATTTACTGAAAATACCGTAAGCTGGGGTTACTTTGTGACTGCAGGGTTAACTTTGTGATTCACAGTAATTTTTTCGTATTTTGGACTTGCGCCGCGCCCGTGATACCGGGTAGGCAAAGAACAGCGCCAACAGCTTGTCCGACATGCAGAGACACATAGTGGCCAGTGTTCGAAGCTTCTGCGCACCATTTGTCTTCGCTGGCCAGTGAATCATTCAAACCTGTTGTCAAGCTATTGATTCAAACTTCGGAAATTTTGTATGCTGAAGGCTAACACCTTATCCAACCAAATACCACAGGCAATTATTTTTAATTGTCAATATGTTGGTTATATTGTGGAACAATATAACTTTTGTGTACTGATATTTCCAAGAACTATGAGTACATTACCTAAATATCGAATGGTGACACGGTTACTTTGTGACACATTGACACTGTCACAAAATAACCCACAATGTCGACCGAACTCCTCCATCCGCTCGATGTTGTATTTTCCAGTCCTCTTAAATACCACTGGAGATTTTTGCTCTTGGATTTCAAGGTGAAAACACAGATGTCACAAAGTCCCCACTCGGCGGGGTAACTTTGTGACACGTGTAACTTTAATTTCTTATTGATAATTAAAGATCTGGTTTAACACAATACATTACTACGTAAGGAAAGGATGTACCAATGTTTTGCAATTGTTCGTTTTGGGCTGTTTTTAAAACTTATCGGAAGGCACAGGAAAAAATCTTAAAATCTGTCACAAATTAACCTGATCTTACGGTGGTTTAAAAAGAAAATTATAGTTTAATGTTCTTATATTTGCTCATTATTGACGCTGATATGAAATTTGCCTGCATTGTCACTATTTGCCTGTAAATAGCGACAATGCATATCTATTCAGTACTGTAAGTTTTATGAAATAGAGATAGTTTTTGTCTAACCTTACGGATACACGTCTTCCAGAAATTCGAATAGACACTCGATTATTTTCCCAAAGAAAAGGGGAAATAACGAGTACAGTTGAAAAATGTTGTAGCTTATCCACTGGATATGAATGTTCATGTTTCCTGTTTTGAATAAGTACCCAATATAGAAGACTACGAGAGTGGCCTCATTTGAAAATGAATTGAAAATTATAACTGTCTAAACTTATAGTGTTAAGTCTTTTCTTTTCTTTTCTGGATATAGAGGTTACCTCTTTTTCTCCAGTTTCCTAATTCCAGAAGAACGAAAAAATAAGCTTTTCTCTCTACCTGCTAGTACGATTTATTCCGTAGTGAAAAATCGTCCACTTAGTTTACAGCGTTCACTTTTTTTCGGGTGCAACATTAAACGATAAACGGAAAAGCGTGATTTTTTCTCTCTAGCTTAAAGAAGAATGTAATGGTCAATTGCATCTTCGATATTCTATGACGAATTGGATAACAGGTAACTAATTATATGGTCTTAGTAAAACGAAGATATTTTTTCAATTGAGAGAAGTTGGCACCATTTTCACACAAGCTGATACTTATGTACTAGAATAAGCAATATAACATAATTTATTTCTGTTTATAATAATTCTCTGTGGCCATTCTACATTCATTTTGCTTACTACCTTCGATTTTATTGATTTTTATTTTACTGGATTTTCAATACTTTTTAAAAAATTCTCTTTCATTCTTCTTTCAGATATACGTCCAGGAGCAAGACTGGACTATCTTCAATTGTTTTATTAGAGGTGCATATTTTTAAATAAATATTTTTAAAAAAATAATTTTGGTACCAGTAATTTGAATGGAATAATTTTATGTAAATGATACCTAACATACAAGGTCAATAATTGTAACCTTAAAAAAGACAGCAATTTTATGTGTTTTAGCAAAAAATATAAATTTTTATGAACAAACACGTGCTACGCATAATGTATATTAAGAAAATGATTGATCCAAATTACACTAGTTATCAAAAATTGAGGAAAAATCACAAAAAGAGCGATAACACGTTCAAAACAAACCCAATCTGTTTAAAATTTGAATGTGTTGTTAAGTAAAAGGTGCTGAACAATACTACATTATGCACAATAGTGGCGCTACAGTCTGAATACCTCATTTGCGAGGATCATAAAAGTGCATGTCTCAGAGCAAGGCAGCAATTGTCGTTCCGAGGCTGAGATTAGATATCTGGCATAGCCAAATTGTAACAATAACCTCTAAGCATCATTTCACCGAAGAACTGCGATGGCGAGCAATTGGGAGACTAGAGGCAGGGCAAAGTCAGACAGGAGTGATCAGGTGGCGAAATGTAATTCCGTCTGTGGTTCATAAACTTTGGCAACAATTTCTAACCATGGATTTGGCATGCAGGAGGTTCAGGCAAGGACGGCCATACTCTACGACGAGTGCCGATGACCGATATTTGTCATTATGTGCACGAAGGAATAGAACCGCAACTCCGTCTGCAAGCTCCATCTGCACATCCTCCTTCGCTGCAAGTTCTAGAAGGCTGGTATCAACGTCAACAGTGGGTAAAAAGCTTCACAAGGGTGGTCTTTTTACGAGGCTACCAGCCATTTGCGTCCCGCTTACTTCACGCCATAAGCGGGAACGTTTGCAGTGGGCACGTCATCATGTCCACTGGACGCGTGATCAATGGAGGGTTGTTCTCCTTACGGATGAGTACAGATTTAGCCCCCAAAGCGATAGTAGGTGAATTTGGATTTGGAGAGAACCTGGAACTCTTTTTCATCCATCACACATCCGTGAAAGAGATGCATACGGATCAGGCATACGGATCTGTATTTGGGGTGCTATCTCTTTGGGTGGACGCATAGACCTCCATGTCTTTCCAAGTGGAAATGTGAATGCGCCACCTCTATAGAGATGGCATCCTTGATACTTATGTGCGCCCTTATGCCGGGGCAATAGGTGTTGCTTTCGTGCTGCAGAACGATAACGCGAGACCGCACAGGGCTCGCATCGTGGACGCTTATCTTGAGCAGGAAACAATTCAGCGCATGGAGTGGCCAGCTCAATCACCGCACCTGAATCCTATCGAGCATGTTTGGGACGACGTATAGCTGCTCTCAATCCTCCTCCTAGGACCGTAGCCACGCTTTCAACTGCTTTGCAAGAGCAATGGCTCTCACTTCCTACCGAACTCATAGACCGCATAATTGACAGCATCACACGTCGCTGTTTGTGCTGTATTGCTTCTCGAGGGGAGCATACGCCATATTAAAGGTACTTTTCCTATACCAAACTGACACATCCGATTTGTTCATTGTATGCATAGGCTAGTTTCTATAACACCATAATTTTCTGGCGATTTCTTTTTATGCTATTTTATACCTATCTATGTGTTGTATAATGTGTATAAGTTTCATTACATTCTACGAGTAACTTTTTGAGTAATCACTATTTTTTTTACTTTTTCTTAATTTTTGATAACCAGTGTATTATTCGTTTGAGTCGTAAATATCAGGAATCATTCTAGTACTTCAAAATTATTTTGAATTGTTATAGAATTTTTTTTAATACGTAGGTGAATTTTTATATAAAGCAGATAAACCTATCCAAATTTATGCTAAAGTTAAAAATGGCGAAATTTTGAAAATTCGTATTATTTCTTAAAATTCTATGAATACATTTGGGAATCAAAAAGAAGCCCTAGGAGTTTCAAGGATAACTGTTATGAATCGTTATATGTGTTCAAACGTATTTTACTTTAAATTAAATTTTCAATGCTATTTTTAATTTACATTCTTGTAATCTGATGAAAAACTTATCGCTTAGCTTAATAAATATATACTGTTTAATTTTTTTTCTAAATTTCAATTCATAGTACTTTGTTCAAAAATATAAAGCTGAATAGAAATATTTTTTAACGTAAACTATATTTGAAATTCCTGACAATTTCTGTTTTCAAAAATTATTTTCACCCTAAACTTACCATAAACTTACCAAATAAAATATAAATCATATTGGATAAATTTATGTATAAATTTAGAATTTCGAACTTCGGAATATTTACTCTTTTAGTTTTAACGAGTCTATCCTCGTTTTTATAGTAAACAAGCTTTTCTATTTGTGTATAAGTCAGAGAAATTTTACATGAAATATTTTGCTTTTAGGCTGTATTTGAAGTGTTTTTATTTTTTATTTTTCATTTTTTTACTTATACCGAATAATTTGTTTGAGATTACCAAATTCTGATTTCTAAATATCATTGCTAAATATCGGTACTCGTGGTGTATCAAATTACTCTTTATCTCTCGAATGAGGGGTTCCAGATGTGTATTAATCGAGTTAATGGTTTAAACACTGTTTATAGCTTCGTACAACTTGCGTAGCCCTTCATTATAATTATTCTATAATTGTTCTATGCAATGTTATGATACTATACACTTATGGAGAAATGGAAAGACAAGATACTATTGAAAATTGAAATTAATTGGACTTAAATCACTCAAGAGTTTGCAGCAGGTAAACTTCAAAGAACAACAAATTTTTCAGCAATAAACTTATAAAATTTTGAACTTCAAGGTGCAGTTAAATAAATAATTTAATACTTCATATTTTTTGTTACAAAACAGATCGTCTTCATAATTACATATTTCTATTACTGGGGTGTGTAGATGTCTTTTACACTTCTTAAAATATTGCAAATTTTGAAAGTGTTTCAGAAGTATGCATTTCCGAAAAAGGTATTATATTTAAGCTTCCAAACAAAGCGTTCGTGATTTAAGTGTAATTTGCATCCCATATACTAAAGATTTTAGATGAAAAAATTTCTTTAAAAGATTTGAATTCTTTGCATTTAATGAACTTTGACCAGACTATTTTATCATTTTAAAAACATATGTATAAACTTATTTGTAACTAAAATTGATTCCTGAATGTTATTGAAAAGAATGCAATTTCTTCAGAAATGTAATAACATCAAAAATAAATTTTGAATTATATTTTTAAAATTTATTTAAGTTTTTAAATATATGACTTAACTGTAAGTGTTTTATATTTATAAAAATATTGGGCTTGTAAGAATAACAGAAATCAAATTTCTACCTTTTGAATTTTTTATATGTATTATTGCTGTATCTTCGCTTTAACACTTTACACTTTTAAAATTCAATTAGTTAAGATAACATACGTATACTGTTAATCGAAAAAAAACTCGCAAGAAAATGAGTATGTTTAAAATAGAATAAACAAACAAAATTGTACTGTCTCTTTATTAATGAAATTTCTGGAGTATTCATTTAAAATTAAAGAATTCGGGATATCAACTTTTGCAAACAAATCATTCATTATATGAGACGGTGAAAGGCAAAGTGGTGTAAGTCAGAAAGTCAAGTGGTGTAAGTAAAGAGAGTTTAACTGCAAAAACTACAAAAAATTCCACTATAAATTGAACAAATTATAATTCATAACAATTATTACGATATTGCAAATAATAACTATTTACAATTCCACTATAAATTGAACATGGAGATTACATATTTGCTCCCAAATGAAAAGAGTTGAAAATGTGACTTACACCACTTTGCCTTTCAACGCCTCATATGCATTTGCTGAAAACATATATAAACGTAACTTCACTTCAAACCCTGTTGTATTCGCAAATAACATGGAGATTTTTAAGGACTATGTGGTTCATAAGATATTTCTCTCGGAACTTTTTGTGACAGAGCTGGAACTAGCAAACGAAAGTTGAAATTCAGTTTTTTTATGTGTGTGTGTGTGTGTACATGAGATTTTCTCATAATTACTGCGGACTAAAACTGGCGTTAAAAGGGGTGTAATTGTATTGAATTTTTCAGTACAATTAAACACTATGCTATCAGAGCTATCAGAGTTGAAGCACATAGCAAGCATTAGAAAAATGTTGAAAAGTTATATGTTGAATTACCTTAAAAGAGAAGAGGTTTGAACACTTTTCTGCGGAAACTTTGTATTGAGAATGAAGATTGTTTTCACTTTGATTTATCTTTTGTTCTAGTATGCGGATTTGGCATTATGGATAATTTACTCAAGTTTAAAAAAATAAATATTCAAGTTTTCTTTGTATTGTCAGAGAAGTATTGACCGTCAGAGACAAGTACCTGCCACCTTCGAAAAAAAAAGTTTTCTTTGCATAAATTTTAAAAAAAGCAGTGACAAAAAGTTATATAAATTATATTGCATGTTTTCAATTCAAAAATTCAATAAGAGTACTGAATTATAGAAACTTCTGCTGTACCATCTATATATATATATATATATATATATAATATATATTTTTTTTTGCATAACTTTGAGGTACAGGAGGGATCCGTTCTATCTATCCAAGTTAGTGTTAAGGTAACATTTTCTATTTTTAACTGTTGTAAATGACAAAATCACATATACTATTAAGGGTTTTGCATGCATGGTGTGATTATATAATTACAAAGCACATGTAGGGTATACCAATTGTAAATTGTTGCTTTAACATTTTCTGTTACCGTCTTGTTATATGTTAAACATTATTTTAATAAAATGAGAGCGTCCATTTTCTGCATAACACGCAGAGTTATCACTAAAAATGGCTGTAGGAATTTAAGAGCGTATTCTAATGAAATTTCAGAAAGGGCCAGTATTGAAATTCCCCAATGTACTTTTTATTCTTTCCGCAAACACGTCAGGAACTAGGGCGACCAGCTTCTGTGAGGCTGCAATCATGACTTAACAATTGCAGGAAATTTGTGAAAACACAAGCAGGAACAAAAGGCTTCTTAATAACTATTATCAAATAAAAAAGAATAGTTAAATACCGTAAAATCGAGTATAATATGCACTTTTTTCACATTTTAGTCCGCAAAAATGAGGGTGCGTATTATACTCGTGTAAAAAAAAAGATGTATTCTTAAACATTGAATAAACGACAAACAATAGATGAGCTGTATTCTAGTGAATGTGATTAAGACTGATAATTTCACAGTATTTTTTGTTTTGAATTAAATATTTAAGTTTTTTCTACCGAATTTGACATTTTCGTTTATTTTTATTACAAGTTTTATTTATGTTAATAAAAATTTGTGCAATTTTTAAATAAAATATCAAAAATTTATGAGTGCGTATAATAGTCGAATTTTAATTTTTTCATAAAATTTTGCGAAAAATCAAGCATGCGTATTTTACACGTTTGCGTGTTATTGTCAAGATTTTACAGTATGTTCTGACTAAAGAATAAAATCTAGTTAATCTCAATTAATAACCTAATTAATCTAATCTCGACGTTATAATGATCTATTTATTATATTAATACATATATTGCCATTTTTTTTATTGGATTGGAGTTATTATTGGATTGTGGAACTTAATCTTTTAATATATTCCTTTACCTCTACACAAACATGGTGTAATACCAGTCTCAAGCTTCATCGAACAATTCATTGTGGAACTGCAGAATGTTACGTTACATCTGTCTATTCTGTCACGTAAGTTCACACATCAGAAATACATGCATTTTTGCACTCTCACGCCGTCTAACAATATACTGTGCAATATACTATAAAATAATTTTTAACAAATAACGTTTTCCCCAGAATTTATACACAACTCTAATATTGGCGCAAACATGAAATAATAAAGTCATAAAGAGTTGAGAGACACGAAATGAACAAGTTTTTGTATACAATTATCTATGAAATTGTATTACAGTAATGCTGTTTATGATTAAATTCATATACTATGGTACGAAATGAAGCTGCTTGGCAAGCATAATGCATATGGTACTCAAATAAGTCTAACAAAGACACTTTTAAGTAATTTTGATGGCACCAGGAACTGTGATGATCCCTTTTTCATCAGCCTATTACTGGGTTCTCTTAAGAGATTATACATTGCTATAGTACTCATCAGTATTTGCAAATTATTAAGAGTTCAAGAAGTAGTTACTGAGTGTAGTGATTACCTTTCCCTTGTAGCACATTTGTTATGTATTTTTAAGAAAATATTATTTGTACTTTTTTACTGAAGATAAGTATGTTTGTGTATAAAGAAAGATCATGATAAAGTTTTTCAGGGTTGTTTCATATAGGGTGTGACAGTAGTTGTCGAAGATAACATATTATTTTCAAAGTTAAACAATATCGATAATCTTTAACTTTAAGCCTTATTAAAATTTCATTTTTTTGAAAGTATAAAATTATTACCCATAGCGATAAACTCAAACTCATTCTTTCCCAACATTTAATATCAATGAGTTGTTATAATTGTTTCTAATAAAATATGTACACCAAGTAATAAACTAGAAAAATTCATTGACAGACAGTTATACAGTAATTCTCTGTGTTTAAATCAGGGAATACTGAACACTTCAAAAGCAATTATCATCTCCCTTTAGCACAAAAACACTAAATAAATTTCTAATTTAAAACGCATTCTACGATCTTTTATAATAGGATTATTTTTAGATGCTTTGAAAGAGAAAACAATTGAGGGAAATGTGCAGATTCTGCTCTTACTCTTGGACATTACGTAAATAGCCTATTTCGCAAACAAAATGCTTTTGTGTTTGTTTAAGTTTTAGTCTATAACACTCATGCGGTGTCTTAGGCATTAATCTAAAGTATCACCGTTTTCATTTGCGGTACAAAACTTGATATCATATATTCATTGTTATGTGGAAAGAAAAGTAGTGTGAATAGTTTGAAACACATATTCTTTTCATTTCAAAACAAGTTTGAAAATAAAGTTAGATACAATAGCTTTACAAAATTTTAAAATGCGTAAAACATTAATTTTTTGCATTGCAATTATGGTAGAGAATACATCTAATTTTTGAATAAATCGAAAAAAAAATTTCACATTGTGTGTGAGGTAAAAATTCAGATATCTAAAAAGATAAATTAGGGTAAACATGTCTGCCTTATTCATAATTGTACAGATGGTCAGTTTATTGAAATAACTTCAATAACATGATAAATTAATCGCGAAAATCTTTGACTGAAATAAAGAAGAAAAAATTTTTAAAGAGCACACAGACAGCATTTTAAAAGAAATTTAAAACTCTTATTAAAATTCTTATTAAAATTTCTTGGAAAGACTTCTCGGTACTTTTTTTTCCAGCATCAGGATGATTATAAGATTTAATGCTGGTATAGGCTGTTAAAGCTTATTTTAAGTTTTAATACTGCAATATTTTATAACTCAAGAACCTTTTTTATGCTTTTTGTCCAGAATAGCCGTTAATAAAAACTAGAGAAAACAAAAGTAAACATGTATGTTTTATCAAAATAATTAAAGTCTATAGAAACTATATATCCTGATGCAGTTGTAAGTAACACACGCACACAATAGTTTCAAGTGAGTCATAGGAAAGTTATTAATTACAACAGACATACTTATATGATTCTAGTAGAAAAAATACATAAATCTCGATAGTTATATTATCGTGATAATTGTGGTAATAATTATTTAACTCAGTATACTTATGTAATATGTTAAAATGCTAATTAGCTGTCACTTGAGATCACTTGAGAGTTCATTAAAGTACAATTTGTCATTTGCTGAAAGACATTTTTTATGCAAGTTCATTCATATGTGTTGCATGAGTGTAATTCTAAGAAAATATTCAGTTCGTTACAAGAGTAAATAGTAGTGTACACTGTATGTTTTTTAACTATAAGCACAATATTTCTGATGCCAGCCGAAATCTATCAATGATTTAACCGTGTTAGTGTTGAAATAATAAGTTTAATCAAAACGCTCTGTTGATTCCATATCCATGCAATGTCCTTTGAATAGTAACTATTTTACTTTTTTCTTTCTCCGTATTAAACGTAATAAAATACATAAATTAGACATACTGAATTCCTATGAGATTGAAGTCTGGAAACTCGATATTTTCAGAAATAGAAGATTTTGGATTTAGGTAAACAAAGCAAATTTGTCCATTGGCTTAGTGTCTTTCGACAAGCTCTCTCTCTGTTTGGGACTTTGAGAGGAAATATCACAATATGTGATATTTAGAGGAAATACTATCCATTCAAAAAATAAATGAATTGAGCTTTATGACTAAATATCAAATAGTTTTTCCGAATATTACACAAACTAAAATATTTTTAAGTTGATGTTTTTCTTAAATATTAAGGATCAAAGCCACAAGACCTGTTGTTCGAAACTGGCTTTCAGCATTAAGTCGTGGTCTAATTAGCTCTCGCGTAGCAAAAATTGACCGTAGCTCTTCAAACCAAAACAAAAAAACCATAAGAACTGTTACATGTCACCTGCCAAAAGATTTATTTTGTGTTCAAGAGGTTACAGGAGCATGAGCAAAAGTTTGTCGTACCTCCATGTCCAGCATACTCTCCATCTAACATCTGTAGCATGCACATGTTCGGATTCGACAGCAGTCATTTTTCACTTTGCTGCACTTGTAGGACGCTATTCTTGGGAAACGAGATGGCATTTCTTTATAACAATTACCAAATATTGGTGCAGGCCTTGATTGCCAAGGAGTTGCTATAGAGGATAATGGAGGTTCAAGCCGGATCCAGTTCGATGTATTTAACAAAGTAGCCAGTCACTGTACTATTGTTCCTTAAAATATTAATTGATTAGATGAAATCGTGTAAGTCATTGTAAGCGGAATTTTTATGTGTATTACAAAGTATTTAGTGCAATTGCTTTTTTTAGTGACACTTATGCTGTATAGAAACATATACATATTAGATTTTAAAAAAATCACTATTGAAGTCACAGTTTTAAAATTAATTCAAGTATTAAAAAATAAATCTATTAATACTGATACAGTTCATAAGAGAATAATTCATGTTTCATATGCAGAAAGAATATACTAATATATGTCATACAATGCAAACTTGTGAAATATATAACTTAGAGATACACGTTGGTATTATTTGCTTATTCTTATTTGCAGTTTAATTTTAGGAATAAATATAGGGTAATTGCATTGAATTTTGTATCCGTGGTGTTTGCTTCCCCGTTTCTCATTAAAGATCAAAGAGGTGAATAATCTTAAAACGTTTGAAAGGATCAAAAGATATTTAAGACTTAAAATATATCCTGTCTATTCTAAACTCTTTTAATCTTAGCATGGATATTTGTATATAACTTATTCTTTATTTATCGAATACTATTTTTATATTCTTGCAATATAATTTGATATTTACTTTTCTGGAATTACAATAAAAATTAAAAATACTACTATAGCAAAAAAAAATCATGAAATGTTTCAATGTGAATAATCAGATTTAGAAAATTTGGAACATTTACAAAACTTTAAAAGACAGCATACAAATCCTATTTATTGGTTTTTGGACAAGTTAAAGAGCAGGCTTTAGTGGAGTATCGGAGCGATGCTGCGAGTGCAAAATTTATTGCCTATGCTTTTTTTACTGTAAAACCTTTCAAGTGTTTTGTGTAAAATAAGTATAGTCTCGTAACATTCATTATTGTTTACTCAAGTTTTTCTGTACTTTCCCGAATTTAATTCAAAAATTAATTCTATGCTTTAAACCTAAATTCCACGAAAACAACTTGAGTATGCAAACATCATTGTAAAAAACAGAGATGAAACGTTTCCCGATCTTCAATTTCTTATATACACTAAAGGCATTTTAACCGATTTTCATTTTTTTTTTATAAAATTTATAAATGGAAAATACATTTTTCTGAACTCACCTGGCACACAGGTTATAATTTTGAATGGTTTAGAAAAGCATTTCAGCTGTGCTGTTTAGATAGAATGATGTATGCAAAACACTTTATTTATCATGGTATAAATAAAGGCAGGCTGTATGGGACCAAAAACCGAGTTGGTGGGTAAATAGGGTTTTCGAGCCTTTTGGTCTCATTTCGCTACATGAGGACTAACACATACCTACAGATCAACACATGAAGATTTTTCTTTTAATTTCAAGAGGAAAGTAGTAGTTTCACAAAAATTGCCATTCTGCGAGGCACAAGAAAATGGCAAGTAAAATTTTAAATATTTGTGTGAGATGCTAGTTAAACTAGATATAGTAGATGAGTAGAGATCAGGGAAATCAAGAGGGATATATGTCAGATTAAAGAAAATGGTAGAACTGTGTTTTTAAGGTTTTTTTAGAAACAACAAAAAGATACCGTATAGAGCTTTAGGAGAAATGAACAATTCTGTTAGTTGTAGGCGATCCTTATACAATGACAATGATACTGAGGTATCATTGTATAAGGAAACCCAAGTACTTTTCCCCAAGAACTAGATCCCTTAAGTTATTAAGAGTTGTATTTCTAAGTTAAGAAAATAAAATTGTAAAACAAATGTAAAAATATAAACATTACAAAAACTCGTGTAAAACAAACTCATCTTTAAAAATTCACTGCAGAGAGAGTAAAATTGCATTTGTTATTCAACTCGAATGTTGTTCATAGATGAGGTCTAAACATACTAGGACTTTTTTTAACCTTTTAAATTTCTACATGGAGTGTGCCTGAACATTTTGCTCATGTGTCTTATTAAAGTAATATTTCAGCAAAAAATTTAATATTTTTATTAGACGAAGCAGTGTGAAACAAATAAAAGTATTTCTTGATAAACAGAGCAGTGTTTTGGTACATGTTTGTGATTTTGTTTCATTCATATATTTCACTATTATTTTTAAATTTTAAAATACTTCGATATGTAGAAAATTGTAACATCTGATAATAATTTCTGTACACATATTATTATTATACACATACTAGCTGAGTGGAAACCCGATGTGTTGCTTTCTCGATTTAAAATGAAATGGTTTTATTTCTTAAAGATTAAAAACCGTTTAATGACTTTTTAAAAATATATAAGAATTTCTAAAAAACGAAATAATTATTTAAAATTCTCTTTTTCAAATTTTGGTTTTTGGCTTTTGAAATTTATTTCAAATTTCCGTTTTCAAACTTTGCTTTTTAAACAAAAGAGAAGCTCATTCAATAGGGCAGTGTGTAAGGTATACACAAAATTCGATTCACAAGAATCGAACTTTTGAATGAATTAAAGAAGCTGCTTCAGATATGCTAATTTCGGCATACGCGCTTAGTATAAATACCACGCAGCGTCATTAATGAAGGAGAGGAGGTTGTTAAGGTTGAAAAGGTGTTATCCTGTGCTAGTGCTTAGCGGGCCAGAAGTTTACGTGGCAGTACTGCTGGTTTGACTTACTGTTCGTGAGTATAAAAATATATTGTTCTTGAAAGCTGTGTTTATACATTCCGTACAAGTAGTACGCATGCTTATTGCTGTAAAAGCCAATTATATGTGCAACGAATTCAATAAACATTGTTTCATGTATAAACTGCGTTTGTATAAAATTCAAATAGAGTTCCACTTCAAATTATATACACCCAAGTCTGGGTAGAAGTGAGCATAGATTCTCTATAAGTGTCTCGCAGCATGTCACATCTCAACTCTTGCACATTTTACTTCTTGTTTGGCAAGGAGTGGCAAAACATTGCATAATTTAACATAGCGTTCAATGAGCATTCTTACAGCTTGTTGAATAAAATGCTCTCAGATTACGCAAAGTTTTTAGATACGGTATCTATACAAAGGTATATCACTAAATTAAACATTCAGGTACAGCCCGGAAAGGTTTATTCAGTATGTGACCCATATTTATTGACAGAGGAAGACTGGAGTTACAAGACGCTGGCCTGAAGTAACTTATCCTGATATCTATACATATCTCAACATAATTATAATCATTCTCAACGAAAGAATGATTATATTCCTTGTGAAATATTAAAAAAAAGTGTTAAAATACCTGTTACATACAACTAATATGAGGAATTTTATAAATAAACTTAAATTATTTAACTCAAAATGAAGGTATCGTCCAAAAACACTGACATAGTCAGTGACGTTGCGAAGTTTCGCCTTATTAGAAAAAAAAGCTAAATGATTTAACTTTTCCTTTCCTAAAACTAAAATTATTTCTGGTAATTTAAAATTATTTCTGGATTTCAATTATTAAAGACTCATTCTCATCCTCGTTCTCAACTAATTATTTTTCATTTTGGCAACATGGCAGAATGTAAATATAAAATCTCATGGGTGAAAAAGTGCTTAAAAAACGGAAAGACAGTTCTCAGGAATTCAAAATTGGTGGCGGAAGAATCCTCATCAGTTGCTCATTAATTAGAAACAAACTTCACGAACGTCCTGGAATTATTAGTGAGTAAAATAATAAGTCGAAAAATTACGAACTCCCCAATTCAGTTACATTAAGATACTATGGCGATCAGCGCGGGAAATTTCGAAAGTGAGTTTTTAGAATGATAACATTTTTTTATTAAATGTATTTGGTATATTTTGGAACCTGAACATCTAGCAAATGACGATAAATCGTAAAATTGACATTAATAGGTGCAGAAAACCGAAATATTTGTCCTTCAAAATTGTCGATATCGGGAAATTCGGAAAACTGCATTGGGGAAAAAGCTTCGTTTGCAATGAAAAACATTTTTAACTTTATAAAAATGTGCATATCTTTAAAGATGAAGAGTTGTAAAACACATGGCAATAAAAAATTTGTCGATTGGTAGACAAAAAAGTTTAATTTTGCATGCATGAAAATAGTGGAAGTTTGCGAAACGGAAAGGAGCTGGCCCGCCCGGAATGTCATCTGTTTCTGCTGTCCGCTCCTTTTGAGTTCGGCGGTTTTAATTTTATAATTAAAAAAAGTTTAAAGATTGGAAAGTTGAGAATGGCACCAGTGCACGCGTCTCGTCCGTCCGCGTCCATCGGTAGCAGTCGCGATATCCTGCTATGCTCGGTTCCCGAGATTAGCCCTTCCCCGTGTCTGCTGACTCACAAACTAACATTTGTTTACCTTCAGCTGTTATTATATAGATGTAGAAATGAAAAGTAGCTATTGTTGCTTACTATAAGTGCGTATTTTATGCAGTTTTCTAGTAATAAAAACTAATACTCAAAACATATCTTAGAGAACGAATGAAATAAAAATAAAAATTATAAAACATTACATCATTTTCTTTAGGACTCGAAACAACTACGAGACCTTTGTTTAGTTGCATTTTTTTTTACTTTACAACTACAGCTAAAAAAAAAAAAGGTTTTAAAACCATCAAAGCGAACATTGAGTAGACATTTAAATCACTGTATGTTTTTGTTCAGTTTTCCCCCGTAACACTTTATAGTCCGCATTATTCTTCTGTTACATCATGAGGTATTTTGAAACAGGAAATTTGAACAAGGAGTATTTGATATTCTAGGTTTAATTGAAGACAAAAATCTAAAAGTTCTCATATCATACATATTCGGTATCGACTTAAGACATTGCATTAAATTAAACTTTGCGTTTAAAAAATGACTATAGCACTCTAAACCATCTAACTGAATATATCCTACCACAAACTCATTTGCTTAAATAAGGATTTCAGCATCAGGGTAACAGAATTTTGGGGTAAAGAAAACTTTGGTAATCGATAGGGTATCGGGTTAAAGGAATATTCATCGTTTGTGATGGGTATCCCTTTAACCCGAAATTTCCTTTCATCAGATTCTTCAGTACTGATTAACAAAAGAAATTACGAAACCATTTTGATTTAAAATATTTAATTAAAATTAAAAATCCCATTATGAATAAATAACAAGGATATAAACCAATCTTTTATCACTTTAAATTCTTTGCTTTATTGGCAGCATGTTTCATTTGTATATTTATTTTACGTACGTTCGTTTGATTTGTGTATTTAATTTATACATATACCCGGGGAAGAATAAAATCTTCTCGATAGAAAAGGGGTTTCGGGTGAAAAATGCTTAAGAGGCTTTGGCTTAAATCCATCTATCCCATAAACTCAAAGAACTAAAATAATGAGTCATAAATATTAGTTATTAAGTAATAGAGGTATTATAAATGCGTACTTTGGTTTTCAATTCAAGTTTAAATCTTTATAATGTATTTCAACACTAATATGGAATGTTACGGTATGCTGTTGGAATCTGCAGTTTGTAAGACGAGTGGGTTTTTACGAGTGAGAATATACTCTCCTTACAAACTTTATTGTCGAATATGGAAAGATTTGAAAGGATATAGAAAGGTAGACTAAAGAATTTTTGCATGCTTGGCTCAAAAAAATTAAAAATATTTTTCTTGTGTTTAGTCTAATTTTTAAAACTAAAATGTTGCGAATTAAACAAACCCCATTTATTAAAAAAATTATTTTTAAAGGAATATACAAATGTTAAGTAGCATTAATTCGTTTTTATTTAACTAGACACCATAATATAAATGTCCTGAAAAATTTTAGATTATGCTACTTTTATAAGCTTTTTTTATTCATAAAGTTTGTAGAATTTGTAATCCATTTTAATTATTTCAACTAGATCAGGAATTTAAAGATTTAAAATCTTCAATTATACAAAAGCTTATGGGAATAGGAATGGTTTTGTTGCAACAAAATTTACTACTTTCAGACATTTTGTTAAACTAAGATAAAATGAAACTTCCTTATCGAAGCTGGTACACTTTGCATACTTGGGAAAGATACGATGGATGCACATAAGCAGAATATTTTTATTAGTGTTATCTCTCGAGATCTGTTACATTTTATTTTCATTTTATGAGTTTACAGAATATGGACATAGTAACACGTCTTATTGATATATTTCTTTTAAGTCGGCGGAGAACGACTATCCTTACGATTAGCGCACAATCTTATCTAACATGTTACTAGTCGTAAAAATAAATTGATTCAAAACTTCCAGAATCGATTTGAATAATTTATCGCTAGAGACTGATAAATGGAGCATCGAGAAATGCATATTGTGACCTAAGAAGATAACAAAATTTCGAGCTACATTTCAATTTTCAAACTTACGCTAAGCCTAAATTCTTTTTTCGAAAATTATCAATTCATTTAATATTTCTTTAACTTTAACATATGTGTTATCACGGATTAGGTATGAATGTTGACAAACTTTTGTCGAAGCGAGTAGTGTTTGAATATAAATGGAAATTACATGCTAAAATCTTAAAAGAGGATGGGAAATCTTGGTTAACAAATAATTGAATTTCTGAAATATACATTTTTAGGCATACAGCATTTGCGATACATTCCGATAAAACGAGAATATATATACACACTGTCCTACCATTAATACAAACAGTTATACATGTTTTATTGCAGTTCTAACAACTAGTACTAAAATTTTATTTCTATTATTTTTCTTTCCTTCCATTTTCCGGTTAAATTTTGAGCAAGTTTTCTGTAAATGTGAAATGATATGTTTCTTCAGCCACTTCTAGCGCAGCCATGTTTTCACCTTAGTTTTTTGCATGGTCATGACACACTGTCATTTCGTGCATCTTAGTGTTGTATAGTTGGATGAGCTGGGGGGGCGGTTAGGTCTTAGCTAGTTCATTCAGCTTTACTGCCTTAATTTGCTCAAGTTACTCTGCAAAAACTAGGGCACTGTGGCCCGGTTGGCAAAGGTGTCCAGCCAGTGAGTGATCTGAGGGTTGCGCGTTCGAGGCCGGTCGCTGACAAAAATTCACAGTCGTGTTCACTAATGATGGCCGGAGCACGTAAAATAGGGCATGGCTAATATGTCCTTCAAGTTCTCAAATTACCTCTGGGGCTGCTGGGTCAGGTGGTCTGGTCCCGCCACTTGACTAGGTTCAAAATTCACGGACCATCAAACGGGAGCAGTGTAGACTCACACCCTGTGGAGAACCCGGGGCAACGCATGCGGCTAAGTGGTCTCACTTTTCCGGCTTTCCCCGGAGAAGAGCCTATGCTCAGTTTTCCCAGCCATTAAAAAAATGAAAAAAAAAACAACTCTGCAAAAACTGTGGCTTTCTCTTGTTGGTAGAAATAGGGGAGTTCTTCTGCAATTCTTCTACAAGATGTCTGCCAGCGTTATACCAAATGACGCTACACAATGCAGTATTCATGATTTTTATAGACTAATAATGAAGAAGAATTTTTAAAATATGGCAAATAAATCAATATTTAGGAAATTAAAAAATTCTTAAGAAGATATATTTGTTTTCAGGTTTCCCCTAAATTTTATTTCTGCATTTTTTCGAGATAAAATTTAAGTTCTTCTATACTTTATTCCATAACATTTGAGCTACTATTTCAGTCTATAAAATAAAAAGAATTTTTATGAAGAAATTGCGATTAAAATTCATGATGAAACTGGATCACTCACGTTTTGTTGACTGATTCCAATTTTAAACATTCGTTATGATGTCATATATCAAAATGTTAGCTAAAGGGAAAAACTTAAGTACGGAATTCAGAGCAGTGCACAAATAAAATTCTTTCTTCGCGTATTTATGTCCTATATTCCACGGCTGGCCAAGATAAACAATGTTAAGAGCCATTTTGGGTAAGTCTACATACTTAGTGGAGCCAGACACAGAAAAAGGTTATATTTGATATGAAAGAAATTTTAAGCGTTGTTTCTTCTAATGCTTTTATTACATATCATTCTTCAACTGTTATAATGTTTAATATTTGCAAATTCTTAGATAGTTGTAATCACTTTAATAATTATTTAACTCTTATATATTGAGCATATATGGAGCAATTGCAGTTCGCAGCAATTTAGATAAATGCGGCTTTTCCAAGATTGAGCATTATTTATTTTTATCAACCTAAATTGATTCACAATTATAGGTTGTACTAAAAATGGAGGTTTTTTGACCTACCGTTAATTTTAATTTTGGGTGAAAAAGCCTCAAAGGAAGTCACAATTTGGTCCCCGCTATATTAAGTTGATAAAATAAATACAGCTGAAAATTTCTGAATATACGTATTCTCAATCTCAGCTGTCATTTTCTTCATTTTCAAGGGTCTAACATATTTTGTCTCTACTCATTAACTTTTGTTTAAAAGTAATTTTTATAAATGGATATGTAGTAAAGAGATTACATGCAATGAATTATGTATCATTAATGATGTCTTGAAAGGTTTTTGTTAGTTCAAAAAGTGTCATATATCTCTTTTTCGTTTTTATTTATTTTTTGAATAGCTGTTAATAAATCAAAATTACATATATGAGCAAATAAGTTTTTTTCTTGTTTATTTGATACAATTTCCATTCTATTTTATACCACCAACACAGTTTAACATGAAGACGCAAAAACGCTTTCTAAAAATTCTTTCAAACTTGAGTTTTTTGTTGTTGCTTTGTTTACGAGCTTAAAATGTAAACTTAATTATTAATTTAATTGATTCATAAAATGTATACTTTATATAAATATTATTTAAAAAATTAAGGCTTATTGCCTTATTTTTTTTCTTAATTAAAAAAAGTTTTATTACAATATATATATTGTATATATAAATAATAAGATAATGTACACTATATAGATTACAAAATGTTATGCTTATTATTTACTTTATATTTGGTATATCTTAAATCTCCATACATCCGTGATTCTTTAAACTGAGAACAATCCGATTAATGCTATAGTCTCGTGAAACAAACGGATTAAGTTTGAAATAGTTTCGATTTTATTTTCAAATTTTCCTTTTAATAAAATGCAACTCAAAGAATCAAATTAATGTTGGTTTGGTTCAATCCTTAAATGTCAAGTTAAATTAAATACTTTTATAAAAATTTAATAAGAAAAAAGTGTCTTAATTTTATCTTCAAAACCCATTTTGTTGGGAAATGAATTTTTACATATGTTTTCTCAATAAAAAGATATCTGATAAAATGATAAGAAATACTTTTCCAAGAAATGAATAAAAATAATAGAATAATATTTCTGTCCCAATATAGCATTTTAGTTTTATTCAATCGAGGGCCTTTTTTTGTTTATTCAGCATGTCTAACCCAGCACATAAAAGTTTTAGGCTAAAAGGATTGAAGACTCAATATTTTATGGTAAATGTAAAAGTAAACCTAAGAATTCTTCTGTTATTGTTTGGCAACATAAGATTTTGAAAATGTATTCTGAATGCAGAATTGAGTATAGAAATAGAAATTTTGTCTATAGAAATCATATTTCCATTTTAATGCATCATATTCTCAGCTACTTCAAGATATAACACATTCTGATCGGAAGTGAATGAACTATGTACATTCTTAAAATTTGTTTTGTGGTTGTAAAAACTTACTGACAATTTGACAAAAGTCTTCTGAAATGAAGCCAGCTGCGCTCTAACTCTTATAATTTATTTCAGCCATATTTCTTTTGTCATGCATTTTTCAACACCTTTTGTTATTATCTCTTGTCTGCAAAATTCCATTGTTTCCTGGAATTTTTTTCAGCCCTATCAAATGAAAGGCTCAAGTTATCTACAGAGAACATGCATATTCTTAAATTTTAAAAATATGTCGTAAAATATTATTTATATTCAACCTTTCAAAGTCCTAGGTGTTTCGTTAACTAAACGTATACGGAGATCAAGTTAAACCACCGCAATTTTGAAATTGCATGTAAACATGAATTTAAAAAGATTATACCATGTTGGAAATTTTTTTATAAAATTTTTATCGGTTTATTCAGCAAAGTATCTTCAGTTAAACGTTTTGATCTTTTATGAAATCTACAAAAGTTTATTGAACCGTATATTTTGATTTTCCGTACATTTTGATACCGCTTATTCAACCGTACATCAAACAAAACACTATCTACTCAACGCATGAACTGTCTTACATTGTATAAATATTTCATGTGAAATGTCACACACATTTCTACCTATATCCGGTCTGCATGTTTCAATTATACGATCAAATAAGTTCACTGAAAATTCAACGTACATAATATTGAATTTGAGCAAACGGGAAGCTAATAACATTCTGCGGCTTTTAAACAATGTATTTTGAGTTATAACGTATTGAATTAATGTATTTTGAGTTTAGTTTAAGCAGTAAATGGCTGCTATGGAGCATATAATAACTTGTTAGTTTCTTAAGTGAATATAAAAGCATTTCTAGGTGGTCTAATTGTACAGCGAACTTCTTCATCTAACAGGAGGTATCGAGTTCGACTGACAAGCTGGCAAATTTATTTTTAAGGTGATGGAAAAGTATGAGTCACAGTGAGGCTAAAGGCTCGTGGATAACAACTGAACGAGACATTAAGGATAACATATAAAATTTCGAGTATTACAAATTAATCTTTGCATGGAAGTTGAAATGGTGAGAATGAAAGCTGGGGTAGCATAAAAATAGGCTCACAGGCAGAAATTATTGAATGACAGACGTGTTAGTATCTTTTACTGTTCCTTATACATACCTCTGATATGTGAATCTATGATTATGAGTCTACTGGAATATGTACCAGAACTACAATATAGAGAGTGTTTTTTTTCTCTTTTAAGGTTTTCTACCACTCATCATACCCGCTTCTAAGGACTGTTACCAACTCAGTATGGACAGTCTTTGGCTATTTGATTACACTCTCACTGATTTGTTTTAACGAAATGAAGATGGAGATAAAGACGCTTCAGATATTATATTGATAGGCCTAAAAATGTTTTCTTAGGATATATTTTTCAACAGTGTTAAATTATGATGCACAAATTTGGAAGAAATAATAACTTATTTTTTCTGGTGATCTCTTCACTTTAACTGGTACTTTTGCCACTTCACTACAACAGAATTTCATTTGAGTCCATGCCAAACAAATGCCCTCTCTAAACATAGTTAATAACAAGATGAATACCCGTTCTTCGCTACGGAGTACATTTTAGGATAATTACAATGAAAAATAATGAAATTGCTTTTTAGAGAATTAAATTCTTAATTAATTTTAATTAAATTCTTAAAAAACTTCCATCTCAATTAGTCTAGTGGTTAAATGTTATATTTTAATGTATTTAAATATTATCTTTGTCAATTAAATTGTTGTTATGCACGTGACGATAAATTAATTTAAAGTATCACAAAAAGAAATATCGTGATCAGCATTTAATAAATTAAATTCTAAAAATTAATCTTTAAAAATTTACCAAAAATCAGAAAATAGAGGTAAAGATTCGAAAAAGATTTCATTTTAAAGGAATTTTTATGATTTTCTAGTGATATAAATTTTATAACTCTCAAATTATTATTTTAAATGAAAACTTTAAAAAAAATGTTACGAAAACAGCTTAAAAATTTAATTTTAAAAATCTAAGATGGATTTTTCAAAAATCTTTCTTAGTGCACCCCTACACTATAAGAAGAATCGCCATGCAAAATTTCAGCCCTTTAGGTCCAGTGGTTTGGTCTGTGAGTTATCTGTCAGTCAGTCAGTCAGTCACACAACTGTTATATATTTAAGTGATTTGATTAGCATGTAAGTGATGCCATGAAAATATAAAACAGTTTAATTACAATTTTAGCTTTATATTTTTTGGATACAGCAATTAGTGTCTAAGTACGGATATTAATATGCTTTTCCATAAAAGTTGCATTCAGTTTCATTTACGTATAGGCTTAGAAATACTAAAAAAGTATTAGACGAAAAATTTAATTCTTTTATAAAAGTTACGGGATGATGATAAAAAGTATAATTTAAAATTAAAACAAATGATTTCTTTCCGCAAATTAGCGTGATCTTCACATCTGTTCTGTTGAAACGGACACAAAGCAGAAAACAATATTATTAACAATAGATAAAATGCGATGTCATGCTGTCATTACAAAAACCATTTCTCTTTCGGGCGAGGCTGTCAGATCGAAAAATGATTTGGAAGAAATAATGGAAACGTTATCATATGCGGAACAAACGTTTCTCATGATGTATAATGTATGGAAAAAATAATACTTCTTTCACTTATACGGCGATAGCAAAACATCCCAATAATAGGAATTTCAGATGATGTGTCCAATTTTTCTTCCGATCTTTTATTGAGAACATTCAGCGTAATCCCGTCAAAATATAGCGTTATTCGCTACCTATAAGAGAATACATATGGAGGAGCATTTTCCTGTTAATAAAATGTAAAGTTATACCTTCATTGTCAGCATTAACATTTAAATTGAAGTAGTGTTTATATAAAATATAAATGTATATTTTCAGAAAATCCTTTTGAAGTGTAATATTTTCTTTTAAAACAAAATAACCGGACGCTCGGGGGAGTTCCAGAGAGTTTCATATCATGCTGATAATAAAACATGCATTTATAACAAAAAATAAAGAGCTAGATATTCCTTAGGCTTTTCACTGCTGTTAGAGATAGAAATATTCCCATGAAAGTGAAAATCCCTGAATATCTCTACATAACTTAGCATTCACTTTTAATAATGTGTAACATATTTGATATAAAGAGTAATTAAATGTATTATAACACCTTGAACTCAACAATATACTATGTTTAGTAGATTTTAAACTGTGATGCAAAAATTATTGGTTAACTCAGAAAGACTGACAAATGAAAGACTCAAGAATAATACACCTAGAACTTTGAGCAAACAAATAATACAGTACAGTGCTGTGTAAGGTATACATTATTTCATTAGTGCAATTTATAAAACTTACAAAACAGAGGTATAAGTACAACAGTACAATACATGATAGTTCCCCTTGTTTAGTAAAATAAAGCATATTTTAGTTGGGTTTTTTTAGTCACATGACTCCAAGTCTGAATCCGAGTAAAAGTTTCAACAACAGACAAAAACTGCTGATTGTAAACACTGCGAATTAAATTATAATTCACAAATGCCTCTAATTTTGAAGCAGCATTAGTCATTTTAACTTTGATATACCTGAATTTGTTATGCTTAATCGTGTTTTATAAATAATCGCTAAAGTAAAAAGTTATTTCATAACTTCATTGATAATGACCTAATATATAATCCACTTACTTCAAAACAGTCAACTTATTTAATAAAGATAATTATAATTAAAAGCACTGTGTAGAATTTGATTCAAATGAGGGCCTTTTAAATGAAGTTCAATAAAGTTTAATGCAAAATTGTCTGATAAGTAATTGTCTGGTAAGTAAATGTATGGAGCATACTAAAGACTTCAAGATAATGTTTTGTAAACTAAAATCATGTTATAAATAATTCTAGTTCACAACTTGCACTTTAAAATCATCAAATTATATGTCGTCTTCTAGTGCATACTAGGACATATTTTATTTGTATTTGCTCTTGCGGTTTTCTGTTTGTATCTTTAATGTTAATCATTCGCAGTTAATGAATACGTTTTAGCAAAGCAATATATATCCATCTAAACGTATTAAAAATGTAGATGTCAGGCAAGCGTTACAAAATGGATCGTTGAGCGAATGATCTCTAAAAGCTGTTTGAGTTTCACAGAAACTGAGTGGGCCAAACGTTGGCATCGCTGTTAGTTCAGAATCGGTTGGGACAAATTTCTAGATCACGATGAGAAATTTAGTGGGTTTAGTTTATATATACTCTCTGAATAGTTATTAAAACAGTTGTTGAGATATGAAATTGTATGGTCCCTAGATATTGCACAGGTCAAGATATAAAATTTACTGTTCAGTCTAAAAAAATATACCCCCAAATTTTATAATGGTGCAATTAACAGAATTTTTGTAAAGAATTGTACGAATAACTTTTACACAAAAATTCTTGGAAGAATGATTATATCGGACTATTGAGTGATCATATTTCGATATTTTTTTCTTATGATCATGTTAAATATTTTCTAGCCATATCTAGAAATATTAGAAACAGATTGGAAAGAGAAGAGAAAAGTAATCTAAATTCTCCTAAATTTTAAAATTTTATAAAAATAAAATATTGTTAAAATTGTCTGTTATTAAATGCATTTAATATCTTAATTGATGAGAGAATAAAATAAAAGTGTTCTTTTTAAGTTTAACGTGCATTGCTCTTGAAAGAATTTTACAAAGGTGTCTTTAGAAAAGTAATACAGTTTTATTCTAAATGGATGTTGAGTTCGGACTAATAGATCTTCAATATGTATGCACTGCTATTCCTGTAGGAGTGGGATATACTTAATCAAAACGACATAAAGGGGAATTATTAATTTCAATATTCAGTGGAGACAACGGAGCATTATAGACTACCAATTAGTAAGAATTAACCCGTACTCTCCCTTGACTCAAACCTACTTAATTAGATGTAAAACCCTTCAGACACATGTTTTTCCTCTGTAAATGAATATTAAGTACATTTTGTAATTTATATCTCCTTTCGTAAATAATTAAATATTTAGACCTCTTATAATTAATATCCAAAAATTTGCTTTGAGTAAATCATTAAAAATTTTTAAAAGCAGGGGAATTAGAAAAGCAAAAAGGTTCTATAATACTGGACACTACTAAAATTTATACGTACAAGCGATAGTATGAAAAGCTGAGATTCACATTACGTAAAGGAGGTATGAGGTTGAATATGCATATATTGAGAAAGTAATTCACTACATTTGGCGAAAACAAATACGAATGTTAATTTATTCTGTGGAATTGGAATTTCATCATGCTTTTAAACTGTTGTTTCTGCTAAAATTTGAGTGTTAAATTTCTCGAATCTATCATGTTAGTGTTAAATTCACTTTAATATTTAAAAGGGAAAATCTGAAATCCTGAAATCGTT
Organism: Dolomedes plantarius; assembly: GCA_907164885.2. Lineage (NCBI taxonomy): Eukaryota > Metazoa > Arthropoda > Arachnida > Araneae > Dolomedidae > Dolomedes > Dolomedes plantarius. The sequence goes on along the minus strand of OU015494.1, from coordinate 123,745,275 downwards.
GATCAAAATCATTACTTCGCTGCTTGTTATGCATTTGTTTCAAATTGATCAAAATGTACTTATCTTTAAGAAAGAGAATTAAATATTGTAATCGTCATTACGCATATTCATGAAGATAATAATTCTGTAATCTAAGCTTGTTAGATATTTTAATTCCCTTAATGCGCCTTTATAAAAGTACCTTTGAGGATGATAACTCTGATCCATCGCATCACACAAAGCCTTTTCAGATATTTAGGGTTATACATTTAAATTTCAATCCCCAAATATCATTTAATGCAGTCATTCAAACTATTAAAATTTCCATTCATCGTGATATTTAATTTTAATCTAAATATCATTAGAAAAGGACACTAAATGTTAGCAACAAGATAATGATTAGGAAAAATATATTTGGGATGTTTGAGTTGTATTTCGTTAGAAAAGAATGGCTCTGTATTTACACATTGTCACTAAATTTAATGAAACGAATTCAAAATTCCTAAATTAATGATTATTTACTTTAAATTATTACGGACGTTGGTAATATTAAAACTGGGAAATAATGCTACACAGAAACAAATATATTCCGAAAAGGAAATTTGCGAAATACGAACGTTTGTATCATAATTTTATCCCCGAATATCATTTATTCAGAATATTTGAAACATTCCAAAACTAAAGCTAATTTATTTCCGTTCATAACTTGTTACTGAGAAGAAAATTGATGGGACTTAGCATTCATGGGGCTTCATTAATGAACTTATCAATTATCAGGAAAAAGGTAATCGTACACTTGTCTCTATGAGACTAATTTGATATAATGCGCAATAATATATTTTAAACAAGTAGAAATGTCAAATTGTTTGCATATAATTTGTTCTAGAGTTCATTTTATAAATTCAGTGTGGAGTACTTACTCCATTGTTGAGGGCTTGGATATTAATCGGGTATGGAGTCTTTAAATGCATTCTATGACCAAAATCAATGGTAATATTTCTGTTTTTGTACATGCGAAAATACATTATTCCCAATTAGGGTTAAAGTTGGCAAAGTTTGTCAATCGGGAGAGTTTTATTACTATTGTAGCATCTATAAATCTCTCTATGGACAATTTTCTCTTTTGTTAATCATACTTCATCTCTTTATATTGGAACTTTATATTGATATAAAATACATCATTAATAAGAATAATTCACCATACAGATTTCTTGAACTGACGAGTTATTTTCGAATTACAACACTAAGCAAATTGGGGGAAAGCAATCATTTCATAACTAAATGGTAATTAATACCTTTTATAACTCTAATATACAGTATAACAAACGTATGATTAACGATTTATTAACGGAGCAAGATTATTAACGGTTAACTAAATTGTAATCTGTTCAATGACTATTTTGCTGTAATCAATAACATCTCTAGACAGTTTACCATTCGTCTAATAGAGTTTGTGTCATATTAAGATGACTGCCGTTTAACAATCCTCTACCAGGAAGTTATAATGCCAAGAAGTTGTGTCATTTAACTTTTACTTCTTCTCGCACCTTCAGGCGATTTCTTTCCTCCTATAATAAAAGTTTGATTTCCATGGCATTAGTAGTCGTATAGATAAAAGATTATACTTTACGTTATTGTTAACAATGCAAAAAAAAGGCTTTTGTTATCTGTGACTATATAAAATGTGTGAATGATACAAAGGAGGAAATCACTGGGATAAAACAGAAGCTATAAGGAAACTTATACAGTGACCAATTGATTATAGGGAGGAAAGATTGAGAATAATTGATTATAGAGATTTTGCAAATATGGAGCGAGTGACTGGCTTACAAAACAACCTAGTTCATAGAAATGGACCATTCAAACTTCAATTAATTTTAGTATTTTAATACAAAAAAATTTAACTTTTGGCGTAGAAAAAAGGCAATTTTGAGCAAAAGGAAAAAAAAATCTAACAAACAAAATTCTGGCATTTTGTTGTATATATTTACACAGAATGATAATATATTATTTGCAACACTTGTGTTAGAGCCATGTTTGGAGAACTTCACGGAAAACTATGTATAAGATGCAGTGAACAGCTTTTAAAAGTATTCATTTTTAAAAATAATATTCTTAATTCCGGACAAATTTCATTATTTTTTTTCTTCGGAAACGGAGAGTCTCTCTGGCTAAGTTTATATTCCCTTTAAGCTTTAGTGACGTCAGATTTCAAGGGTTGTATACAATTTGGAAAAAACAAACTTTATGTTTACACAGCCCCAAATATAAATAATCTATCAGATGTAATCATTTCATTGCTTGATCTGTTTTATTATTCAAGATTAAACTAATTTAATATTTTTTAACTAGAAAAGAAGGTTCCTTAATTCACATAGATTAAAGTTCTACTTAATAGTAATGTTATGCCAACTTTCCACGTCCTCGGCAAACACGTTGCCTTCATCTTATGTAATTTAGTAATCGCAGAGAAATAAAAGAAAACCATAAGCCGTCACCGTTGAAAAAGGAAACAAATTTGCTTCATACTTTTAAAATCTCATAGTTATTAAATTCAAAGAATTTTGTTCTCAAATTTTAGGAAGAGAAATAATAATCATTTTAAAAAATTTAATTCAAAATTCAGACCTAAGCAGTGTCTTTGAGAGTTTATAATTTCAAAGGCAATCATTAGAGTACAACATTTAAATAAATAACTAAAGACATACTTCCTTTCTCATATTTATGACGATAAAAATATTAAAAACAGCATATTCTTACATGTATTTTAATATTACATACTTCAATGTCTGATTAAACGTTGGCTAAGAATGAGAAATACTTTCATTTTTAAATTTTGTAGGAAATGACATATAATTTATAAATGCCTAAAACCACGTTGCTCTTAAATATATCATTTTTTACGCGCATTGGAGCAAAACATTGTTATACGAAAGCATATCACGGGCATCTAAAATCTATCGTGAAATAAATTTTATGCCCTGTCCAGGAAATAAATGATTCCCTGTCAGAGAAATCAGAGAAGGCTTGCATAATTTTCCATTTTAGAGGAAAGCGTTTTGGTTTTTTGAAATTTATTCCCAGTTGATTTCTACTTCACACTTTGAAACTGACTGGAAACTGAAGCAATGTGATCAATTTAAAGCCAATTTTTTTAAATCCTGTTCAATATTACTGAACTAGTGAATCTAATTATGAAAAAAGAAAAAATTCTTGATCTATTGAGTTCTAAATATAAGTATGCCCTGAAGAATATTTTTACTAGCCAAAGGTTAATTTTCGAATAAATGAAAAAAAAACTTTTACTATTCTATTATCGCACTTGGAACATCAAAAAATAATAAACTAATATGTAACAGTTTGTAAATTTACTTCAAAAATTATTTATTTAATATTATCTATTCGCAAAGAATTGTTATGAAGAAATCTATCAAATTGATACAAAGTTAAACTATTTCTACTGTAAAATTTAAATACTTCATTTTATTTAATAGTTAAACTTTGAACTGAAGAAAGTAGATTTTTATGCTGTAAATATGATTTAAGTTAATATAATATAATTAAATTTATATCTGTAGTATTTGGGGCTCGAGCTGTTCGAAAAACATGATTTAAAGCTTAATTTCTTCTCTGGGCTATTATTGGTTACAATTTAGTCAGAAGGATACAATAAAGTACCTAATAGCGAGGATAGGTTTAATAATATATTGATGTCATGACATTAAAGAAAATGTATGCAAGTACATATTGAGGATTTTATTGCCTGATCCAGTTTTATCTACAAATTTTAATAATATTTCATTGTTAGCATGTTGCCCACGTCGTCTAGTGGTTACCGAATTTCGGCTAAGACATAGATGTTTCCGAGCTTTCCCCTTCATAAAGAGCAGTGTTGATTCACCAATATCGCACTCCCACAATAAAAGAATCAACGAATCCGTGGTATGGATCAATGAAACAATGTCCGAAGGGCAAAAAGTACCTGCCGCGTTGGGAAAAATAAATTATTAACATTATAATAAGAAAAGAGCAAAAGTCATGTAATTCCCTCCAGGAAAAATGTTTTTATATAATTTTAGGATATTGTAAATTAAAATTATCCCACAAGTTCTCTGAGAAAACTCGTATATTCGAGAACTAGTTGCACATTGTAGAAATAGAGAATTTTTTTTCTTTTTATACTGAAAGCTTTTAGATTTCTTATCTTTTTAAAATAAACTGTTGCTCCTCGCATTTTGATATCAGCGATCTATATATGTAGAGTTTCATTGACAATGACTTTATTATTTATATAATGCAATGATCTAAATGATACTAATTAGGATGCCACCTACCCTAAAGAGATCATCCATAACAGGTAAGGTCACAGACCTTTCTTAATTAATTGTCAAAGAACTCAGAAATCAGAAATCATTTTGGGATCGGTCAGGATTTTTTTCATATATATTTCATAACTAACATTACAAAATATACTGTGTTGCAGTGTGCTCTATCGTTCTGACGGTCGTCAATGGAGTTAACGGTCATTTCCGTAATACTGCGACAGAAATTTACTAGAAATGGTAGATAATTGCAAAATAACTAAATGCTGAATCATTGAGGCATGTTGTCACCCAGGCGTTCATTTTATTAATACGTAATTAAATTGATAAAATTTTAAGCAATTTTAATATTCTTTAATTCTTAAGTAGGAAATAAATTTCTTTAAACTGTTTTGAGATAAAATCTATTATGTTAAAAATGTAAAAATAATTACTTTTTCCTATAATTGAAATTTTACTTACTGAATTATGTGATGCTAGTTCTATTTATCTACTTCGCTTAAGTTCATAATAATTTCCTTTATCAGACAAATTCCTTCCCACTATTATGTTATGTATAAAACATGTGAGTGAATGGGTTAGTTTCAGAGGACAAAAGAACATTTCTTTTTCTAGATGCTGATGACCTATAATGGTAACAATTTTTATAGACAGAACTTCCTTTTTCACCAATTCACGTATTCCAAAAGAATATGCCCAAGATTATTTTCCTGTTTATTATTATAACTAAAAAGCACTAAATGTTACGAAATTTCTTATTAATAATTTGCATTCATTGTTAAATCTTTGTACAAAATATTATGCGGAAATAATGAAAGAAATTTAATAACACTGTTTAAACAATGAAATTTGTCGGAAAGAAAAAAATATTTTTTTGATCAATCATCAGTTGCACTGCAATTCAATCAAATATTTTTTTGAGATCATGGTTCTCATTATTCAATGAGTTAAAAAAAGTTTGAAGGCAGTTTTTGATTGGTTGAAAACTCTTAGACACTTCCCACAAGAATACTATATTTCTATATAGCATTCACATTTACGTAAAATGTAAAATTGTTCAAAAATTAAAAACTTTTTCTTAGTTATATCTTTCAAATATTAAGGCTCTTTATTATATAAGCTTTTTGTTTATAGTTTTAAAAATATGTATCTTAATAAAAAACGTTTTGCTTTTGATCCTAAATTTATGTGCTCTGTTCTTTAGTTTCAAACTTTTAGATCATTTATATAAAGATTAAGACAACTTAAGGACTTCTCTAACTAGAGGGTATTGTTATCTTGAAACAAATGCATTTTTTAACTTGAAGCCATGATTTAAAAATACAAATGAATGAGTTTTACTCAGTAGTACTTTGAAGTTTTCAGAAAGAGTAATTAGTTATATTTTAACAATCCAGCAAAATTTTGTAACTTTCACTTTGGCCTCCCTTTTTAGATTCCTCATCATTTTAATTTTCGGGTCTATCATGTTCTTCATTATATCATTTATCTAAAGATTTTAAGATACTATCACTGAAAGTTACAAATTTGTTAGATTCTTAACTTTTGAAAATTCATCAAAGAACCTTAATTTATAATTATATTTATCATTAGTTCAAGCCCAAAACTATGGAATTTATACTATAAACTAAATAAATGAGCATTATTTCTTTCTAAATGAGAGTAGATTAGTTTTGTTTGCATGTCAGAAGGTATTACTGCTACTAACAACATATAATCATAAATAGTAGCTAATGTTTTGTTGTAAATAATATCGCAGGATTACAGGAAGACAAAATTAAACAATATAATTTCATGTTTTATAATTTATTTTTAGTACAAGACAAAATCCTACAATTCCTGAAGTTAAACAAATAAAAAACCAATTTAAAAACGTTTTCTCGTGGGAATAAACGTTTTAAAAATGAATCAGTCAAAAATGTTGTCCAAGATTTCAAACTTTAAAAGATTTTCTTTCTTTCTTTTCAAAAGACTTTCATACGAATATGGACAATATAAAACAATATATATTACAATAATATGGACAATATATATTACAATAAGAGGGTCCGGGACACATTTAAAATTTTTTTTTATTTATTGAGTTAAAATTTTGAATTTTTTTGTGATGGTTAACCATATAATTTGTAGACAAAATCACATCATAAAACTTCTCAAAAAGTTTTTATAAAGTTTTAAAATTTAAAATTTTTTAAATAAGAGGGGTAATTTAAAATCGTTATAACTCGAAATATTATTTGTCTAATTCAATTTTTCCCCTCTAATTAAGCAGAAATATATAAGTTTTAAGTTTGAATCAGAATTTTTTTAAATATTATTTTTTTAAATTAAAAATATTTAGATTAAATTTACAAAAAAATTATGTAACTTGTTTTTAAAAAATCATATTTTCAAAAGTAAATATTTTTTTCAAATTTGCTGAATCGAAATTAAAGTAAAATAGTTAAAAAAGACATGTTTCAAGTTTCAGCCATTTATCTTTAACAGTTCTTGACTTATAAAAATTTGAAGACGAGAAATGGGGTAAACACAATCATGCCGAAAAACGCACTTACAGGTTTAAACAACGATTAGCTACTATTAGAATGTTGAAAAAAAAATCAAAAATCTCCTGTTCTAATGAAGATAGAAACATGATTTAAATGTCATTTTAAGCGTACAAGAACACAGAAATTTTTAATTCAGTAAAATTCTTTTCGAAAGTTTGAACAATTTTGTGTCCTGGACCCTTTAAATCAATCTACCTATGTCAATTATAAGGAGAAGAAATAGTGCTAAAAGTCGTATTATTGAACTCCATAGCTGCAGATAAGCAAAATAACGAGGGAGGTCAATTAATAAATACAACAACCCTGAGATCAATTAGCGATCATGTAAAAAAATAATGGATGGAAAAGTATAACATTGCCTTAATTTTTTTCCCATCAACTACAGCATGATGACAATTATTGTCAATTGAAACATGCTAAATGAACAGATTACCATTTTAAACCATTTTTACCCTTTTTAGCAGATTGCCATTAATATGAATATTTTCGACTTCAGTTGTTACACGAAGATAGCTTGTTCATTTCCAAGCACATGTACTCTATTTGAATCAGACTCAGCGCTCCCCAAAAGCAATTATTTTCCATACATGCATGCCGTAATGGACTAAGAAAGAAGAGAAACTCAAAAGTAAGATTAAAACATTGAAAATGTTTAGGTGAAAAATGTTGTATTTTTTCATGTCTGCCTAGTGATTCGGGCTAAAAAAATGCTTACTCGCAGATGTTACAGTCTTAAAGTATGCATTCAGAATTAAATAACCTTGATGACAGTCTACTTGAATTTCCGTCTGAGGCCGCGAGTTAAGAAATCTATATCGCTGAGTAAATGAATATTTTACCGTTTTAGAATGGTCATAACCGAATTTTCTCTTCAGTAGAATTTTAAGATCGTACTTCATATGAAGTACGATCTTAAAATTCAATATGAGGTTTTGGATTAAAAATGTAATTTAATGAACGTAAAATAAATAAAGAAAAAAATAAAAATATATATTAATTAAAATGTTTTGTTTGGCCAGAATTCTGCCTTTGACTTACAACATTAACACAATTGTACACAATGAATTCCAAGAGATTTATTTAAGCAGAATGACTATAAGCAACAACATCTATACTCGTTAGCTGTAGTTAAACACGTAATAATAATTTTTTTTCACAAATTTCTTGTTACTTTTGTCTTAAAACTATAAATTTATATTTATATATGTCTTAGTGCACTAAAAAAACTTAGGTCCACACAATCGAATATCATGAACAATAATGATTTAAAATCTATAAGGAAGAACGTTTTTACCATATTATTTGCTTTATTTAACTTTTTACAAATAAATGCAAAATATGCAGAACCACACGAGGTAACATATATTTACATATGTGCTGGAGCAGAATTTCTGCAATATACGCATCCATTTTCTTTCCTAGACCTATCATTTCTATGATATGTACACCCAAAATTAAAAAGGTGTCAAATAAAGAATAAATCATACTGTAGAAACTGTGATATAATTCACGTATTCAATTGAATTAATTAATTCATATAATATCATGAATTTCAAAATATGTCTTACCCAGCAAAGAAAATTGGTTTTAATGAGTAAAAATTTCTATATTTAAACAGTTTTCTCTTAAAACTTTAGTTTAGGTAAAAGTGAAAAAGTGAGCATAATCCACAAAATGTCATCTAAAGTAAAATTACTCTCACTTATAATGCACCTATCACATCATAAATTATAGTGTGATTATAACCAAGCTATAAGTTTGTAACCTCATTTAAATATATAGAACCTCTTGCTGCCATTTAAGCCTAAATTAAATGATTCCGTAATTTCTCTACACTAATGAATAATTAATTACCAGCTCGTATTAAGTAGAATGCTTATGAATAGCTCAGTATCTCTCTTCGCGTGAATTAATGCATTTCGAGCATACATCAGGGAAATGAAGAATCATAAAATTTTAATACTTTGTTAAAATGCTTATTGTCAAATAACGTATTACGTAGGAAATTAAAATAAGGCTTGAAATAGCATTATTTTATAATATATTAAAAGTGTAATTTTAAACGTGTCTGGTAACAATATCCAAGGTTTTGTGTACGAGCTAAATTTACATTCATACGCGTACGCAAGCATAATTCCCTGTTATATAATTATGTCAATTTTATGGCTGTATACAAACTGCAATTATACTTCATATTATAACTTTCATTATTTGAAATAAAAAGTAGGTGTAATAAGTAATATTCTAACGCACTTATTGCTTACCCTTCTTTTTAATACGTTTGTGGAGAGTAATGTATTTAAGGGGGAGGGGGGGTCCAGGACACAAAATTCTTCAAATTTTCTAAAAAAGGATTATTGCACTAAAAAATTTTGTGCTCTTTTCCGCTTAAAATGACGTTTAACTCATGTTTTTTATTTTAATTAGAACAAGAGATATTATTTTTTTTTGCAACATTCTAATATCAGCTAATCTTTGTTTAAACATTTAAATGCGTTTTTCTGCTTGATGTTTTTTTTCACTATTTCTCGTTTTTAAATGGTTATAAGTCAAGAACCGTTAAAGATAAATGATTCAAACTTGCCACATGTCTTTTTCAATTATTTTATATTAATTTTAATTCAGCAAATAAAAAATATATTTACTTTTGAAAATATGATTTTTTAAATATAAGTTACATATTTTTTTTGAAATTTTTACTCTAAATATTTTTAATTTTTTAACTTAATATTTTAACAAAGCTGAATCAAAATTAAAACTTTTATATTTCTGTTTAATTAAATGAAAAAATTTTGAAATTCGACAAATGATATTTCGAGTTATTATGATTTTAATTTACGCCACTTTTTTAAGTTTAAAATTTAAATTAAAAAAACTTTATGAGATTTTTATGATTTGATTTTTTTACAAATTTTATGATTAACTATCACAAAACATTTCAATAATTTAACTCAATAAATAAAAAAAAATTAAATGTTTCCCGGACCCTTTAATCAGAAATACACTCATGGACAAAAAAATTAGCGCACCAGGAAATAATCGCGGGATCGTAACGAAACTTGCAATGAAGGTACATGTCGGGGTGATGATTAGAAATGCAGCGTGATTGCGCATTACGTATAGCCGGTAGAGGGCGTTGAACATCGTACTCTGTGAACTATAAAACAGGTAACCAAAGCTTGTTTGAGTGTGCTGAATCATTTACAAAGGAAGAGCTGAGATAGACATGCCATTACGCCGTGTTCGAAGACAATATAAGCAGTTGTCGCAGTTTGAGAGGGGGAGAATCCTCGGGATGATGGAAGCTGGGTGGTCAGCTAGGCGAGTAGCTCGTCAATTAGGCCGCTCTGATTGTGTTGTGAGGAGGTGTTGGGACCAGTGGACCCGAAAGATGTGATGTACACGAAGACCAGGCTCAGGACGCCCTCGACAGACCAGTCGTCGAGAAGACCGCCACATCGTAAGAAATGCACGCGTACAGCCAACTGCTTCATCAGCCGCCATACAGGCACAGGTAGCACCTTCACTAGGGGCCTCTGTGTCTTCTCGAACCATACGAAGGCGCCTGGCTGAAGGACAGTTGGTATCGCGGCGCCCATTACGTGTGCTGCCCTTGACGCCCACCCATCGACGCCTCTGTTTGGAGTTTTGCCGCGCACGAGGAAACTGGACTGCAGCGGAATAGAACCAGGTCGTCTTTAGCGGCGAATCCAGATTCAATCTCGGCAGTGATGACAATCGTGTTCGTGTGTGGAGAGCCCGTGGTGAACGCTTCAATCCTGCCTTTGCTGTACAGCGACACATCGCTCCCACAGCTGGTGTGATGGTATGGGGTGCCATTGCCTACAATACACGGTCACCCCTAGTATTGTTCCGTAGAACCATGACAGCCCAGCGGTATGTTCATGAAATCCTGCAACCACATGTGTTGCCACTCATGCAACGGCTCCCAGGAGCCATTTTTCAACAAGACAATGCTCGGCCTCATACGGCAAGGGTGTCACAAGACTGTCTCCGCACTGTTACTACCCTTCCTTGGCCTGCCCGATCCCCAGATTTGTCTCCAATCGAGCATATCTGGGATCATTTGGGACGACGAGTTGGCCATCCCACGAGTTTGAACGAACTAGAGGCAAGGTTACAGCAAATATGGAACGAAATGTCTCAAGACATCATACAGAACTTGTATGACTCAATGCCCGATCGTATCGCATCGTGCATTCGCGCTAGAGGGGGTCCAACGGAGTATTAACTCCTCCGTTCTTTTGCCTTTTTCTCTGAAATAAATTATCCTTGTTCTTTGATTTTCTTATCATTTACTTATATCAAAGTAGTCATTACGTGTGTAAAATTTCGTTTCATTTTTACGACTCCTTCTTGGTGCGCTAATTTTTTTGTCCATGAGTGTATTTACAGCTAAAAATAGCGTAGCGTATAATTACTTGTCTAGAGAAAAAAAATAAACTCCTAATTTCACATAAATATATGCATTCAGAATTTAAAATTTTGCTACTAGAGAATATTTATTTTGCGAGGGGAAATACAAATTCCTTCCATCCTTTACATGGTTTCTTACATTTAAAATTTGTTACAACTAGGCTTAAAATACTGTCACTATTTCAACGCGCAATTAAAAACAGCGACTCGATTAACCCATTCAATAGAATTTTCTAGCTAAATCTCATCAATCCTATTTTACTCATTAAGAAATAGTGAATGAAATATCTTAAAGATGATAGACATTCATTAAAATCAACGTGGCATTTATAACTCTTAAAGATTTCTTTTCAGTGTATAGAAAATTATTTTTCAATTCATTTATGCTGAAAAGACTTTAATATTATTCTTCAAATTTCAGGTATGGTTCATTTAAAGAAGGACTAATGGAAAAATAATGGAAAAATAACATTAAATATAAATAAAGTTTACAAGTTCTCGGCATTCAATATTTATCAAAGAATTAAATTGGAGCCTCATAAAGGGTACAAAGTAATTTGAATTTGACTTAACTCTTCAAATTGTCTGAGTAATTTTTTTTCTTTTACACCTGGTACATTTTCAAAATGTATATTTAATCTGTTATGTTACTTTTTTGTTGTTTTGTGTTTGCAGAGTATATTTTCATTCATGTTGTATAGCTTTTAATACATTGATGTAGACTTCAAAAAGAAAAACCTTAAAATCTCTAGGGATATGATATATTTTAAGTGAGAACTTTTCTTTGTAATACAAAACAGATCCGAAATTTTACCGATTCTAGAACTACCAGGTACGAATAGTTGTAAGAATTTTGAGGAATGTTCTGAAAACTGTTGTAGGGCCACTAGTCGAGTTATTCATATTAGTTTCTAGAGTAATGCCGAAGGAAATATATAACGTTTTAATATAAATATAGATATTTTTACATATTAGTCTATTATAGTATCGTATACTTTAATGAAGAATTTTCTCGTCTACTTTGTATCGAGATATTTTAAATACAGTAAAGCCCCGATTATCTGCGGTATTGGGTGGCAAGGGCACCGCGGATAACAAAAATCGCGGATAGCCCGAAAATGTCTAAAAATGAGGTGCAAACACGAAAAAAAATATTTCCACATAAAAACTATGTTTTATTGTACAAAAAACATAATAAAACTTTTAAAATACATACATATGTACAGCGCAGCAGAAACATTTACTCTATGTCTAAATCACTAAAATAAAGAATGGTAAACAAGAAACAATGCATACATACAGTATGTGCAAAAAGTGTTCAGTTACATCTTTTTAAAAAAATCAGTCACTCGTTTTGCTTCTTCCTTTGAAATTGTACTTTCCTTAACATGATTTTTTCTGCCAGATGTGCATCGTCGTCTTGTTCCTCTAAATATTGAAGCAATCCGTCTACGTGCTGCAAAGCAATTTCGCGTGTCATCCGCGTAGGCGCCTCGTCTTCACTTTCATTTTGTTCTTTATTCTCGTTCACTCCCATTGCTTTGTTCGTTATCTCTATGTCAGTCAGTCTTTCAAATCCCGAATCACTTACGTCGTATTCCAGCCACTCTTCTATGTTCTTTTCATCGACATTCTCACCTTCCCGAACGGATGTCACTAAGTCAACAAGTGTAGCAGTCGGCCTAATTTCATTCTCTTCTTCACAAATGTTTTGGTTGACATTTGTTTCGACACTCGGAAAGAGTTTTCTCCATCATTTAACAAAGGTTGAGGATTTGATGTAATCCCATGCAGACGAAATATCGTAAATGCTATCCAAAATTGTATAATTCTGCCAAATTCTTTGAGATCGCAGCATTCCTCGAATTTTGATAGTAACTACTTTGTCCTGTATGTTCTCTTTATGGTTGCAATGACTCCCTGGTCCATAGGTTGTATCATCGCAGTAACATTTGGGGGCAAAAACTTTGCGAATATTTGCCCGTCAGAAGATTTAAGCACACTTGCAGCTGGATGTGAAGGTGCGTTGTCAATTAACAAAACAGCCTTCTTTGGCAAATTTTTTGAGTCAAGACGTTTACGTACTTGAGGTACAAATATCTTTTCAAGCCATTCTTGAAATATCTGCTGGTTCATCCAACATTTTTTTGGTTGAAATAATCAACTGGTAAATTTTCTACTTTTGGCTCCTTAAAAGACGTCGGTTTCTTAGATTTACCGATTACAAGAAGCCTAAGTTTGTGCCTACCCGCAGCGTTGCTGCATGGCAAGATTTTAATTCTGCCCTTGCTACTTTTGTGACCTGCCGCTTGATGTTCACTTTCAAATGCTAAAGTACGAGTGGGAAGACAATTCCAAAAAAGCTCTAAATCATCAGCTTTATAAATTTGTTCATATGACAGATCCTAAGACAACACAAAACCTTCAAAATCACGTTGAAAATCCTCAGTTGCTTATTGATCACCACTCATCTTCTCTGTATGTAAATCAATCTCTCTAATTCCCTAACGTTTCTTAAAACGATGTAACCAACCGGATGAAGCATCAAAATTTCCATGCAGGCCTAATAAATCAAAAAAGATTTTCGCTTTAGCGGCAATTGTAGGACCAGACACGGTGGTGTCCTCACTTCGCACCTGAGCTAACCACTCCGCTAATGCCGAGTCAAGTTCATTATAGGTGGATTTCTTCATCGTTTTTTGTTTTTTCATCCCAGAAGCACTTTCAGACACTGATAAAAATCAAAATTGATTTTTTTGAAGTTCGTAATTAATTTTTTTTTCGCGGCACTCTCACTCACGGATAATCCGCACCGCGGATCATTCGCTCGCGAATAATCGGAGCTCTACGTTGAAATCGGAGCTCTACGTTTTGTATGTCATTCAAAATATCTGATTTTGAAGTCATTTATTAAGAAGAAACAAATGGAAAACAATGCATTAGATTACTAACATGATATGATTTGTGGAACCTGAGGTATAAGTGAGAATATTTCGTGAATCGTTTAATCTCTCTGGTTCTTTTTCTGAACAAATTTAATAATTTCCAAATGTATATACAAATAAAAAACTCATCGGCGCTACGCCTGGCTAAGGAGCCCATAACAAGCACGGACGTAGGTCTGGTACGCTGATGTGTAGATGCTACCTACCAGCCTGCATTTTGTTAACTATAGAAAGGATTCCCAGAGAATGTTTGGGTAGTTGAGAACTAGGCAGCATGCATTCGGTCTACACAAAGAAGGTTGGAGGAATGATCATAGTGTAGAATGAATGAATTAATCGTAAATAAAACTTGTCATTTCAAAATAAATTTATTCTTGAAAAAATGTGTCTTTAAAACTTTGCATCACATTCAGATTCTTTAATATCTCAACAGCTAATGACTGCCGTCATGGATTCCCATGTTTACTTCATAGAACAACGAAGCATATTCTCTCCAGTTTGGAAATGGCCGTGGCCTATGGTTGTGGACTGTTCTTTACGAAACACAGGAAAAGGTGTGCGGTCAGTCAGAAAATTCTATGGGCTTCTTTTAATTGAGAATTCCTTCCATGAATTCCAGAATTAAAGTCAATCAATACTTGAATATTTTTAAGATAGTAAAGGCTTATTAATGTGAGCAGCAAAGAAGCATGGGTATTTTTTTGTGTGTGGACTGGATTAACTTCTGATTCCTGTAGATACATATAAAATCAGATCCTCTGGATAGTTAAAAACTACTCACGGCAAGGTGCCTTATTATCCTTAATCTTGGATATGAAAGCTATAAATTGTCAAAATAGTCATGATGTGAGTAAAAGGGAGCGAAAAGTTGTACAAGTGTTCTATAAACGTGCTTTTGAATCAACACTTAAACTTTTAGATTTGATTAGTGGTATCCGATTGAAAATATTTTGTATACGATTGGAAAAAGCTATACAGTCCCCCATAATTCCCCTGTTACATGCGTATTTATGTTAAGATTATTTTAATGTATATCAAACAATATAATTTTTAGAATATTTTCGACACTAAAATCCATGCCTAGAAGAGTTCCGACAACGTTAGGTTCAAAAGCAGACAAACATAGGCTTTAAAAATGATCCGAATGTGTAATATGACCTCAATGTTAGACATGTATAACTATATATTTTTTGTGTATCTATTTATTATTTACTAAATAAATGGTATTATAAATTTTTCTTAAAGAGAAATTGAGTTTATAAACTTTTACTTATGTATGGGGGTTAAAAAGTATTGTTTTCTATATATCGTTATTTGATGAAATATCTGTCATAGTAACCTAAGATCAATAGTCCTTTAATTTTTTTTTTAATTCTTAAATCGATATTACAAGACATACCATCATAATAAATTCATTTATCACTATCCAATATCTGTGTATCAATCACACGGAGAGTACTTATTATGGGGTAAGAAGGAATTGCTTTTAAAGTTATGGGCTCTTTTTATAGCAGTTCAGTTTTTAATGTTAGATCACCATGTGCGTGTGCTCTGTATGCTAGATAATTTTTTAACATTTTCTTTTCATTATGCAAAATGCAATATATTTCATTATGCATAATTCATTTATCATCTCCTGTTTAGCCTGGTGTAAAATTCAACCTGTATAATAATGATTTTATTTGTAGAAAAGTTTACTATCGTTAGTCATATTACTATAAAGATTTCCATTCCTTAGGTATATATTTATTTTTAGATACTTTTTAGTCTTTAGTAATTTATGTCTCATTTTCTTTAATTTTTTTACGTTATTTATTCATATTTTCTGATTTTTGTAGCTCTTACAATTTTATGCAGCTAAGCTAATGTGGTACAAAATATATCTCAATAGATTAACATTCACAACTAAAATATAACGAAATAAAACAGTTATTATTTTTCACTTTTATGTGGTCACATTGCCTTAAAAGTATTATGATAGGTGGATAACGGGGTCTTTTAGCATGTGTCTTAAATATAGTGTGAAATTTCACAAAAATGGCTGGCCTGAAAACCGAATTTAGTAGATTCTGCTTTCTAAACTAATGTAATGTAATGCTTACTACCAAGTAATTTCCTCCTGGTGATAAACATTTAAGGTTTTAAATTTGTTGTAATTCAAAATTCCCAAACGATCCCAATAACGGACAAAATTGGTCATGTTTGGATTTACAAAAGATTCTAATATTTTCAGTATTAAATATCATAATATTTTCAGTAGAAACTCTTAATGAAAACCGAATCTGCGAATTCATTTGTATTTCTGAAAGTACGAAATTTACCAAAATGAGTTTTTAGATTTGAAAATTACTTAAACATAAATTAATTCACATTTAATTATTACAATGTATAAAAATGTATATTTAACAACAAATTAGTAATATGCAAGAATGTTTCGTTGTGCTCATTAATATGAATTCTTCCATCCTCTTTTAATTTACTTAGATTTCATAAATGAGCATCATATGCCCACGTGGAAATTGTAAGTAAAATCTTTGAGCATGTATTGATGTGCAATATGTCATTAGTCAAAAATAATCAGTGTTAAAGAATAATTCATAAATCTTCAGACTATTACATGACTGAAGATTCTGACTACTTATCATTAGAGTAACATGTGTTACTTAAAGCAAAGAAAAATTACTTCAATAGCTTCAGTTAACAGTTTTAAAATTTAGTAAATCATGAATCAGGTTTACTGAAGTATTCTATAGTTATTCCATTTAAAATATAATAAAATTTGTTACAACTTGTTTTCTTGCTAGTTCTTGGTATTTTCAATCATTTTGTTTGACATTATAAATTTAATGTTTTATGTGTTTTGCATAACACTGTTTAAGTAAAATAATTATGAAATCTTGGTTTGAATTTTAATAGCATTTGAATTTTTGTTTTATGGGTAAATGAGGGCAATCTGAATGTTAGAATAAAGTATATATTATAACACACTAATTTATGATTAGCCTAAATTTCTGAATAAAGTAAAACCATGAAAACACGTAGGGGAACGGAATTCAGAGAAAATGTTTTTATTTTCACGTCTGCATTTAATATAAATTATGTATCTGTATTTAATAAACGTGCAAAAATAGTTTTTAATGAGACTTCAAATATGATTTGATAAACATGTTTTCTTTCTTAAAAAGTGATATTTTAGTTTATATATATTTTTGATAAAAATGTTTTAGATTTTTTTGTTTTGACTAAATAATGTCTCTGTATGTCTGAACAAATTTCAGAAAAAACTATAAGACTTTATGGTCAAGTTTTTTGGCATAACTCTCTGATTTTAAAGGGGAAATGGGACTGCAGTTGGTGTTGTTAATATGGTTTACATGTTCCCTATCTTTAAAGCAAAAATTTTCCTAAATAAAATATACATGAATGTGGAAAAAATTATAATTTTTTAAATGATATATGAAATTGTTAGGGTATTTGTTATTTTATCTTTCTTGTGCCAGCGGAGACAGTATATTTCTAGAAATTTTAATGAGAAACTACACATTAAATATAAAACGTTTTCATCAACGAGTCTTAATAATACCAGTAGTTGGTACCCATCAAAGCATGACGGCTAGATAGTAAATAAATGTACTAATACACAAATTATACTCATCACATCATTGACAAAAGTTGAAAATCATAATAATGCGCAGAAACAAATTAGTGTATTTAAGCCAGCCTCGTGCTTTGTGAGTATAGCCAGATTTAAAAATACCACTGCGCATGCGCAGAAAGCAATTTTTTTAATTGTAAATTATCGCTAAATAAACAGCACTAAATAAACAATTTCCATGAGTTTTCGGGCCTGTTCACATAGTAGTCCGTTGCGTTGCGTTAAGGAAAAGATGACGTTGAGACGAAAATAAACCAATCATAGGCGTTAAAAATTTCATTGCTAATCGTTTGGAGGCCTATGATTGGTTTATTTTCGTCTCAACGTCATCTTTTCCTTAACGCAACGCAACGGACTCCTATGTGAACAGGCCCTATATCTTATATTTCGCAAACATAATTACCATAAAATAAAAATGTCAGAGAGAGATCTAGGGCGACTCTTCAGAATAAATGTTTTTATCATTAAAAATGTCACTGAGCATGCGCACAAACAGTGAGTTTCTAAAGACAGATTTAAACATGCCACTGACCATGCGTAGAAATAAATTTTAACTGTAAATTATCGCCAATTAATAGAAATTTCGGGTACAAAAACCAAATTTGACAAATCTACAGATTACAATCTTTCGTTTAAGACCAAAATGAAGTAAATTGATGCAGTAATTTTCTCTTACGGACTGCCCATAAAGTCGGCTTAGCAACTTAACTATATAGATTTATACCTGATGGAATAAAAATTAGGGATTTTTTATTGTAATTGGAAAAAATAAATGAGATAAGCCATACTATTTAAAGAGAGTTTTTCGACAAAAGTACTGTAGAAATGATATAAAGGAATGAAAGTAGTATAGATTTCTTTAAAAGGATAGCGGCTAAATATATCGAACAACAACAGCAAAATTAAATTCCCCGTTACTTCAAAAAAATCTAAATGATTATAAGAAATACTTATAGTATTGTTGTTTGCAGTTGTGTCAATTTTCCTTTAAAGACAGAAACATCACCTGAATCACAAACTTTTGTCTCCCCAGAGTTAAATTCAATTTTACTCTATAGTGATTGCATCAATCCTTTTCAAAGCAGGTGTTCTGAAAAGTATGCTTCTTTTTTTGCTTTATATGTGCAAGTTCTCTTGTGATTTTGTAGAAAACAGCTGCTGATAGTTTTCTCTGCATGCCGAATTTCAGTGTAGTCTTTTGTGAAATGGAATACTTTTTTTTTCTCTTTTTTACACCATCAGAGAAAATTTTCTTACTCTGTCTTATCTCATTGTTATCTGGAAAGTAACTTCTTTTTTCATTCCATTCAGTCATGTAATAATATTTACAAATTTTCTTCTTTTCAACTTAGAGCTATTATTGTTGCATTAAAGGAAAATATGGATAGTTTTATATAGGGATTTAATCCCAAATTTTCATTTTAAAATAACACATTTCTCATTTTTTTCAGTTTATGAATCATCTGTTTTTAAAGAGGCTGTATTATTACGATGCAGAATTTAGTAATCAACCCCAAACTTTATCCGGCAGAAAGAAAAAGGAATTGCATCAAGAAATTGTAACTATCAAAGATAATTTCATCTTAATATCTGAGCAGTAAGTAATGGTATGCTATAGTTTCTTTTATCATTTACTTATCATAGTTTACAGTAAGTGGGCAGACTAATTTTGGCAAAAAATTGCAAATCAGTGTTTCAAATATTGAGTTAAAATTCTGTTTAAAAATTAATAAATATGTTCTGTAAATTTTATATCGATGTTTTAATTAGAAGGTAGGATAGAAATATTTTAAGAGTCTTTCTGTATTTAAAGAGCAGCTTGTGTGCAATCCCCACCACACACTGTATAGCTTTTAACCTTCTGTGTATTGAAACTATTTTAAACTGAAATACTTTATTGCATCTACTGATTTAACTACCCTTTAAATAATATTAGTACAATTCGCTAAACTTATACTTGAAGATTTTATAAAAAGTTAATAATGAAAGAACAACCTACAATTTTGGAAGTTATTACAATCACATAATTAATAGACTTTTTTTCTAATTTACTTTACACAAAAGGCGTCTTTTATATATATAACTTTCAAAATGTAGTAAAATGTAGTATCTGTCGTAAACCGACCTTCTTTATGAAAATTTTGTATTTGGAAGATATAAATTTTATGTACAGTTTGTCAGCTATGCATATCCTTTTATCAAACTATTTAAAATATCAAAACACAGGCAGTAATTAATTAAACTCTTAAACATGATATTTGATGTTATTAATACACATATAAATGTGTTTATTAAATTATTTAAACTTCTTTTGGAAATATAAGTATTTTAACTTTCCACAAAACGTATAAATATGTCATCAGTTAAATAAAAATTCAAAACCTACATGTATTTAAATTATGATTGAATCCAATAAAATTTTTATGGCATTAATTATCTTTATTATGCAAGATATATTAAGCAAGTGTTTAGAGCAACAGACTAGTGAGAATTCAATTTTTATATTTTATCAACTTTAAAATAATTTATTTAAATTATTAATTTTAAAATATAATTTACTAATTTATTTATAATTTATTATATTTTATAATTAATATTATTTATTAGTTTTAAAATAATTTATTTTTATTTTGTAAATGTAAAAATATATTTTCTGGTATAACTTTCTATAGACTGAAAATTTAAAAAAAAATTTAAAATTCAGTGATTTTCTCCTTTAAATTCTTATTACTTCCAATAATATTTTTCACTTCGTTCAGAAATATTTATAGAAATCACAGTTTTAAAGTATTCTGATTTAATGATGTTATATATCCAATACTGTAGCTCAAAGAATTCTGGAAAAAATATGTCTACATTTTTTAAAAAATAACATGAAAGAGAATACTTCAATTTTGATATTATAAACCTACTATCAAAATTATGCGGAAAATCTTGAAAAGAACTACCTAAAACTTCTTTTACCCTGTATTTAGCAGAAATAAAAGCCCCATATAGATAAATTACCATTCTTTCATGAAGCTGAAAAACAACTATGGAGTAGTCACTAATCATCATACAAATAAAAAACGCAGATTGGTGTGTAAACTAAAACTGCAGAATGATAAATGAACCCAATATGCTGCTGACAGTGCACTGTCAAAATGTCGTTCCATTCTTCTTGCGATGAGTAATTTTGCCAAGGACGTTAAAGCTGTTGTAACAATTTCGGGTCAAAATAAATTATTTCAGTGTTACATTATTTAATCTTTTAGATCAACTTTGAAATTAAAGATGTTAGCGTGAAAAATGATAAACATGCCGAAAGAATTTCTATGAATAGCTGATAAATTATTAACCATCACAAGAGAACTTACAGCAGCTGTATATAAAATTTCTTAATTTTGTTATAACGTTAAAGAAACTATATGGTTATGAAGGTACGTTTATATTAAAGCGTGTGTTTAATATGTGTTGTAAATAAACCTATATATTTATGTTTAATGCACTATCATCTTTCATTCCAGAAATTAAAAATTTTTGATACTCCCAATATATATGCTGTCATAATATTTTGCCAGTAATATATTTCATTTAATGATTGTTTATAGTTAAATTATAATTACATTTTAAAATTCATAGCATTACAATTTTTATAGTATCTACATTTATGTGTTAATTCTTTGTGGGTTGTTGAGGCTGTATTAACTACATAAAATTTTGGTAACAATTTTAGTCGATAGAGCATTTTAGATCAGAAAATTATCTCTTAGTTTCACTCTATCCCTATATCTCGATATAGATATGCGTGTGCAATTTCGTCTAAATCACAATTCTTTGATTTAAATGAAACACCGTTGGCATATTTACTTCGTATTTGTAGAGTTTAAATAGACATTTGAAAATAAATAAGATCAAATAAATAAAATTTTCCTTTATCCGAAATTACAGTTAAACTGATTGTATATTCCCTGCTATTATTTTCATTATTGATTATATGTACCTGTGATATTTTGTTTTAAATTTTCTGTTTGGCATAGAATATTTTATTCAAAAGTAAAACTCAGATTTTTTTTTATTTATAGTCGACTTCAGTAAATAGCTGACAATGTAATTTATTCATTCTTTGCTGAGGATTTTATACTGGTTCAAGTTTCGAGAGATGCCAGTATCTGTTATACGATAATGATACTAGTCGAAAGTGACATTATGGTCTAGTAAGTTGGAAAACAGGCAGAACAGGTTCTTTTCATGGGGTTTAAGACAGTTATAGGTACTAGGAAGTAGCTACAAATGTTTGAATGCAGCGGGGACATGAAACAGGCATCAAGAACAAATGAAACTAGACGATATAAATGCATAAGTTTGGTATGAGAGTCACCATGCTACTGATCTTAAAACACATAAAGAAAAGTGACGCAATGTGGAAAACGAGAAAAGTGTCACTTGAATTTTCCTGAGTTACACTGTGGTACCTCGGCACTCGTCGTTAATTGGTTCCAGAAGGCATGATGCGTACCGAAAACGAAGAGTGCCGAGCGAATTTTTCCTATAAACAGTAATGTAAAATAATTTATTTGTAAGTTGGAAAGCTAGCAGAACAAGTTCTCCTCATGAGATTTAAAAACGTTATAGGTGCTAGGAAGTAGCTACAAATGTTTGAATGTAGCGGGGACATGAAACAGGCGTCAAGAACAAATGAAACTAGAAGATATAAATGCATCGGTATGAGAGTCGGTATGAGTCGGTATGAGTTCGATATGAGAGTCACCATGCTACTGATATTAAAACACATAAATAAAAGTGATGCAATGTGGAAAACGAGAAAAGAGTCATTTGAATTTTCCTGAGTTACACAGTGATACTTCGACACTCGTCGTTAATTGGTTCCAGAAGGCATGATGCGTACCGTAAATTTTTCCTATAAGGAGTAATGCAAATTAATTTATTTGTTCCTTGAAATCATAAAATTCAGGTAATTTATAAATGAATGGGTTGTTGTTTTTTAAACAAAATCTTTAAACTAGACAGTCATAACTTAAAACGATAATTAGCTAAAATAAGATAAATTATTTCCTCACTCAAACTATACTGAATGAAATTGATGGTCTAATGGGATAGTGGCGAAGAAAAGAATGAGAGAGGTTATTGCTTGCAAGAGAAGTTTCCTTCCAATAAAACATCTAGGGCTTGCACAAGGATTCCCTCTCTTTTCTGTCTTTTAACACCACCGATCCCTATTTTAGATTTAGATTTAGGCAGAACCTATCAAGAGAAACTTGCTTCTATCTACGATTCAAAATGTTTCTGAAGTTAAACATTGTTTGATCATTAAACAAATACTTTTGAACAAAATTATTTCATTCAAACTATTACGTCGTTTCTTATCGAAGAAGCGGGATGCGGGGTACTGTCTTATCTCATACATGTTTTAGTATTTGTCATTTTTTTTTCGACGCGAAAAAAAATAACGAAGCATTTTTTTCGCGTCGAAAAGCGACGAGTACCGAGCAAACGTCGAGTACCAAAGCAATTTTTTCGTTTCGAAATGCGACGAGTATAGAATTGACGAGTACCGAAGCAGACAAGTACCGAGATATGACTGTACCAAAGAGAGAGGTGAAATGGAATTAATGGGGAAACAACGCCACTGATGTACTCATTTTTCATTAACAAATGGAAATCAAAGCATCAGGGTGTAGTTTTCACATGAATATTGCAGATCAAGATTTTGTAAATTGTAATAAGAGGTATCTCTAGACGGCTATCTTAGTTGGTAGGGACCACCCAGTCGAAACTGTCAGGCACAAATTTACGGTTCCGGCGCTTCAGGGTCCCAGAAAGAGTCATTGTACAGTGCAGCAATACAGTGTCATAAAAAATCGAAAATTAAGAAGTCAGCAGCTATAAATCCGATGTCAAAGGTCGAGAAGCGGGGGACGGTCTGATGAGAAAATATCCCAGACACGAACAGGCGTCGGAGTTAATTGAAATGCGCCGGAACATTTCAGAAGCGGCCAATGCGATGAGGGAGACCGAGAAGTTGACTTACGAACAAGGTGGCCCGTCCCCCATCCTAATAAAGGGGTGATGTGAACGAATGAGAAGACAAGAAGGCCACATCCAATAAAAAAAGAAAAGAAAATATATATACGAGTGTTCGAGAGTTTTCGAGAGAGCCCTTTATTTAAAAAAAATGATGACCAGAAACTAAGCTGCCACAGGGACGACAAGAGACTCCTTATTGCAAAAAAAGAACGACAAATACCCTAAGCTACTACAGGGCCGTTGAGAATCCGAATAATACGAAAATTGAATGTCCAGCGATAGCTCCCTACAAAAAGAAAAAGAAAAAGAAACTAAGCAGTTACAAGGTCGAGATGAATCCTTAGACGACGTAAAATTGATTGCGTAGCGAAGGTTCGCAAAAGTGATACAAAGTTCAACTATACTACAAGTATAGAAAAGAGATGAATAAACTAATGCTACCTGGCCGATACCTGAATGAACGTGTACGCACCCTCTTATAGCGGTGAGACGACGAAGGAATTTACGGAGATTGGAGACCAGTGATCAGAGATTAGCGGCATGAAGATTGCTACGAGGTGCCGAGGTGAACGCGCATAAGACCGACGACCAGTGCTGACCGACCCGCGGAACAACATAGAGGTGATCAACGCAGATCAACGTCGAAGGTGTACTCCGAGTTATCATCGACCAATGAGATACTGAACTCTTTTAGTGACGAGATATAGAACTCTTTTTTAATTAACTATAGTGCACAGTGAATGACAAATATTACACGAACTTTTGTGTACAAGTGGTAGAGACGAGAGCAATCGGCAGTAACAACAGCCCAGTGGGTGAGCATATTTGCTAACATAATTTATTTCATATCCTTGGTTATTACATACTCGCCACTTTCCCGCAAGGGTCGGCATTGCCAAAGATATGATGTATATGACGACTTGTAATAGTGAACGATTTATATAATTGATAATATTAAGAATTCAGCATTATGCTTGGTAATGTGTATGTAAATATATATGTGTAAACAAATTGTATATATATTTTTAATAAGAGTGCCTTTTTGAGAGTTGTACTCCTTTTCTTAGTTAAGTTGCTGAAACAGAATTGGTGGCAACGCGACGCAAAATGTACTTTTATACGATAACAGTCTAATGACCCCACGGCGTTATTACACATTAATCTTTTATAATAAAAGAACACGTCTTATAAGACCTAGTTTCCTCATAAACGGTATTAAACATAAAATATATTACTTTTTATGTTATTTCTATGGCATAAATTACGTTGTGTATAATGATCCCGCTTTGCTCCTTATTCATGATGATTTGTTATGTGAATTCATGATCGCTAAACAATTTGAAAATTTAATACTGTACACTAGCAAAAAATTTGGTATAAAGCACGAACTAATTCTTTTCCTCCTCGTATTCACATCTCTTCGTTATACCTTTGTGACTTCAATAATTGTGCATGTAATATCTTCCCCTAATACAAGTATAAGCTTCCAGATTTTCTTAATATTTTAACAAATGTCCTCGAAATATTAACTGAATTTAATAAAATATATAAAATTAAAAATAACTACATAGAATAGGCTTATTCTAACAATATCGATTAAAGTAATGATAGTCATGCTTTGGTGTTTGTAAACATCCTATTCCAAAATTTCCACATGAATGTCAGCTCTGCAAAATTACGAGAGATCGATTTTAAATTAAGCTTGGCATTTTACCAGACGCAGCAAGCTGAATAATGAAAGTTTTGATTCTTTGACATGCAGGAAAAGTTTTGATTTTAAAGGCAACTGAAAACAATGTTGAAATTGGTTTTTAAATTTCCCTAAGTATCCGATAAAGATTTTTGTTAAAGAACTAAAATGCAGTTGGCATGAGAATACATATGATGGTATTCGAAGTTTAAAGTACTGTTTCGAAAACAAGTACAGAAATAGAAGCATAAAATGAGAAATTTCCATATCAAGTATTAGCATAAATCAAAAGGGATATGTTAATTCGAAGTAGATGTTTCATAACAAATCAAAAGTTTGTATTGTCAGGAAGTTTTAAAAATGTATGGAGAATTTTATATAATTTACAAAAAGTGTTATCTTTGGGTACTATAAGTTTTGCAGAGTTTAGTTCCTCATATTTATTAATAAATACAAATTTTTAATTATAAGAGTATAAATTTTGCTCGGAAAGAATAACTTGTTTGAAAAATAAAGATTTACCATTAACGATTTCCGATAAAAGCAGATTATATCTTTATGCCTTAGGCTAATTTTACCCGTTGTTGCCCTATACATTTAAGTTTTTATTGTACTGAATTTGCTGAACAATTTTTTCTTCCTTATAAACATATGTTGACAGTCCACTGCATCTACTCACAACAGCATATCAGCATTTGAGATATTAGAGCAAAACCCTGCAAAAGCATGCTCGTAAATTTTCGATTTTTACCCGTAAACTATCGAATAATTTTTAGTTCTATAAATTTTCGGTGTCAATGTTTTACAAAAACAAAATCCAAAGAGAGTTTAAAATTTGGTAAAAAATGTGTTTTGAGATATTGATATTTTGAGTGAGTTGCACATTTTATTGAAGGGTACACTAAAACTACGTTGTTTCGGGGTATTGCTTCTTTTCATAAAGAGGCCTGTACACTGGATGGTTGAAAGCTTATCAGGAAAAAGTTTGAATGAATTCTGTTGTAACTGAAATACTGTAATTAATCTCCTCATGGTTTAAACAATCACAAATCCTGTTATTTATATTAAAAGTTGTGGAAAACGCATAAGAGGAACATACAGATATTTAATGTCAGTATTAAACAATAAGATTTGCAACTGATTTTGAGCTAATCAATATAGTTTATCAATTGTTAGGTTACATTGCCTTTGTGAACAATTCGCAAATGCTAATATCATCAAAATCTTAGATATTGATAAAGAAAACAACATAAATTCTCAGAAGAACGCCATTTAAAGCGATTGCAAAAGCGGATTGGTGAAAATGGCAACACCAGTGAGAGAAAGAAAGGGGAGGAATTTTATGACCGCCAAACCATGTAAAGGTACCTACCCAATAAAGCAAGGATCCGGAAAGTGAAAAGTTACATTTGCGTGGAAATATTTGTTCGGGAACCAGACGAAGATAATGTAAAAACGTCATTGAGATAAACAAGGGTTTAGTACGAATAGCAAAGCTTTCTAGAATACCTAATTCATGTAAGGACTTAGTAGAGTCAATAATTTTCACATCATGTAATTTAAATTTGTTTACGAATATCCTGGACTTTTAAGATATCTTGGATTTAAATATTTTAAAAACATTTTTAATATGTCTTGAATGTTGTTTAATGTGTTTTTCAAAGTCAGGTTCAGTTTAAGCAATTATAAGTCGAATTACAATCCTCGCAAGATATGCTCTAAAAGCTTCGCTAACGAAATTGTTATATTTGGGTTTTCATGGGGAGGGGGAAGAAATTTAGAGGTTGGTTTGAATATAACTTTAAAATTAAAACGAAACAGGATTTTTTTTCTATTTAAACATCGAGTGGGTAAAATGAGAAGACCATTAACCTATGGTAACTATTAGACTTATTAAAGTATAAAAGAGCAGACTCCTTTGTGACAAAACTGAATATTTTGACAGATTTATTAATTCCGAACATTTGAAGTACCATTTTCTAGTCAAAGATTTCAGAGAGATAATATCAATGTTAAGAAAAAAATTACTAACGTATATGTAAGGGGAGGTAAACGTGAGCGTAGAGGACCACAGTTTATTGACTTATTTGGTGATAATTATAGGCATGAGGAAGCTTGCAGAAAGAAAAGGATTTTCTGAGCACAGATGTATTGAAACTTGTCTCAGATTTACACACCAAAACCTCGAAAAAGGGGAATTTGTTATTAATTTCAACTTTAAAAGTTAATTGGATATGTGGATCGATAGGATTAACAAAATTCAACACAGATGACAGATTCAATATCTTAATAATGGAATTCCTGAAGTCTTGTTTTTTAAGCTATAAATTGCTCCGTGAATGTTAATACTGGAGAAGAGGGATTTAACATCAGGTCATAACGTACTGCAATTATTCAGAGTTATATTTTCTAATTTAATAAGGAATTCGGGAAAGTTCTAAAAAGCGTGATTCTTATCAGAGTATTCCGGGAAAGGGTCTTAAATAAATGCGAGATAAGTGTTAAGTGGCAGTACCTATGGTAGAAACAGGGAGCCAGAAAGAGAAATTTTGTTTATGAACTTTAAGGAGGGCATGCAAACGAGAACAATATGCAGTGGGCGTAATAAAATGTCACTTAGTAGAATCACTAAGGATCGCAGATTTTTTTCACAGTATTTTTAACCATTAGAGAGATAACCATTATTGGAATCTTTTTTATCTTTTCCATACGGACCTTCACGTTAATAAAGGCCAAATAAATAATACCAAATAAAACGGACCACCACAGCACCATCCTGAATTGACTGTCGTATATTTTAATACACGTGATAGGTACATATTCCTATGCGTCTATTATAGGCTGTAACATCTTACTGAAGACGTCAATACGCTGGTAATAATAAAATTAGCAAATATAAGATAAGTATTTTTAAAAAAATATATTCTACTTCTTTTAAACTGTCTGAGGGTTTAAAATAAAATAAAATAAAGTTTAATTTTAACCCATTAACTGAAATGGTGATTGGTTGATGCGGATGTTTCTTTTACAAAGTTAACTGTAGATTCAACTGATGTCTGACCTATAGTCATTTAATGTTAAAGACTACAGGTAAGAGTTTCATTCGTCATAACTAGGCGTACCTTGGGTCTTGGTCAAAATAAATCTGAAATAAATGCTGAATCAATGGATTAAGGTAACAATAAATGTTAAAAGGGAATGAAATAAAGTTCAAAAATCTGCAATAAGATCCCCTATTATCAAAATAAATAACAATTTCATTTAGTAAATTAGGAAAGTGAAGCGTAGTCTTCTTAGTAAATACGTTTGAAAATTCATAAAACATGTATATTTTGGTGTAACTGTATATATTACAGAACAGTGTCTTCTGTTCACTCAATGGCACTCGAAGAAGTAAGTAAACATCCATTAGGGCTTCAAGAAAGCTTTACGAAATCCTTTGTAAGTAGAATTATTTTACTAAAGATGGATACAAGGACTGTGCCTGCGGGATTTGCACGAATCCTTTATTAACCATGGACAAATTTTAAATAAATTAAACCGCAGTTACTTTTTTTTTACAGTGAACAGGCAGGGAAAGGGAGAGGTAGAACGTTTGCCTTCTAAACTTCTTTTGACACATCTCTCAGACGAAAGAAACATATGTAATGTTTCATCTTAATTACAATCTTTCATACTATGTTTATTCAAAAGAAATGTTACATTACCGGAATTAATTACATTTATTATCTGAATGTTTATAATTCTTTACCTCATGTCATCCTGCATAAAATATTAATTATAGTATCACTGGTATGGAATAATTAAATTATAATTTTAAATTTTATTGTACTTATTGCTGTTATGGATTGACAAAAATTACACTGGGTAAGTTTATATGAATATAATTATAATAATCAAATCCTGAATACTGATTGCATTCAAAAAGATGAAATGCGTCTAGCAATATAGTGACATTACGTGCGTTACACATAGAAGAGAAATGAGGTATAATTTAACAGTCGTAATTAATCTAATCATTAAGAAAAGCATAAATTAGGAATGTGATTTGGCTATGATTTTATCAATTTCTTTATTTATTCAATGATCTAGTTCTCGAGCAAAGTGATTTAAAAAGCTAGTTTTTAACTGTCTAGTATTATATATGCGTAAATATATTTTCAGTATAGAAGAAATAATAGATTTAAGTGAAGAAGTTTCCTTTCTAGGAATTATAATGGTAAGTATTTTGAATATTGAATATTCCTTAAAAATTATTTTAGTTGATTTATACGTAATTATTTAGTGTTGATGATATATTTAGAAGAATTTACCTATATATTATGATTTACTTGAACATTTAGTTTTATGTTTTGAACAATTTAAGTTCTAGTGTTTATATCATGCAACCCATATACATATGGAACCATGCTATGGTGCTAATTTTTGCTCAACTGTATTATTTTGTACCTAGACCTATTCAGAAAAAATATAGAAACGCAAAACCTGTGAAAAAATATGTATTTTCGTTATATAAATTTATAAACTTCATATAGTTAATGTTATTATTATGTTTTTACACTTTAATCCATTTTTAAAAATAATGCAACGCAAAAGTTGAAGCTATAAGAGTATTTTACACTGTAATTACAAAACTTCTAACTTGAGTAATCAGTGTTCCATCGAAAACCACACATATCGCCTTATGACTGACATAAAATGTCGCCAATTTATTGGGAAATGTACCGTGACACATAATCTGTCAATGTTCACAGACGAGAAAATACCTTACCTGTGCTTAAATATTTCCTGTCCAATAAATGGGGGAAGAGATTTGTTGGCCAGAAATATCACCAGAAGAGAAAAAACCACTAAATTTTTATTTTCACAATATATTTCTTTTAATAAGCTGGGTTTTTGGAGCAATTAATATTTGATTGAAATGGTGGGATAGTTTAGAAACAATACGTTTCATAGTTAAAATATTGCTATACTTTATTCGCCATCAAATTTACAGTAGAATATAAGAAGTAAAGGTTGTAATGTACACGTATTTATGTACAAAAGGAAAATTGATTCTTGTGCTTTTACTACCCCAAATCAATCCCCTAAATTGCTTTATTATAAAGCTTTATTTCTTGTCATTGTTAGTGGTAGATTTCTTTATTACGTATTACGTGTCTTTTGTTGATTTCAGAAAGATCGCAGTAATTAAGAGTATTTATCGTGTTAAAAATGAGACGAAATGAAAGAAAGCTAAAGGAAAAATTTACAGACCACAAAACTAAACATAAATGGAAAATTTTTATAAAGAATTTGCATTCTAAATGGTGTGTGACAGTACGGTTTTCTAGGCATATTTTGAACATAAATTTCAAATTAAAATTTTTCAGACAAGCATGCTACCTGTTCTTGTAAATTGAACTTCGTAACTAACATTTATTTGGATTTCTTACTTTACTAAAGCAGTTATCAATTCGAAGTTAAAATATGTTACTATTGTAAACTTGGTGATAAGTTGTTATAAAAAATTACTAGATTAGTGTTGCAAAAAGGATACAACACTTATACAAAATTTATCATTGTTACTGTAATTGTTAATGGTCATAAAAACATAAAAGTACAAACAATCATACGATAGTAATTCTTTCTGCCTGTTCTGAAAGGATTTGGAAATTTATCTGGGAGTGAATAGGGTCAGTTGAAAAATCTTTTTGTCACTATTCACTGTGTTTCGATAATGTTTTATTCAAAGGACAATTAATAAAGTTCCTTTTCTTTCATTTGATTTCTTCATAAAATATCATTTATGAAGTGCTATTTTATGAAGTGATATTATGGTTATGTAACAGAGTTAGAAATTTATATTTCCAAAAACTACTTATTTGTTGTTGTTTGTTAGGGTTCCAGGTTTACTTCGACACTTCGGAACGTAGTTGGAAAGATAAATGTGCCCCAGAGAAAATCATATTGAGAATTTTTACCCCCAAACTATATAATAATACGCAGATTTACCATTTGACAACGGATGAGCGTAAAATATTTAAAATAGAATAATTTTGTTGCTTCAAGAATATGAATACAATTTCTTTGTATATTATTTTTTTATATTCATACTGACATGTATATTAACTTCATATTAACCAAAAGTTTCTTCAAAATTTCAATTTTTTACAATCATTTATATATAGAAGGAAATATAGTTTTCATGTCCAAGCTCATGTTATATTTTAACAAAAAGTGAAGTATTTTGGGCTCTGAAAAACCAATATATTTTATCCAATAGCACTTGCATATAATAAATGAAAACGCGAAAATATATCCCAATTGGTAATTAAATAATTTTTAGATTTTATTTTTTATCTATATTTAATATGATATGATAAAGATAAAATAGATAAATTGTATCACTCTGAAGTTTATTATCATTAGTTTTTTTGAAGATATTTCTATTTATTTTTAGACATTTTATACTGCCCTCGTTCATTGAAAAGCTTGACCCTATGATCATTTTGTTATTCAAAGGCACAAAATAACGACAAAATTTAACGAGTTTCTGAGTAGCATGTGAATTCTATTTGTTTTGAAAATGTGGTCGGAAAATCCATTAAACTCTTTTAAAGAAAGAAACACTTTGCTCGAAAGTAAATTAATTGAAAAGCAGTGAACTATCACATATCAACGATTTAGATATAATTAAAGATACTAAAATAGCAGGTTTAAAAGGAAAAGAGAATTTCCTTTCAGGTATAGATGCGATAAAATAGATTCAGATCATGTAAAATAAGCCATTAAAAGAGAGTGAAAGTTTAAGATGCTAATCTTATTCTTCCTGTCACTTTAAGTTTATTTACGGTGTTTTGGATTTTGAAAACTGTCATTTAATTTAATATGCGTATTATTTTCAATAGAACGAAAATAATTAATCTCATAAATCCTTATCTCTCAGGTATAAAATAAAAAAAGTATATAGTTTGGACTCAATATTGTTTGGACTCAGTATCACAAATTCTGTCATCAACCTAAGATGTTTCAAAATGTGTTCAACTTTATTAGAAATGTAATAAAACAGGATAAGTTTTTGTTCACAAGCTACCTCTAGGAAGAGGGTAAAATGAGATAAAACTTGAGAGGATGTACTTTTTACTACTACATGAATTAAATATGAATGCATTTAATGTTGTGAAAAGGCATCAAATAGGAATCGAGGAATAGATAATTTTAAATGTAAGTAGCCGCATCGAAAATTTATATAAGTGCTAACGGTTGGTTGGTTATGGAGCGCTACGATCATCTTAGTTACACGACATAAAGCCATATGTGGTTATCAAACCCGTTACTGGGCTGACAAATGATGCAAAGTATGGGTATTGAAGCAATTAATGAAGCATTTGATGCCATGTTAGAGGATCTTGCATACGTTTGAAGTATTGACAAAGTACTTCAATGACAATTGCATTTTATATGAACAATGTCATGATCACTATAAAACCACTTTATAATCTTTTTGGAGTCAGGAATTCAGGAAGGTGCATTTTGTGTTCAAGTTATCGTTTTAACACCATCACAGGGTATATCACTTGTGTAAGTGAGTAGTAAAACACTGTGGATAACGAGATAAAATTTTTTGTACTCACACATAAATTGGGGATCTCTTTATTGATTTAACGTTATCTCGAAACGTTTTCTTTTTATGTGCTTGGAACACTAGGATCATTTTGTTTGCTACACAAGGGCTTAACAGACAAAGATATAGAGGCAGGTGTAATGGAGGGTTTTTTCCTAAAAATAACCATAATATATTTTTTATTATAAACATTTAGACTCATCTTACTTCAAAGTCTTCTCAAAAGCAGTTTGTAATAGAATGACAATGTGGATAATTTATGTTTACAATGACAATTAGGGATTACTGAGTTCGCAATGTTAATGACACTTCATTTTATTTTTATTCGTTTTTATTCAAGTAAATATTTTTTTAAACTAAGCCCTTACTAAAGTGAAAATTGCGTAGAGTTTACTAAACAATATTTAATTTATATATTTAAATTGGAAAAAATTTATTGTATCACATTATGAGGAACGTACAATAAGTTTGTTGACATCATGCTTTTCCCCTATTATTAATATTTTCAAGAAAAGTAATTTCTCTATCTCATTACCATCTTATTGTAGTTACAAAATTCTTGTATCATTATAATAACAATTGATATTGCCTCTAATTAGATATAAGGTCTTCCAGCTACATTCCCTTGGTATCCGTAACGGGACCTGGGTATCGAAAATTCTTTTAGGTATAATATTCAATAAGACTTCTGCAACAGGAAGTAAAAATTGAAACTGGAAATATTACTAAGTATGAAAATTATTTAAATTAAAAAAAAAGAACACTGAAAAATTGTTTTAATGCAATTATCAGTATTCCACAATCTCACCTGATGCGCTGACAAATAAAACTACACAGCCATTGCGACATTTAGGGGAAAAAGCATTGAAAAACATGGCTTTCCTTTCCACTTTTTATACAAGATTTGTGTAAATATATCATTTAGGAAAATCCTGTAATAAAGCATACATAGAAAGCCATGTTATCAGCTTGGTAAGGAAATATTATTAGGAAACAAGACTTTATGTCTCAGAGTATGTAACATGCTCCATTAGAACATCAATACATTGGTAGATGTAGTTTTAAAACTTGGTATTTCTTATTTTCTGAGAATTAGAAGGTTATATTATAAATTTATATTTTGATTTTTGTACCATAACATATAACATTGAATATATGTACCATAACATATATCGATAAGAGATCGATATAGAACTGACTCAGTAAATTAATAATGGTTAAAAAAAGTATAGAATCCTCACAATAAAATTGTTATTCTTCAGTTAAGTAAAAAAAAAAATAAATAACTGGTAAAACAGGTAGTCCAATGGCAAAACTGAACAGGATATGCGTGCAGTAGTAAGGTCAGACAGGTAGCACCAAATACTTAGATTTATACCTTGAAGACTTCCCACACAAGCATATACTCTGATCTACCAAGAATTTAGATTAAAAATGAGTAAAATAAATTTCGTATAGTTCTAGAGATGAGATTCTAATAAATTATGATAGTTTCTAATCATTATGAGTATCAAGAACATCCCCTACACAGTTATTGCGCTTGATAAAAACGGGAAACTTAATTTACCATACATAGAATTTAAAAAAGATTTAACGCTTTGCCAGACCCTAGATATGTCTGATTTAAGCATGAAAAAGTGCTATCAGAAATTCATAATTCATTACGATATCTGTTTAGATTTTGTGAACCAAATTAAAAACTTAGTGTTAAAAAGATGCAAACCCGACACAAATGATTAAAAATAAAACCGAAGCACCCCCAAATACCAGTTATATGGATTGGTTGGTTTGGAGAGCTTTTGCTATATATTTTGTTACACCAGGTTGTGAGGAAGCCATAACCTATTACCAACTTCAATGCGATATACAATTCTTTTGCTACTTCACATCCAGAGATCTGCTGTATATATGCTTTAGTCTCAGACTAATAGAATTTAGCGAAATAATGCGTTGTTTTTTTCAGGCATAACACACATGCATATTACGATTGCAATGTTAGTTGATCAAGAATTATGAAATAAAACCATAGTCTAAGTCAAACTTATTCATTTTTCGTTAAAATCTTATTGTTAATACAGAAAGCCCACCAGGATTATTTTCTTACTTCTGAATGGTTCAGTTTTTTTTATTACCTCAAAGTCCTCATCTTAATTCTTTTCTAATGCTCAAATGTGAATATTACTGCATTATAATAAAATTACATACAACTCCTAGATTCTGATATAGTGTATATTTTCAGAATTTTGTACAAGGGTTTATGCCTTATATCAGCAAAATATTCACAAAATAATCCGAATTTTTACTTTATTTTGGGGGGGAGGGGGGTGTTTAAAAGATTTAAACTTTGCTAAAATATCAGACATGTTTAACATTTAAGTAGTTCATTCCTAATTTGACTCAAAAGTATCTGAACACTGTAAGTTAAGTAAATGAATCTCCCATTTAGTTAACGTAATGCATCAAAGGGAATTTCACTGTTGAAAAATATTTCATATATTGAAAAATAAAGAATTAATACATATTTGATTTCAGCGTCTCATATCGATTGAAATCGAAAACTGTATAAAAGTATCAGATATATCAGAGTATTCTATACTTACATTTATTTCTTCTTCTTTACGCTTTAGTAAAAGTATATTTATATTAAGAACATGTTTCCGTTACACAAGGAATAAAACAAGCGTTGGAACATGGTGTACACATTATAAGCCACTTTAAGCCGTTTGCAAATGGACAAGTATGTGAGTCATATCTGTTTTTGAGACAGTCAGTGTTGACAGCGATTCTAATCAATTTTAACACATTTGTCATAATTGAATATAATATATCTATCAATCAGTACTAGAAATCTGTCCTGGGGAAATATACCCATGTTGGTAAATATTTCGTAATTTCAATCCCATGTGACTTTTTCTATTATTTAGCTTAAATATTTATATTATTTATATTCTGCCAACGTTGAAGCACGATGATACAATATTTCTCTGAAATTAAGGAATGGAATTGTGAGGAATATCTGTATAATATTTGTTATTGCCCCGTTAGAGAGACTTTGCGAAGTCTTGGTGTTTCAGCAGAAGGTTCAGTTTTTAATCTAAACTACTGCGTCCATTTACTGAAGTCCATTTTGCTTATCATTATTTATTTATTTATTTTTCTGTATGCAATGTATGCAATACGAGGGTAATATAAATTATTGGTAGTTTAACTATGTGGCCGTTTCCATATAAAAGAGTTTTCCAATTTATTACTGTTATTTGTTATAGATTCTATATTATGGCGGTGGGTTTAAGAAGAATATTTTCATATTTTCATTTTAAAAACCGCTTTTTCCCAATAAGTTAGTTTTGAAGTCTTAAAGTTCAGCCTGACATAGTTATGCAACAAAGAAAATATATCTGGTATATAAGGTCCTTTGATTCCGTTTGAGTGTAGATTCTATAGATATTTCACGAGAGAATGGGTATGATAAAATCAGACCCTTTCTACTTTAACATTGCTCAAACTCATTGAATATTTCATCTATATATGTGTATATACGCGTGTATTGTATGTTTATATATACACATTTTTATGTTTAATATTGGTTTAATTGATTTCTTATTGAAGTTTAGGGACTGACTTTGAAATGAAAGTCATTTGTTTGAAATTATTTACATATTTTAATATTAGAAACAAATTATGCATATTTCTTTGTTGCTGATTTTTTTTTCTCAAAAATAAATAGTTCCTATGGATAGAGTACAAAATGGGATAAAGGCTAAAATAGCAAAAATATAAAATAAATAACAATATTTACCTATCTAAACAGGCATCAGAAATGTTTTATGCTAAAAATTTTCAGAAAACATATAGTTTTGAATTTGCTGAGAAGTATGGATGTTTTATTTCCTTTTTTATAGAAGTTGAGTAACCTTTAACTTAT
The DNA here is from genome assembly GCA_907164885.2 of Dolomedes plantarius. NCBI lineage: Eukaryota > Metazoa > Arthropoda > Arachnida > Araneae > Dolomedidae > Dolomedes > Dolomedes plantarius. Next base: position 123,708,140 of record OU015494.1, on the reverse strand, counting down.
TATTCGAACAATGTAAAACTACAATATGAATATTTGAAAGTCACGATGGGGAACTTACAAGTGGCAAATAATAAATATTTCGCTTAGAATTTATGGAACGCTTTTGATAGGATACATATTTTATGGCTTTAACTGTACAAATTTCAAAACATTTCTTAGTTTTGTGTTGAACCGTTTTCTTTTCAGTTAATAAAATTACTTTTTCCACTGCATACGATTATTAAGAATCCTAATAATAGCCCAGTTCTGTCCCTCTATCTAGAAAGCTTCCGAGACGACCGCTTCAAAAATATATCAGCCTATGACATCCATTTTGTTTTATGAGTTAGGCTTAAAAAGTTAAAAGAAAAGTTAAAAAAGATTATTTGCTATCTAAACCCAAATAATGTATTAGAAACAACGTAATATAGACACAGAGCAACTTTATTTCGATTTTTAGACGGCTGTAATAAACGGTTATGACAATTTCAAAACAGCTCGTGAATGTTTAAAACCGTTCTCAGAATAAAATATCCTTTCATTGTAACGCATTTTCGTTGTCAAATTCATATTCTTTAAAAAACTATCTCTTCTCCATCACAATTCGAGTTATCATAGTGTTTCATTTAAATTAATAAGACGTATTAATTTTATATATTCAGATCTTGAAAATGTAAACACAAGTGAGTCATTCATTCACCGTGATTCATTCATAATCGTTAATTTCAGAAAAATTAAATCGGAGAATCTTTTTCATAGTAAAACAGTTTTTCATTATATTGTTTTTAATATATATATTTATATTTTAACCATATAATATATATTTTAACCAGATATTACAATAATATCAAATTTAGTATTTTCGGAAAGTTGCAAACTCGACGCATGCATAGTGATATGTTCAAAACCGTCTGCTTTCAAAGCGGGCTTTTCAAAGCAAATACCTAACATAACCGCAACATTTTCTTAAATTTTTAAAAGTGTTTTATTGAATATTTCTGAATTGCCAACACACGTGACTTTCATGTGATCACATGTGGCTTTCATGTGATTTTACGTAAAGCATTTAATTTGTATTTATTATTGGATATTTAATATTACTTTTAATATATATATATATATATATATATATATATATATATATATATATATATATATATATATATATATATATATATATATATATATATATGAATTTACAATAAATACAACGATCAATGTATGCAATTGATTCAAAAGACGAAAAAAATATATTTATAAAAAAATCGTAACGGATATCTTTATAGACAAAATAATGTCGAAGAAAATATTCAAATTAAATCTAATAGAACATTCTAAAGAATATAGTACAGTTAATATAGTACAGTTTGAGGAAAATTTCTTATACTGTATTTTAATGTTCTTCTGAATATGTCCAATCGTCTGCCGCATTAGGAAGAAAAAAAATTTTTTTTGGTCTATTTTTTTGTTGCGCACGTGCCGCAAAAATTAGTTTAAAGTATCCCAAAAAGAAAAGAAACCACGTGATCAACATTTAATAAATTAAATTCTAAAAATTAATCTTTAAAAATTCACCAAAAATCATAAAATGGGGGTAAAGATTCGAAAAAGATTTCATTTTGAAGGAATTTTTTTATGATATTTCTTGTGATATAAATTTTATAACCCTCGGATTATTATTTTAAATGCAAACTTTAAAGAATGTTACAAAAACAGCTTAGGAATTAAATTAAAAAAATCTAAGAAGAATTTTTCAAAAATCCCTCTTAGTGCACCCCTACACTATAAGAAGTATCGCCATGCACAATTTCTGCCCTTTGGGTCCAGCGGTTTGGTCTGTGCGTTATATGTGAGTCAGTCAGTCAGTCACGTACGGAACTGTTTTATATACATATAGATTATACTTTCTTCTCGAACAAAGTACGTATATAAAAGTATTTTTCCGCTTTCAACATCTTTAAATAAAAAATACGGAACACCTCAATGATTAATTTTTTATTTGGCGCGTGTTCATTTATGAATTAAAATTATGAAACAACTATGTTAAATTTTATGCATTAATTATTTAGCGTTATCGGAAAATTTACTTAGAGCGCAATGTAATACATTTAAAATGAATGTTGACGAAAGTCCTATTGCTAAAAAGCGTCATAAGGCCAATGATCGGAAATGTAGATGACTTTCAAGACAAAGTCAGGAATCGCTAAACCGAATACGTGCAGCAGACTGTTAACAAACATAATTTAATATTTTATAATTAATACATGTAATAGAATTAAGTAAAGTGATGCGATAATGTGGAGTTCAGATTTTATTTAAATTTTTAAAAATTGCATCTTAAATGGATCATAATAGTGTTGATATCGCATAATTTTAAATAATTAAAAATGTGTATAATTTAAATAAAAGAAAGTAAATAATCTATTAAGTATACAAATAATATTTACTTTGCAGATTTAAATTGATAAAAATTAAAATTAACAAGTCATTTTTGACGGGCTAACCACTAGTTATTAAGAATACGTTATTTTAATAAACGGTTTTCGTGAAAGTTTAGATCTCATTTTAAAACTTAACAGTCTGTTATCCCTCTTATTTTTAAATAACTAGATGGTGTGTGAGAATTATGGGAGATGATTTGCAGTTTTAACAATCTTATAAATTTAAATATTTTTTTAATAATTATAAATAATTTATAATCATGTTAAGGAATCTATTCCTTTATTCTTCAAATTTTCTAAGAGTTTAAGGGATTTATGTGGATTTAATTCAGGAGGCTGACACCATGCGTGACGTTTTAAATTATATGAAGTTATGTTTTCCAATATCCCTTTTTTCAGTCACTCTGAAAGAGATTATTACTATCAACTCAGACCTCGTTGTTTAAACCTGCAAAATTTTTACATTCGTGTTTATTGTGCATTGAAGGTGCACAATATAGGCCCAAAAAAATATAAGGTTTCTGTATCCAATGCATAGTGGATGTGCATGTAGCGCATGTGCATTGATATAAAGCATCGTAAAGCGCATGCATATTTTATATGTACATAAGTGCATATTGATTTACATACAGAGATATGAACCCTCTACTTTTAGCATGTTTAAAAACTGGCGATAAGTACCACCAATTTTAAAGCAAAGACCACACACTAGAAGCAATTTGATTTGTGGGATTCTTAAAACTTTACCATACTGTTCACCCTCCTCTTCCTAAAGATATTTGTGGTATTGGTCAGAAATAAATCAACGAAATGATCAAAATACAATTCCGTGTAGAGTGTTTACTTGCAGATAGACATAAGTTTTAAAGGTATAATCTTTGAGTGCACGCACTTATTTTTCGTTTATATGACTTTCCCTAATTTCTTGCTTTGAAACCTTAAGCAAAATATCAAAACCTTTTTTGAGTACCTTTGAATAAGTTGCAATTCGTAACAGTGACGTAGCGAGCATAACTGGCTCCCAGGGCACGATAACTTTTTGGCACCCCCCCCCCCCTTTACAAAAAACATATAGTAATATAATATGTAGAATTAGTGAAAAGGACCATTTGGCCCAGGGAATGATAGACCCCCTTGCCACCCCCTCGCTACGCCACTGATTCGTAACGTACTATTACTTTTCCAAGATTTTCGTACAATTTGTAAAAATGCGTTGATTTAGTTAGCAGCAATTTGGTTAAAATGTTTTATGACGTAACCACTAAAATATATTGAAAATCTGACAAAATACTTTTTATCGAACACTTTTAATTATTAAATAAAGTAATTTCAGGTTTCAGGCTAAAGAACTCCAACATTATACACTGACAGATGTATAAAAAACCTACGGTTTTTGTCGAGTAAGATTCGAAAAGTTTATACCGTCCCCCGCGGTAAGCGTATACGGCGTGAAAAACCCCTCCACGACGGCAACCCGCTCCACACCGGTAACCGAGTCAAAGCTCAGTCCATATCCCCTCCCCGTGTCAGCGTGCCACTTAGCCGCCATCATATTCCCATCAATGCCACTTGATACCATCCCCATGCTGTCTTACGATCAGAGTCATACAAGAGCCAGATTATACAAACAAATTAATTTATTCCCAATTTAACCGCAGCCACCATTCTGCGTAATATATGAACTAAAGGTTATTTAACTTTTAACATAGGTTATACAGACGTCCTGCACCACTTGTGCAGGCAACCAAACAAACTAACCCTTTAAGTGACAAACCCGAGTCCAGCTCGTCCACCTGTTTCTCGCCATCCGTGTGACAAACGAGCTGAGCTCGCGCACCTGTTTCCCCTGGTAAAAGGAACAAACGAGGTGGGTTCGTCGAAGTGGATTTCGCTTCATTGGGACACCCCGAGCTGAACTCGTCTTTCTCTAGAGGGGTGCGGTTTATTGTGAAAGAAAGAATAGGGACTGAAGTAAGAATAGGAGCAAGAAATTCCTTGAATTTCTTTTCTTATCACTATGTTTACTTCAGTCCTTAGTAATATTTTCCGAGAATTTTCACACACGGTTTTCACACACCGAGAATTTCTACACACGGTTATAAGTGAAATACGGCAAGTCATATGTTATATTTGTTGCTGTTCCTTCGATAGAAGTGGCGTCCAAACGTATATTTTAAGTGATTACTTAAACGCATATTTGAAAGTTAAAAATAAGTTAAATTTTAAATACTTTTGTGTTCCTTGGATAGAAATGGCGTCAAAACGCGTATTCACAGATAATTGTTCTTCAAGCAGTTCGGATGAAGATGTTTTAATCTGTTCGGAATATGAATCTGGATCCGAGGAAATGTCTGAGGACAATTCAAGCGATTTATCAAGCGATGAATCTTCAGATGACGATGGAAATGTTTTATCCAATGCAAGATTTTGGTGCAAACTTCCCTCTCAAAATTGTTTGCCGCCTCCAGTGCCATTTACATTTTGTGGTCTCCCAGGAATGAAAGTTTCTGTTCAGGAAAATAATAATCCCCTTCATTATTTTGAATTGTTTTTTGACGATGAAGTGATAAATCATATCACGGAACAAACAAATTTATATGCTGCACAAACTATTGCTAACCAAACATTAAGCAAATTCTCCCGCTCGAAATACTGGACTGATGTGACAGCTAACGAAATCCGTGTATTTTTAGCTACTTTAATTTTACAAGGCATTGTGAAGAAGCCTCAAGAATTGTTATACTGGTCAAAAAACAAATTAATACACACACCCAGTTTTGCTACAATTTTCTCAGAGAGGAGATACCGGCTAATCATGCAATATTTGCATTTCGACAATAATGAACTATTTGATACAAAATCACATCCACAACCAAAACTTCGGAAAATATGGACAGTTTTCAACTTACTGCAAAGAAAGTTTTCCTCGGTGTATTTACCCAAGAAAGATATATGCATAGACGAAAGCCTCGTTTTATACAAAGGACGTCTTTCATGGGTACAATACTTACCTATGAAACGTGCTAGGTTTGGCATAAAAATGTTCTTATTGTGTGAATCGGAAACTGGCTATGTTTGGTCGATTATAATTTACGTTGGTAAGGGGACGCATATATCAGATGATTATAAAGACTGCAACATGAGTACTAAAGTTGTGATGACTCTGGCAAAGCCCTTATTAAATATGGGATACTGTCTCACAATGGACAATTATTACAATTCTCCTGAGCTTGGGGAATTGCTCATAAAAAATAAAACTGATTTTTATGGGACATTACGTTCAAACAGGAGAGATATCCCTGGAGAATTAAAAAGTGAAAAAGTAAAGAAAGGGGATACGTTGGCTTTTCAAAAGGGAAAAACCATGATATTACGATGGAAAGATAAAAAAGAAGTGATTCTTATAAGTTCCATTCACAACAACGAAATGATAACTACGACTTCTAAGTCAGGAAAAAGTAAGATCAAGCCAAAACTTGTACTTGATTACAATAATACAATGGGAGGAGTTGATATCCTTGATCAAAACATCGGATATTATCAAGCAACAAGATCAAGACAAAAAAAGTACTACAAAAAGATTTTTAGGCATTTATTGGATTTGTCCATTTTTAATGCTTTTGTACTTTTCCAAAACAATGGTAATACGAAATCAAATTTGCAGTTTCGTTTAGACCTTGTGGAGAAAATTATTGCAAAGTATCATATACCAAAAAGTGTGAAATCAAGGCCCTCCTCTTTAAGTGCACAATGTGATATTCTCCGTTTAACTGAGAGACATTTTCCGGAATATATCCCTCCAACTGAAAAAAAACAAGAACCCACAAGAAGATGCGTAGTATGTTGTTCGAGGAGAAACTCATCTGGAAAAAAAATACGGAGAGAAACAAGAGTGTATTGCAAAGACTGTGATGCTGCTCTGTGTGCAATTCCTTGTTTCAAAATCAATCACACTCAAAAACACTTTTAGAGTGTGAGTATCTGAAATACTGAAAAAAAAGAGGTAAGGAATACATCGTTTATGAGTAAATAAATTTTGTAAACTTAAACTGTTAACTTCTATGTCATTACTATCTAATTATATATATATATATATATATATATATATATATATATATATATATATATATATATATATATATATATATATATATATATATATATGTATATATATGTATATATGCAACATATTTTTCTTATATTTATTTCAAATTTCCTAATTCACTTTAATTGTATATAAATAATTATTATTATTTATATACATTTAAATTGATATTATGTATTTAATATTATATAGTAAGTTACATAGTACATAAACTATTCAAAGTAATTATGATTTTTGTCCAAAAAAATAGGCGGTAATGACAATATTTTGCACATATAATATAACTGCATATTTTATATAACAGAGCTTGAATCATTAAGTGAAAAAGCCGCAAAATGAAAATTTTATAAACATCACTGTTGCGGTATTAGCGCAAATCTGTTGTCCCAAGAGCGAGCGCCGACCTCACGCAATGTGTTCCTTCCCTAAGAGGTCCCGCCATACGGGATGACCGTGGGGAAAGCGAGGCACCCGCTGCCTATGAACGCTTAAAGGGTTAATAAACAAACATAATCATCAATACAATCAAGTCACAACTCGTGACCTATAATCTTAATAATCAATATTATCAAAATCTAAGTCTTCATATATTGCAGAAGCAGGAGTCCTTGTCCGCTCACCATAATCAGTCAATTCGACGATTTTTTTCGACCTCGGCTTCGTATCTACTACAACTTTGATCCATTGGGAGATGTTTAGTGTTCGACTTTCTTCCTGTCTTTTCCTGATATTTTGTGCAATTTGCAGAAGTCTGTTCTTTTTTGCAAGGCTGTCCTTGATGGTCCTCTTCGGCGCAGACTTTGCACCTTTTCTTATTTCGACAATGCTTGGTCACATGGCCAAAGCCCCAACACTTATAACATATCACCGGTTTTCTATACTCTTTCCATTTACATATTTTCCAGCCAATTTTCAATTTCTTATTATGTTCAATATTTCTGTATATCTCTCCTTTCACGCTGATGATCCAATTGTAGCCATTTTTCATCTTGAAGTCCGATAAAACTTCGATTTCAGTGTCCTTCAGTTCCGTATTCTGTTTCTTCAAGATTTCTTTAAGCTCTTCCTTCCCAAACTTGTCTTCCACGTCGTATATAATCAATTTCGGATCTTTCAATTTAGGTTAACGTGCAACATACAACGTATTGACACCTCTTCTACTTTCAAACGCTTTAACAAATGTGTCAAGTTCTTCCTTCGTGTCCGTCTCCACCAAGATACTTCCTTTCTCAACTCTCTTGCATTTCCTAATTCCAATTCCAAATTTATCGGGTTTAATATTCTCTTTTACCACTCTTTTAGCCTCATCCGACTCTTGGCGGTTCAACGGAACAATCATGACCTCGTTTCTACTCTCCCTCCACAACCTCTTTATCTTTTTCTTCTCACCAACTCTTCCTTTCGCAACTTCGGCGTATGTCCTTAATTCACCTTTTTCATAAGATACAAATATATAAACGACCCAACCTTTCGGTTATGCGTTGTTGTGAAAAAAAAAAAAAACTTAAGGAGCGGGGGGGGGGGAACTTATGCTAAATGTGTAACACACAATGAAATAGAATATCTATGAAATCGGATAATGAACAACCATAAGGGCCATAACTATAATCATCCACCTTTTTCATAAATACTAAGTTGTCCTTTAAGATAACTAATTATCTTTTGCTGATCTGTTATCGAATTTACCAACTCCAAGATGTCCTCAATGAGTTGCATTTTTTGTTCAACCGTAAGCTTGGTCGTGCTTATATCATTTATCATTCGTTGGAATTTAAGCTTCACCAGGTCCTCGGTGAGCTCACCCAACTCCTTCATCTGCAATCTTTCCGGTTCCTTATCGTGGCTGCCCATTCTCCCACTTTAGCCCTACGCTTCCCCGGCGTTAGCAGTCTGCCAAAACACAGACCCCCAGGGCCCACCACGAGGAGGTGCCGGAGGGTAAATTTAGAATACTCTAACAATATCTGACAAGCAGATATTCAACACTCAAGTCGCTATTAACTAAACTCTAACTTACGAATATAACTTTTCAAAGCTGACAACCTTATTAATATTAATAGCGTGGGGTGAACCCCACAAGTCGATTAAAGCAAAAGTTTGCAAATATGAATAAAAGTTAGTTTTTTTGTTGAGTGTTCTTGATTGTAATAGAATGACAATTACGACCTTCCCTATCACTAATATTTTCTACTACCCTTAACACTAAAATTGGTTGATATACCTCATTACCTGGCAGTCATTAGATCACATATCGACAACCGTTGTCTAGGCGCGAATTCATTCGCTGAGGAACAACTGTAGAATTTATTCTACGATACTTCCACTTTACAACGTCATATTTATTATATTTGATGGGCTTGGTGAAAGATTGAGTGTTTATATAATCATTCCCAACCAAATTGAATAAGTCAAACATCAGAAGTACTACAGAGTAAAGTTACGTCAGTTGTGCTGTGTTACATGTAGCAGACAATTTTTACTAATGAGATACCTGCATAGTTTCTGGGAGCAGAATTTTCAAAAGATACTGCCTGTGTTGAAACTTCATGATTTACGTTGCATTCATTTGGCAAAAAGAAATGTTCATTTATCCCTACTTACTTTCTATTGTCAGTTTATCCCCTTCCCCGCACATTATAAACAGATTGAGATTTTTTCTCAAAGAAATCGGTGCTATCTAACAACTATTTTAAAATCTGCATTTCTGGCAGAAATAATGAAATAATATAGTATTTTTATAATGAGAAAAATTGATAATACAAGGAATTGGACTATAAAAGCATTTCCTCCAAGGTATAATGCAGCTTCCATTTCCCATGATTTGAGGTAAGAAAAAAGATTTTTACTCTCAAGGGTTAAAATATTAATAAATATTTTGCACACAATGACAGATATAAACATATATATATATATTTTTCTTTAATCAACTATGATTCCATTTACCGATTCCCTAGCGTATTTACTTTTCTGTGCTGAACTCATAGATGGACAAACATATGTATTTGACAGAGTATGCTGATTTTTATTTGTTTTGAAAATTGAAAATTTTTATTGCGCTTGCAAGCAAAGTGAATTTTTGTATATAAAAAAGCAACAGAAAACAAATGATACTGGTCGTAGCGGTTCTAAATAATCCAGGTTTGATATTTACACTTAACCACCACACATTCAAATGCTGAGCACTTTAACATACTCATACAGAACATACAACTTTTGCTGCAAAACTTTTACATAAATAAACAATACGCATAGATATTATTGATACCATTTACCAATTCACACAGTTATGTTTTTTCTCTTTTCAAATTCAGAAAACATTAGAGAAGCTATGCCAAATAAAACGAGCTGAAAAAATTATATAAAAATGCAATTATATTCAACGACTGTCCTCTAACATTTTCATATAGGGAATTCAAAATTGTAGTTCTTTTTACGATAAAGACAATTGGGGACAACTTCGGAGATATAATGGCATCAGAAAACTTTTTTTTCGTATTGTTAAGCATTTAATCCATAATTGTAAGATTTTAAATTTTCTCTTTACAATTCATTCGCTTTTGAGTTGCATCTCCTGTCTCTGCATAGTATTTGAGTTTACCTGTATCTGCATAGTAATAGGGCCAGGATTGAAGAATAGTGTAACACAAACTTTCAAGTATTAGCGATTATTTTATATTCATATATGAAAAGGTTTTAGTAAGAATACTATTGTCTAGTCCATATTTCAAAGAAATGCCGAATAATAAGGTCCTGCAGTTCAAGATTTCGAAAATAATTTTGTTACATGGATAAACCTTTCACGGGCACTCACTAAAATGCTATATTTGCTGTATAAGAGTATATATATATATATATATATATATATATATATATATATACTCAAGAGCCAAAACATTATGACCACCCCTACATTTTGCAATGAATTCGCCTGGATGACGTGGAAGGCACGTGATCAGGTGGAAGTGGTATTTAACTGCTGCTGGAGAGTCTGAAGAATCATTCTTTCACTTACTTCTGTGTGTGGATCATGAATGGGAAAGGCTGCGGGAAAGGCTGAATGGGAAAGGCTGAATGGGAAAGGCTGCGGATCTAAGCGACTTTGATAGAGGGCAGATTGTAATGGCTCGAAGGCTCGGAACAAGTATTTCCGAAACTGCACGACTCGTGGGTTGTTCGCGACCTACTGTTGTTAGTACTTATGCAAAATGGATGAATGACGGTGAAACCAGCAGTAGACGACATGGTGTTGAACGTCCACACGCTATCAATGAAAAAAGTCGTTGGAGACTGTCTCGCATGGTGAAGCAATACCGGAGCCAAACAGTGGCTCAGCTGACAGCCCAATACAATGCAGGGCCAAGTAGAATAGTATCGCAGCACACTGTTCATCGGACACTGTTGGATATGTGGCTACACAGCAAACGTCCCATATCCAACAATTAGCCCTTGGTCAGCAAAGGCACTCGTGTGCCTTTGCTGACCAAGTGTCATCGCCAACTGCGCCTGCGCTGGACCCGGGAACATCGCGACTGGTCCATGGATCAGTGGGAGAGAGTTGCCTGGTCAGATGAATCACGGTTTGTCATTCATCACGCCGATGACCGTGTGAGGATACGCCGCTCTCTCAATGTACAGTAGGTCATACACAGGCCGGTGGTGGCGGTATTATGCTTTGGAGGACGTTCTCTTGGGCGTCTCTGGGACCCGTGGTTGTGGTAGAGCAGACCATGAATGCTACAGGGTATCTGAACATCATTGCGGACCAGTTGCACCCTTACATGGCCTCTGTTTTTCCAGCTGGAAATGGAATGTTCCAACAGGACAACGTCCCGTGTCACAAGGCTAATATTGCGTTGCAGTGGTTCCAGGAACATGATGCTGAATTCCAGTTAATGTCCTGGCTGCCTAACTCACCGGATCTCAATCCGATAGAACACATTTGGGATGTCATGGGACAGCAGCTCAGAGTTCAAAGACCACCAATTCGCAATATCTCAGATTTGCGTGACCGTCGCTTAAACATCTGGTACAATCTGTCTCCGGCCATCTACCAAGGACTTGTGGCATCCATGCCAAGGCGGGTTGAAGCTGTGTTGCGCGCCAAAGGTGGGCCAACTCGTTATTGACAGGTGGTCATAATGTTTTGGCTCTTGAGTGTACATATATATATATATATATATATATATATATATTGTCGCGTAGATGGTAGTCGTATGGATTGAACACACACGTAGAGGGAATACAACGCTGTTTATTAGCACACAACACTTAGCTGATAGAACTCAGAACTCACTCACAGGTTGAGCTACTTGCTCTTTTATCCATCAACAGAATATTCTGGAACGCCGTTCCAGGAAATTAAAGAATGTTCTAGCAACTTCTAGAACTAACAGAAATAGAATTAGAATTAAATTAAATTAAATTAAATTAAAATAATGTAGAGCTTCGAACCGGGGACATCTTGCTCAGCAGTCCGGTGCGTTGACCATTCAGCAACAGAGTCTTTGACGGGAAAGGCTTTAAGCGGCATTGCTCCCTCCTTAGAAGAACAGCGTCCCGCTGTCCTAGGTTGCCTAACTGCTAGCAACTTTTGATCTGGAACGTGTCTGTGGTCCGGTGTAATCATTCTTTACATTGGTAGGCGGATCCTCTTCACAATGGCCGTCTTCAGATGTTGAAGAATCACCATTCGGATGTTGTGCTTGTAATTCGGGGTCGTAGTAAGGCTTCATTCTAAGAACATGGACGGTGTCTATCGTTTTCCGGCGTCTTGATGTTGGCTCATAGTCTTGGACTTCGTAGGTTACGTCAGATAATCGTCGTAACACCTGGTATGGTCCGAAGTATTTTTTAAGCAGTTTCTCGGACAAGCCTACTTTCCGAACAGGCGTGAAAATCCATACTAAATCTCCAGGTGAATAGGACACCACCCTGTGCTTGGAATTATAACGCCGACGGTCCTTTTCTTGCCCCTCTAGGGTTCGTAGTCTGGCTAACTGCCTTGCCTCTTCGGTTTTCACGACAAGATGCTTAGTATAGTCGTTCTCCACGTCAGGGCAGAAGGGGAAAAGAGTGTCGAGCGTTGTTTCGGCTTCTCGGCCATGAAGTAAATAGAAAGGTGTGAATCCGGTTACATCCTGTTTAGCGGTGTTGTAAGCGAAGGTCACAAACGGCAGTATCTCGTCCCAGTTTCTCTGTTCTACGTCTACGTACATGGATAACATGTCGCCTAGTGTTTTGTTGAATCGCTCAGTAAGGCCATTGGTCTGGGGATGGTAGGCTGTCGTCATTCGATGACTAATGTTACACAACCGGATGATATCTGAAACAAGTCTTGATTGAAACACTTGCCCTCGATCGGTGATGATAACTCGGGGCGCTCCATGTTTTAGAAGTATATCTTCGACGAGGAACCTCGCTAATTCCGCAGCTTCAGCAGTTTTCAGGGCTTTTGTAATAGCATAGCGACTCAAATAGTCGGTGCAGACTACGATCCATTTATTTCCCGTAGTCGAATTTGGAAAACGCCCAAGGAGATCTATCCCAATGCGATGAAATGGCGCAACAGCAGGCGGTATAGGCATTAGATGACCCGGTGGCTTCTGTGGAACGGATTTCCTACGCTGGCATTCCCGGCAGTGCATGACATATCGTCGCACATTTCGGTAGAGCCCTGGCCAGTGAAACCGCTTCCTTATTCTGTCGTCCGTTTTGACGAATCCTAGATGTCCGGCCGTGGGTGCGTCATGGAAACATTGAAGAATGTCTTGACGTAGATGCTTTGGAATGACAGGAAGCCATTTCTTGCCGGTTGGATCGAAACTCTTTTTACATAGTACGTCTTCAATCAGCTCAAATTCTCCTTTCACTGTTTCGCCATTTCCTAGAGTCCGTATTAACTCCGCAAGTCTTGGATCTTTTCTTTGTTCGTCAGCAACGTTAGCAAAATCTATAGCGGCGATGACTTCCGATGGTATATTGTCTTCTTCCAATGGATTTCGGGACAAACTATCAGCGTCCTTGTGTTTCTTTCCGCTCTTGTAAACAATCGAGATGTCATACTCTTGTAGTCGCAAGGCCCACCTCGCAAGTCTTCCCGAGGGATCCTTTAGATTAGTTAGCCAACACAGCGAATGGTGGTCTGTTACGATTGAAAAGTGTTTGCCGAAGAGGTATGGTCTAAACTTGTGAACAGCCCATACGGCGGCAAGGCATTCTCTTTCAGTCGTGGAATAATTTTTCTCTGCTTTGGTTAGTGTCCGCGAAGCATAGGCAATAACTGTTTCTTTTCCATGCTGTATTTGAACCAAGACTGCTCCAATACCATAGCCGCTGGCATCCGTTCGCAATTCTGTTTCGGCGTTTTCGTCGTAAAGTCCCAGTATAGGGTCAGATATCAGTGCTTCCTTTAGCCGGTCGAAAGCATCCGACTGCTCACTTCCCCAACGAAATTTAGAGTCCCCTTTCAGCAACATTTGTAAGGGTTGAGCTTGATGACAAAAATCCTTGATGAAGCGGTGGTAATAAGAACAGAGTCCTAGGAAACATCTGACGTCGTGCACACTTTTGGGTGTGGGAAAACACTTCAAGGCCTTTACTTTATCTGGATCGGGGCGGACACCTCCTTCCGATACTAGATGTCCCAAAATCTTAATTTGTTCAGCTCCGAAGAGACATTTTTTTGGATTTAGGACAAGCCCAGCTTCTTGGATGCATTTAAGTACGACATTCAGACGTTTAAGATGGTCGTCGAAGGTCTCAGAAAACACGACAATGTCGTCTAGATAACAGAGACACATGGTCCATTTTAGGTGTCGTAGCAAGTTATCCATCATTCTTTCAAAGGTTGCCGGCGCATTGCACAGACCAAAGGGCATGACCTTGAACTCGTAAAGTCCTTCTGGTGTGATAAAAGCTGTCTTTTCGCGATCTGCCTCGTCCACTTCAATCTGCCAGTAGCCAGAATAGAGATCGATCGACGAAAAGAACTTGGCTCCCTTTAAGCTGTCTAATGTGTCGTCAATACGTGGCAGAGGGTAGGCATCTTTTTTCGTAATTTTGTTGAGCCGACGATAATCGACACAAAATCGCCAACTTCCATCCTTTTTCTTCACGAGGACAACTGGGGACGACCATGGGCTCTCCGATGGTTGAATAACATCTCTGTCTAGCATATTTTCTACTTCCTCTTGAATAATTCGACGCTCCGCAGCAGATACTCTGTAAGCCCTTTGGCTAATCGGTAGATGATTGCCAGTGATTATACGATGTTTCACATTTACTTTTGTTCCGGCTTTTCTTGATTGATCAAAAATTTCAGGAAACTCAGAAAGTAATTCTAAGAGTCGCTGTTTTCGTTCTACCGTGAGATCTTGGGCTAGCATTTGGGAATAGTCGGCCGGAGAAGGGCTCGATTTCAACTTGGCGGCTGAGCAGATATGCGCACTGGAGATGCAGTTCAGATACCTCTCGTCTAGAGTCTCTGCATAGCCCACACACATGCCTTTGGGAATGAACCTAGCTTCTGGTTGAGCATTCGTGACCCAGAGTTCGGCTGTACCGTCGTGAAACGTCAGGATCGTTGAGGGCACCGCAACTTCTTTGTCCAGCAGCAGTAGTCGATTTCCCTCCACTATGACGTCTGTGATCGCATTAATTTTGGGATTCGTGACAATTACTTTAGAAATAGAGTGCGGAGGTACGACGCAGTCTTGAAGGGTGTTCACTCGCCATGTCTCAGCAGATTCAGGATCTGACATCATTTCGTCAAACACTAGTTCCGATCGGCCACAGTCGACGACTGCTCTCGAGGCTTCGAGAAAATCCCAACCAAGTATAACATTGTGACTGCAGTTCGGCATAACTGTAAACTCAAAGGGACGTATTAGACCATTGATGTTTAAGCGAAGAACACATTTCCCTATTGGACGGACGTGACTTCCGTCGGCGACCTTGAGGATTATGCTTCCGTTGATTGGGAACATAATCTTTCGCAGCTGACGTCTATATTGGTCTGAAATGACAGAAAATGATGCGGCGGAGTCCACGAGTGCACGTACTGGTTGACTGTCAATGTTTAGTTCTAGATAATTCTTCGTCATCTTTGCGGCAGCGGGAGGATTTTGTTTTTCAGCGGCCTCACCTCCAAGGAAGGTCGCACTGCTTAGTTTTCCTCATTTCTTCGGCCAGGTGAGACACTGGAACGTCTATACGGCGATGGGGATCTGAAGCGACGAGTAGGCGATCGACCTCGGTTAGGGCTAGGCGACAGACTTCTTTCAAACGTTCGGCTGGATTCGTCGGCGGTGTTCTGGGAGATCATGCGTCGCTGGGCTGTGTTTCCTCTATCAGCTCTGTAAGCATTAAAAATTGCTCTTCTATCCCGGCAATAGCGAACGACATGTCCGGGGCGGCCACAGTGAAAGCAAACGGGACGATTGTCGGTCGTACGCCACACGTCGGTTTTTCGGGGTAATTGTTCCTGTGCCGGCTCCGGCCTGTTATACGTCGAGTGGATGCTGCGGTTGTATGTGGGAGTCGACCTTCGGAAGCTTCCACTAGATATGGGAGCCAAAGATTTCTCAACCTCATCTCGCACAATTGCTTCTATGGTTTGTACGCCTGTTTGGGGCTCTTCAATTCGGGGTGTAGTTAATCGCTGTATCTCTTCATGGACAATTTTACGGATCAGTGAGGTTATATCCTGTTCCTCGTCGACGGAGGCAATTGGGACAACATTCGGCAAGCGACTGAATTTCTGACTTCCTATTCGCTTTTGCTGCATTTCCTCAATGTACTGACCCCATTTACTGAAATCGACTGTCGTTTTTATCTCCTTAGTTAATAAGGCCTGGTACACCTCTTCTGCGATGCCCTTCATTAAGTGAGACACTTTATCGTCTTCTGACATGGCCGGGTCAATTTGGTTGCAGAGTCCTAAAACGTCTTGGATATAAGATTGTGTAGCTTCCCCAGCTCAAAAAAATACTGGGCTGCACCCCCGTTCTTCATGTTCATCTGGCCAGTTGTGTTTATTTGGGGATCCAGGGCCAAAGGTCATTCCCAACCCTCTTCCTCCCGCGCATTGGAATTTGACCCCCTCCCCTCACCCCCCAAACCAACTCTCTTAACGCAGCTGGTTGTGGTGAAGGGGCTCCACATGTGGTCGCGCACCTCTTAGAGGCACAAAAATCATTAAAAAATTAATTTAAAAAAACCAATTGAGCCCCAACTTTCGTTTTTCCTAAATTAGGTTTCTCGGGTCCTAAACATTAACTGTGCCAAATTTGGTCCCGGTGGTTGAAACAGTCTAGGATTTTATAGCGGACAAACAAACAGACGAGCTCTTTTATATATATAGATTTAAGATATATATATATATATATATATATATATATATATATTTTCGAATGCGGAGGCACTTGTCGCGAAGACATTCGCCTATAATTCACGGCAGTTCTGCTGGCCTCTTCATTATGGGGGCGCCTTTATAGGCGGACCAGCATTGCCCCCTATGAAGGGACGACACAAACGGAGGCATTTTAGTGGTGCTTCGCCAGGATTCGATCTGAGCACCCTCAGCACCGAACACCAGCGGGCTGTACCGAGAGGCCGCCACGGCCCTCTTATATATATGTATATATATATATATATATATATATATATATATATATATATATATATATATACACACACTGCTGGCCACCCAAATTGCAACACCAAGAAAGACAAGAGATATCACAACAAAATTTATTTTGTAGATAACATGTTGACCAAGTATCAAATGATTAAATTTATAGACTTCTGTGAAGTGTGGTTCCTGCCAAAATCAGTAGCCAGAGTAGCCGCCATTGTTGGAGATCACCGCTGCCACACGCCTCGGCATTGATTCAAAGAGACTTCGGATGAGTTCTTGGGGGTACAGCAGACCAAGCAGCTTCCACACGTTGCCAAAGTTGATCTGCTGTGGCAGCTGGGGATGGAATATGGGTCAATCGTAGAACAACCATGGACCACATGTTTTCTATCGGCGAAAGATCCGGAGAGCGATCCGGTCGTCAGTAAAGGCAATTTTATTCCATTCTGCCGTCCACATCCTTCTATCATCGCACCATTGGCGGCGGAGACGTCTGTGGTTCTGCGTCAAGGGTAGACAAAGCAATGGACGTCTTGCGGACAGACCACTCTGCTGTAAACGGCGTCGAATGGTACGCGCAGACACTGGATGATGCGTTACAGACTGCATGTGCTGTGCTATGGTTCGTGATGTGACTAAGCGATCCGTCACTGCCATGCGCACAATTTGCCTGTCATCACGTGAAGTGGTGCGCTGAGGTGGATGCGATCGAACACGCCGGTCCGTCGTACCCTCCTGCATCCAACAATCACATATCCGCATTACAGTTGTTTGGTTTCGTCCAACACGACTATCGATTTCCCTGAAAGATAATCCACAATCTCGGTAGGCCACTATCCTTCCTATGTCGAACTCGGATACTTGATCAAAAGATGATCGCTGTTTTCGACGAGGCATAATTGATCGTTTTTTTTGAAAAAACCATGTGAAAAACACAATTGCCGAACTTGAAATCGTCGAAATCTCCAAGCCTTAAATAGCGCTTTGAAGTGGCGACACAGGCGCGCGTGATGTGCGCTGAAATTCTAGTCATTTGCATATCTCACCTCCGCTAATGCATGTTGTAAATTCCATGTTATTTGAATGTTTCCTTCAGGGTGTTGCATTTACAGTGGCCAGCATGTATATATATATAATATTGTGTTGAAAAATTACATACTTATCCCATAAAGTATGAATATAGATGCAAGTGTCAAAATTTTAACTATATTAATTTTACATTATAAAGGTTTTATTGAAAGGTTTGAAAGGTTGATATAATTTGATATTGAAAGGTTGATAACGGAAAAAATTCTGTAATATTTATCCTTGTTTTTCTTGGATATTATTTATTTGCAAGTGAAACTCAATTTCTGTAACTAAAAGTAATTTGCTTGCTGATTGATTAGTGATAGCAAGATACATCTTCAATATGACGATTAAATATAAATGGCAAAACATATTTCAACTGTGTAAATATACAGTTGAGGGGGAACTCTTAGTCTTACTTGTTGAGGGGGAACTCTTAGTCTTACTTGTTGAGGGGGAATTTCTCAGCTATATCTCAGGAAAATATATGGCCAAGAACAAATTCGCGTGTAATACACAGAAATATCAATACTCATCGTTTTATCTAAACAATAGTACTTATCTCTGCATTACATTGAATACGTGGTCGCCTAAACGTGAGATTTGAGTTATAAAATAATTCTCTTCTGCAATTTTTGCAAATGGATGATAATTCCCTAATGACCTTTTAGACAATTTTTCAGTACTGCCCATAATCATTTTTCCACAAAATTCGAGATAATAGTAAAACAAGGGACATTTATCAGAATCTAAAAAGAATTGATCCTCGGGGATGTGTTGACAGACCCATCTAAAGAATAGTCAATAGTCTTTAAAAAATAGTCTAATTTTACTGAAGTTGAAATTATCTAATAGTTTATTCTCTCGTTCTTTGTAATATAAGAAGAGAATCGTTTTCATTGATAAAGACAAATCCTTGACCCAGTGTATCACGAACAATCTAACATTTTACAGAGGGATTTTACGAAAGTTTGTTTTTGCCTTGGTAAGGTTTTCCAGCTTTTGCTATACGGCGAGACCTTTCATTATGACTCTCCATAGCATAATTCCGTTAGTACCATGAAGTTTTCTCCGTTGTCCTCTGCTTTAGATAGTCACAAATTCAAGCTAGAATTTTTGCCTTTAAAACCTAATGTGGTACTGACTCTAATTTGATCTGGAAAATGTACATGAGGCTTTATTCGTGTTGTTCAGTTGTTATATGTACAACACTAGTTGCGAACATGCTCATATGTTTCTAGTTCAAGATTTTCGTTTGAAAGTGCATTTGCAGTCCATGGATTCCTCCATGTTTCACATAAGTACACCTATCTGTAATTGCATGGGAAATTATTTCAATGCGGGATATTAGTGAAGAGTAAGTATGTAAATGACTTTTATTTTGTATTTTCAATGATATTAATGCACACTTTCAATTGCATTTCGCTAACTTGTAAGGATATTTTCTAAAACGTTTAAACCATACCGAATATGCGACAAATTTTAATAGGTTAGGACCTTTTATAAAATATGTTATACATAATTAAAGTTGATATTGCGTAAATATATATTTTAATCTTATGAAATACTATACTGTAAAAAATAATAAGTACGTTGTTAAACCAGGAAAAATATTATCGTTTTTTAAGAGTGCTTTTATTTTTTATATCAAGTTGTTTAAGAAATTATTGAAAGCATATTTTTAGAAAGTAATACTCAATGAAATATTCCATAAAAATACTTTCTTAGAGTTATAACAAAAAGAATAAATAAAACTTTGTCCAATATCTTTTTCCACATTCTTTATTTTTGCTTTCAATCTAGAAAGTAATATATAAATATAAAAATTTTAAAGCATTCATTTTTTTCTTGCTAAACTCTCTTTCATGTGGAGAGAAAAGTAATCTAACATGTTTGGAGATTAAAATATGCAAAAATTCTGTCAGAAATTGGATTTATATTTATACTGATTGGATTTGCGGAGAAGATTCCAGATGGTCCTTGGCTGTTATAAGATGGTAGATGCAACGTTTTTAAAGGAAATATTTTGAATATTTCCCCTTTTTGTTATTTTAGCTTCAGAGGGATGTATGACATTAATATAGCTTTCAAAAGTATAACTAATAATTTCATTTATGTTTTTTTTTGTTTCTATTACGTAAGAGGTAAAAAAATCTTGTAATATTAGTTTCATAACTACATTAAATATATACTATCTTGATTTCTGTTAAATATCATTAAAATAATATTAGCGTCATCTTTTCAAAATAATATCCAAGTATTAGTCATATTTGATTTGCAGTCATTGAGTTGGAAAGTAAATTATATATAAATTTATCCGAAAGAGATTTACGGAAAAGACATAAAAAGTATGTAACAAAACTTATGAGAGTACGAACTTTCAATAATTTTTTTTCACCTACGCATAGCACTCGATAATGTGATTCAATTAAAAAAGGGGAGTAATTTTCTCTTTTATATCTTAGGCTATATTATCTCTATGTAAAAACTAATTAACAAAATGTCAGTTCCATTTATTTTCGCAAAAATGAAGTTTTTTAGTGTCAGTTTTTCTTTTATTATTTGCAACGCTAAACAAAGTTCTTAAACTAACTTTTAGATTCAAACGGTTATGATTTAAATTTCACGTCTCTGATTTAATGGAAATTTCGTTAAAAGTAGAAATATTGAAATTATTCATTTCTTTAGTAAAGAATGATATAACAAATATACTAGTTAAGCTTGTTTTAAGATTATATGAAATTTATATTTTTTAAATTGATATAGGATAATTTAATAAGCATTCTGAAGAAATTTAAAGTATATATTTCGAAACCATTACCAGAATTTTTACTTTCGAAACAATTTCTTTCAGGTTTAATTCCTTCAACAATAAAGAAACTATGTATAATTTTCCTGTCGATAAATGTAAACTATTTAAACAAATTCGTCATAACTATAGAAACTTTAACTACATTTCCAGAAGAGAAATTTAATATTCAATTGAAAAGAGAAACATTGCAACCTTATAAATTTAAAATATTATCTGCATCTGTTTCCAGGAATTTATAAATTGCAGTACATTATTCTGTTTATAAGATATTACAATGTAATTTTCAAAACAATACTTACAAATGAAATATTTACATTGGACTTTAAATTCATCACATAACCAATCGTTTAAACAAAATGAAATGGTAAAATGTTATAGAGTAAAAAACATTCTTCAAAAATTTATCCATGAATAAAACCTTCCTAGAAAAACAACATCCCACGCTTAAATAAAATTCTTAAATAGCTTGCATTGGAATTCGAAAATGAGTTGTACGTTTTAGAAGAAATTTATATATATATATATATATATATATATATATATATATATATATATATATATATATATATATATATATATATATATATATATATATATATATATATATATATATATATATATATATATATATATATATATATATATATATATATATATATATATATATATATATATATATAAATAAATATATATAAATATAAATAAATATATATAATATAAATAAATATATATATATATATATATATATATATATATATATATATACAGATCGGTATCAAAACAATGGAAACACTAAGAAACATCATGAAAAATTTAATAATACGGCCCAGGATCACCTTAGTATGTAATACCACCTGATTCACCTCGGAATTGGATTATACAAGTCATGAATAGTGGTTAAGAATATATTATACCATTCTTCAGGGAAAAATCATGAAAGTTGCTGTAGATATGCTGTGGTGGATATCGATACCTGGCTCTATCCGCTTATACAGATTTACAGTGGTTGGATGATATATAGTCAGAGGGATTGTAAAGGGCAAGATAAGATATTTAACTTTATTTGCATGCTCTTAAAAACAATACTTGATAGATTTAGCTCTATGTATAGGGGGATTATCATCCTGGAGAACGCCATCTCCTAAAAGAAACAATGTTTGCACCGTAGGATGAACTAGTAAGCTGAAATTTCGAGATAGTCCTTCCTAGTCAATGTTCCTTTTAGGGTTACAATAGGGTATGAAGAAAACCATAAGATGCCATCCGAAACCCTGATAGATCTATCTCCATATTTGACAGTTGAGATGAGACATACCAGAATATTACGCTTGAGTTGGTGATCTCCATACATACGCACGTCCTGTCACGAAGAACAATGGGAACAATGATTCGTTGGACTAAATGCCGTTTTTAGACATATTACTCGACCAGGATTTGCACTCGTGGCACCATTGTGGGTGGTATTTTCTAGTGACGTCTATTACAAGTGGCTTGGTTATAGCTTCTCTTCCGCAAATGCTTTGTTTGTGAAGTTCCCTTCTACCTGTAATGGTTGATAACGGAACGTGCAGATGCACATTGATCTCTTCGGTCATTTTGGTTGCAGTTGTTTTCTTTATCCATTCTCCAATCCGCTTCAATACCTCGTCCGTCTCTTTAACTCAGCTTTTAGTCCAGTCAAATTGTGTTTTTAGGAGGAACATTTTAGGGTAGTTTTAATTTCTTCCATTTTATATGTTTTTTGGGGTGTTGAATCCGAATCTGAAGTTTGTTAACAAAATTTCATGACGCAACATTGAAGAAAATGCAAAAAAAAGGTAAAAATTTTTATTTTTTGGTGGTTTTATGCTTATAACACGGAAACTATCAACTTTTAGTATATAACTCCCATTATTAAAATGAAAGTACATAAAATTTCCTACAAATTTCACTATTTAGGTTTTATTCTCCGACGGACCGTTTGGGCTCAAGTGCTATTTGAAAATTGGCGTATTTCGGCTGTCTCCGCAAAACCCCACTTTTTCCACTCCAAATTTCTAATTTATTATTAATGGCTGTCAATTAGTGAATTCCTCCCAGTTCTCTGCACTTACCTTATTTAGATCGTATATGTAGAGGTACAGGTAATTTTTTCAAAAATAAAATAATGCTCAAGTTATTTAATGAAGTCCAAAATTGTACAAATTCAGTTACAAAAAAAGTTGAAATTCCAACGTAAAATCTTGAAAAATTATTACATTTTATTATATTGTATTAGAATACATATGATAATATATTACATTATTATATGAGCCGTTGTCGTTTAGAGGGTCCTGGCTGAGGTTCTTCGAAGGCGACAAGTCCTGGCACAGGTTCGGGTTGTTCTGTCGTCAGCGTCGGGGCTTGTTCATCGGGAAAATGAAAGAGGTGGTTAGAAAACTACAACTTGTGACCATATCTTAAGGAGAGATGAGTGGTTACGAAATAGATTGTGAGATTAGACATACCTTCCACATCGTGTAAGCGTATTTCTTCAGTCTGTTCTTCGTCTCTTTCTTCGGTCTCTTCTTCGTCAAAGTCAATGCTGTCTTCCGGGAGCTCGACGTTCTCACACAGCCCTTCGCACGATGTGCAGATCGGGAAGTAATGGAGGCCAGCCTTACTGCATCCACAATTGGCAGCCTTTTTTACATTTACAAGAAATGTGCCGAAGTATCAAGTTCGGTGCAGGGTTCAAAGTGGCTTACAATGGCATGAGACCATTCCTTGTTTTTTTCCAATCCCACTCGTTCGGGTCTCTTTGTTGCTCGTCGAGTGTGGTTTGACCGGATAACCACTGCTGCATCTGAAAGTAAACTCTCAGTGAATGTTGTCGTGCAGCAGCTTCGGGGGGGGTAGTGAGGCAATGTTGGTTTTACTTTTGTATGATGAAGATACGTACTGCCTGTATCTCAAATCGTTCAGGCTGGTCTCATGTTCTTTCCCATACAGAGCCATGAGAAACACGCTTCCTGCTTCGGCAATCTCGTCCTGGTATGCCTGAGGGTCTTTGAAAGGATCCATGACTGGTTGGAAGTCATTGTTCCTCTGCAGGACTTTAAGAAATTTCAGTTTCCCCTGATTAAAGAAAGCAGAAGTGTCGTCACAACCACTCATCGCGTGCAGGAACAATATATGGTCTAATAGGATTTTGTCAGCGGCAAGATGGGGATTGTAGAGGGTTTGAGACATCTTCCCATTTCCTGGTTTCAAAAAGAAGACGTTCTTTGTATCAGAGCTACACAGGCCAATCAAAATCACCAAAAGGTCGATAACTTCCCCCACCACTGTTACATATTCATTTGACGGGGCTAACATAAGAGCTGTTGTGATAATTAGGATATCAACGTCCGCCACAGCTTGCTGCGAATCAATTTTTGCATCATCAAATTTTTCCATTAGTATAGATATCAAGTGGCTCTTGTTTTTGGAGTTTGCAAGGAAACTCTCCTGCGAGACAGTGGGCACCATCGATTCAGTAAATGATATTGCAGCATATTGTTTTCTTTGCGGTCTTCTCGATTGTTCTATGCGCTGTGTGCTTTCACAAGCTTCATCAGGGTAGCCATAAAAAATGACAACGGCAATTGATTTGCAGTTCGACTTCACATATGATACATAACTGCTGCAAATTTCTGCATGTGTCTGGCCATGGTGCCATTTGACCCGGTGTAACAAAAACCCTCCGGCAATGACATATTTTGTATCACTCAAGTTCCCCTGTTCAGTTGGAGTCGGTGTAAAAGCCCTGTACAAGCTCGATTTTGTTCCTTTCCTCATCCCATGCTCATCGAAAAGAGAGAGAGGGTAGGGGCTAAGTTCGTAACGCAAAAATTCTCGCAGCTCTTCATATGAATTTTTCACGATGGTCATTCGTTGGAAAAGTGTGGTTGGATTGATGACTACATCCCTGTCTTGTATCTGAATAGAGCTATTCATGATCAAGAGGCTGCACTCTTTCGCCTTGTTTGAATTTTGCAGCTTGAAAATCACCAACAACAATGCGCTGTATACCTATCATGCCCATCTCCTTGGACAAGTGGCAGTTGATCCTCTAATCTGCGACAACACCTGTACTTAGTGACATTAGTTCAGTGGTCTCCGGATTTTAAAAATGCTACATTGAATTGGAAGGAGGAATTAAATGACGGCCTTTAATAATAAATTAAAGTTTTGGAGTGGAAAAAGTGGGTTTTTGCGGAGACAGCCGAAATACGTCAATTTTCAAATAGCGCTTGAGCCCAAACGGCCAAAAGGAAAAAAAAAACCTAAATAGTGAAATTTGTAGGAAAGTTTATGTACTTTCATTTTGTATAAAGGGGTTATGTACGAAAAGTTGATAGTTTCCGAGTTATAAGCAAAAAACCGTCAAAAAATGAAAATTTTTACCTTTTTTTGCATTTTCTTCAATGTTGCGTCACGAAATTTTGTTAACAAACCTCAGATTCGGATTCAGCACCCCAAAAAACATATAAAATGGAAGAAATCAAAACTACCCCAAAATTTTCCCTCTAGGGCCCCTTTTGAGCACAAATTGACTGGACTATTTCCCTTTCGTCCACTATTCTGTTTGGCAAAGGATGTTTTTCCGTGCACTCTGTATGCTATCATTACTTCCGGTACCATAGTCGGAAAATACCCATTAGCCTGGGGGTTGTAGTAACAGATACTCCAATTTAAACACTCTTCAACAATTTGCCCTTTTCGTAAGGTCTGCAAGATTTGACATTTTACGCTGTTCCCCACAAAAGCACGATGTCCTTAGCTTCATTACTGCTACCTGACAATAGAATAATACATACACTATATTATATAAAAAAATATCGGTGGCCAGACTTGTTTTTTAAGGAATATGAAGCACATTCATAAACACCATTAATTTTGATAGGTGTTTCCATTATTTTGATAACCACCTGTATATATATGCTTTTAATTTATACTTTTAATTGAAACTTTTAATCATAAATAGATCATTTGAAGATGTACTGATTTTTTGGAGATTTTTTGTCAATTAATCTGAAAAAAAATTTAAATTCAAGTGAACTGTGATTCGAGTGTCAAGTGATTTGATTTGGGTGTTCGATTAATGCTGCCTATTTGCAGATATTTTCAAACATGTGCATTCGGAAAATATTTCTTTTCATGAAGTTCGCCATTTCATTTACTTTATTTATATCAGGGTTGTTTTGAAATAACTTTTTTATTTCAGCATTGGGTTTGTAGCAGTCTCATTTTTAAACTAATTTTAGCTGTTGATTTGAATTTGGAAATTTAACTTACATGCTAAATAATTTTAAGTGTGTATAATGATTTTCATTTCTTACTATGATTTTAAATACTTTTTTTGGTTCTATTTTTAGAATTTTATTATTTGTATTGCTTCAATAAACTAATTTTAGTTTTTGATTATAATTTGGAAATTTAACTTACATGCTAAATAATTTTAAGTGTGTATAAAGTGTTTCTTTGCTTACTACGATTTTAAATATTTTTTTGGTTCTATTTTTAATATTTATATTTATTTTATTATTTGTACTGCTTTAATAAACTAATTTTAGCTTTAGATTTAAATTTTGAAATTTAACTTACATGCTAAATAATTTTAAGTGTGTATGATGTTTTTCATTGCTTACTACGATTTCATTTGTATTGCTTTAATATTTGTTTTTTTAAACTTATTTTAAACTAATTTTAGCTTTTGATTGTAATAAATTTTTTAGATACAGCAGTTTTTGGGATTGTTGCAGTTTTTGGGTAATTTTAATGTGAATTTTTTTATGGGGTTTTAGTAAATCTTATTTTGAACTTATCGTTATGGACTGTGAAGGAAGTTCCATCACAAAAAGCGCCGTTTAGCCAAAGAAAGAAAACAAAAATCGAGAGACAAACAGAGGGAAAATCAAACTAACCTTTCAGAAACCAATCACTCTAGTCAAACGTTTTCTACATCGACAGCCGCTAAACATGAAGCAGACCGGCTTTATAGAAGAAATCTTCGTGAAAATGAAACCGAAGAAGAAACCGAGAGGCGACGTGAAGCAGACAGGCATTATCGAAGAAATCTTCGTGAAAATGAAATTGAAGAAGAAACCAAGAGCCAACTTGAAGCAAGGCGGATTTATTATGCAAGACCACCGATAAGTAATGGTTTATGCACAAATTCTGCATTTGCGTATAACCCATCAATAGATTATGCTTCTGATCCTATGTGTAGAATAGGAACAATGGCATTTGCATGTCAATATTGTCAGGCTTTGAAGTGGAAGGTTGAAGCTCTTGGAATGTGCTGTAATAGGATTAAGATTCAGCTTAATCCATTAGTGGATACCCAGAACCCCTTAATTCTTTGTTAACTGGTAACACGTCAGAATCAAGGCATTTTAAGTGTAATATGTGCCGTTATAATTCTTGCTTTCAGATGACGTCTTTTGGAGCTACAAAAGAAATTAGAGAACCTGGATACATGCTCACTTTCAAGCTCTAAGGTCAAGTGTATCATCGTACTGGAAGTCTGAAACTAATGTCGAACGAAGCGCCAAAGTCTTTACAGATTTACTTTTTAGGAAATGATAGTGAGGAAGCTAATCAACGTTGCAAGAATGTTCTCGAAACAAAATTGCAATTGGTTTTACAATTACAGGAAATGCTGCACCAGGAAAATGCATATGTGAAGGATTTTAAAGCAGCTGTGATAGAAATTACTCCTGAACAAAGGATTAGGATATTGGCAGACAAAACTCCAGTACGTGAGCACCCCAAAAGATTCAATGCTTCAACAACATCTGAGGTGGTAGTAATTGTTGGAAGAGAGCAACATGGTAACAGAGACATCCTTTTAGAAAAGAGGTCGGGCACTCTTCAGAGAATTGCCGAAATACACAGATCTTATGATGGGCTTCAATATCCATTAATATTTTGGCAAGGGGATGATGGATATCATTTTGAATTGCGTCAGACTGACCCGACTACAGGACTCATGACCAAAGAAAATATTCTGCTATGGAATTTTATGCTTTTCGAATGATGGTACGGTCTTCTGCTTTCAATATTATTCTCAGAAGCAACAATCTATTCCACCAGTACATTGTTAATATGTATGTCAAGATCGAATCTGAAAGGCTGAGATATATTCGTCTGAACCAGAGGACACTGAGAGTGGAACAGTATATGCATTTGAGGAATGCTATGATAAATGATGGAAATGTTGCAGATGTAGGACAGTTCATCATATTACCCTCTACGTTTGCAGGAGGATCAAAGTATATGCATGGACGACACAAGATGCAATGACATACGTAAGGAACTATGGTCGTCCGGATCTCTTTATAACTTTTACCTGCAATCCAACTTGGCAGGAGAAAAAAGATCAACTCTTTCCAGGTCAAAGCCCACAAGATTTAAATTGCAAGAGTCCTGATTAATTTGCAAGAGTCTTCCACCTTAAGCTTAAGACACTGATGAATCTTATTACAAAGGTAAATATTTTTGAGTAAATGCGCTGTTTTATGTATACAATTGAATGGCAGAAGCGAGGACTGCCTCATGCGCACATTTTAGTGTGGCTTGAACAAATCCTTCATGTGACCAGAGTAGATGATTTCATCAGTGCAGAAATCCCTAATCCAGATGAAGATTCAGCTCTTTTTTCAACTGTTACATCACAGATGGGTCATGGTCCCCTGTGGAAACTTTAATCCTAATTCCCCATGCATGAAAAATGGTAAATGTACAAAGAGATTTCCACGTGATTTAGTAAAAGAAACAAAATTGGTCAGGAAGGGTATCCATTATATCGTCGGAGATCTCCAGAAGATGGGGGTTTAACGGCGAACATAGATATCCGAGGCTCACTGGTTGTAGTGGATAATTCATGGATTGTTCCATATCGTCCTCAACTGTCAAGGGTTTTTAATGCCCACGTCAATGTCGAATATTGTAATTCTGTGAAGTCTATCAAGTACGTTTGTAAGTGCGTAAACAAAGATTCTGACATGGCTGTCCACGAGCTGACCAATACAGAAAATGATGGTAATGAAGTTCATCAATATGAAATGGGAAGATATGTTAGCAGCAATGAAGCCGTGTGGAGAATAATCGACTTTCCAATTCATGAACGCTATCCCACAGTGATTCATTTAAGTGTCCATCTTGAGAATGGGCAGAGGGTTTATTTTACAGAACAAAATGCGAATGAACGAGCTCGGAGCCCTCAAGAATCTACACTCACCAGTTTTTTCAAGCTTTGAAGCGAAGATGACTTTGCCCGAACACTACTGTATAATCAGGTTCCCAAGTACTATACATGGAATAACAGTGCCAAAAAAATGGAACCGGCGTAAAATTGGAACAATTGTGTCAGAACATCCGGGGATTAAGGCAACCGATCTATTAGGACGTTTCTATACTGTACATCCAAGTAATTCGGAATGTTTTCACCTTCGACTGCTACTACACGAAGTGCAAGGTTCGACGTCATTTCAACATCTGAGAACTGTGGAAGGTAAAATCTGTGAAACGTTCAAAGAGGCTTGCCAGCTTAGAGGACTGTTGGAAAATAATCAACATAGGCACCTGACTTTAGAAGAAGTGGCTGCAACTCGCTCTGGCACCATGTTACAAGATATTTTTTCTATTATACTGCATACATGTTTGATGTCAAATCCTCTGCAGTTATGGATGAACCACAAGGAAAATCTTTCTGAGGATATACTTCATCAGGCACGAATTCAACAACAGAACCTGGACGTAGAGTACACTGATGACATTTTCAACATGGCACTTAACCTCATTAAAAACAAGATTAAATCGTTCGGTGGTTTGGATTTACAAGCATATGGACTGCCTCAACCACTTTCAGAACAAGAATCATTGACTTCAATTGAAATGCATTGTGAAATGAATTACAATACAGATCAACTTGCAACTTAACCCTACACTGCATGATTTTTTTATTTTTCCTTGAAAAAAATATATATGTATTTGAATATAATGAGAAAGCATGGGAAAATATTAAAAATGATTTTTTATTTTTCCTTGCAGTTAAACATAAAAAAAGTAAAAAATCAAACTGTGCCAAATGGCTACATCATACATTCAACAAAGAAAAAATACTTTAAATGATAGTCTCTGAAACAGGTTTTCCTCTTTGTAAAGGCATAGAGGAACTAAGCATTTGTTTCTGTACTCTTGTAAATCCTTTGCAATTCAACATTTTACATTGTCGTTTATTTGTACACTGCTCTGGCCAATGATCAATTATGTCAAATATGATATCTTTTGGAGGCTCTCTTGAGCAAGATTTTTTTCCCCAATTAGTTCCTCTATTTCTGAGGGTCTCTCTGTTTAGTGATTTTTTGTACGCGTAAGCACAAAGTTTGTGCTAACTGCAATCTAAAATTAAGAAATTTTAAAGGCTTTTCAGAACTGAATTTTTGTTTGTGCATTCTCTTATACAACACCCACGCATTGATAATTGTGAGGTCTAATAGATGGTAGAACAACCGAAAATACCACTTTTTGCTTCGCATGGTTATTTTATACCTTCCAATCGAACTATCAAGTAAGTCCACACCTCCCACGTGCTTGTTGTAAGTTGTTATAATGCAAGGACAATTTACTTTTACCTGTTATTTTTCTTTCCTGACAAAGGGTTCTACTTCACTTGCAGGATTGGTACCGGCAAATGTGGAGAACATTGTGACGCGTTTGTTATCTTTCCATGACACATTTGACAGTTCACAACCACCATATATGCCACAAATTCAGTGATGTATCCACGAATCTATAGTTTCAGTTCCTTATCAGTTGGAAGTTTGTAGTCTGGAATTCTATTTCTTCTAATAGTTCCAAGAGATAAAATTCCTTTTTTTCTGCAAAAATTTCTGACGTTGATCAATCAAAGGTCTCAGTTTGTAAAATTTATCCTGGCCTCTTTGCAGATTAGTTGAAAATGCATTATTGTCATTGAAATGAAGATATCTTCAAATTTTTTCAAATTCGTTAATTCGCATAGAATTTTGAGTGAGATATATTCCAACTACACTATATAGAATAGTTTGTTCGGTAATGAAAGTTATAGGTTCTGGCGGAAAAAATATGAAAGAAAGTAATACGGTGTTTCCAAATTCAAAATATTTTGAGGTAGCTGTGTATCTCCACTGAAAGTAATGGACGCAGAATTTATTTGACTTTTTCTTCCATATAAGTTTACATTTTTCTTTCAACTTTGTTACTTTTTTTCTCTAACGTTTTGTTACCTGAAGTTGAACTTTCATATTGAATATTCACTTCATTCTCAGATGATTCTGAATCATTTTCACTGTCAGAACTATCCTCTTGATTTCTATTAAAGAGAACATTAGGATTAACTGTAGGATCTTCATCATTATTATCCAAATCCTCATCACTTCCACTTGAAAGAGCATTCCATATTTCATCTGTCAATAATTTATTTTTACCATCTGCATCAATGAAGTAAACAGACCTATCTGCTTCCATTATTCTAGCTTATAGAGTTTTAAAAAAGAAGTAAATTGCTTCTAATTATATGGCAATAACTCACAATTCAATCTGCACCGTCAAAAAAAAATAGAGAGCAAGAAATAAAAACGAAGCACATGCTTTATGAACTACAGTGTTGACTTGGTTAGTTCACTGCATCACTCGTTCATAGCAGCCTTACTGCATGATGTTGCCAAATGGCTACATATATATATTATGGCCTAAAGTATTTTAAAATGTTTGTTTTAACATAAAAATGTCTGTTAAATGAAAGATAAATGTTAATTTTATACATACGATTTTTTTAATGGACATAAAAATGCATTTAGTTGTAAATAATAATTTCGAAATTTGGTCAATCAAGTAATTTCAAAAGTCCCTCCCTATGGTTTCCTTTACTGCTATGTTGCAGGCCACTATTGCCATCTGTTGGGGATAAATGGGGAAAATTGGATTAAAGATGTCCAATACTTGTTTTTGGTGCTTAGGGTTGCCATATGGCTACATTTTACTGGCCAGTGGCGTCCCGGCCAGTTGGTGTAGCCAATTGGCAACATCATGCAGTGTAGGGTTTTAATTGGAGGAGAATGAACTGAAACTGGTTCCGGATCAAAAGGAATCATATGTTAAAATTTTGAATGCGGTTTTCAACAGACGTGGTGGAAAATTTTTTTGGATACTCCTGCTGGTACAGTTAAGACTTTTCTAATAAATCTGCTTTTGGCCAAAGTACGACAGAAAAATGAAATTGCCCTAATTGTGGCTTCTTCTGGTATTGCAGCTACACTCTTGGAGGGAGGTAGGACTGCTCACTCTGCGTTCAAGTTACCGCTGAATCTTGAAACCAACGAAACAGCAACTTGCAACAGTCCAAGAGGCTCCGGAAAGGCAAAGCTTATACAAGACTGCAAGCTCATTATATGGGATGAATGCACAATGTAGCACAAAGCTGCATTTGAAGCACTTGATGTGACCATGAAGGATATTCGGCGTAACAATATTAGAATGGGGGGAGTAACTTTGGTCTTGGCCGGTGACTTTCGACAAATGCTGCCTGTCATTCCACGGGGAACAAGAGCCGATGAAATGGAGGCCTGCATAAAAATCTTCATACATTTGGAATGGAAAACTTGCCTTGAAGACCAATATGCGAGTACATCTTCATGAACATCCCTTTGGACAAGAATTTGCCAATATTCTACTACATTTAGCAAATGGAACACTGGCTGTGAATAATCAGGACGGTTCCGTATCAACTCAAGACATAGGAAGAATTGTAACAACAGAAGAACAGCTGAAAGAAGCAGCATTTCCAGACTTAGTTCATAACTTTAACGCTACTTGGCTAGCCGAAAGATCGTACTTGCACCCACAAATGAAGCAGTTACCACCATCAATAAACAAGTTTAAAGAAATTGCCTACCAATCTTCATGTTTACAAATCGGTAGACACTGTGTGTGATAAAGATCAAGCAGTCAACTACCCAACTGAGTTTTTAAACTCATTGGAGTTATCTGGAGTACCTTCACACTTTCTGGAACTGAAAATTAGTGCATCTATAATGCTTCTAAGGAATCTTAATCCACCTATACTGTTCAATGGAACAAGACTTACTGTGAAGAATTTAATGCCAAATGTTATTCAAGCCACCATCATGACTGGACAAGGTGCGGGACAAGAAGTATTAATTCCAAGAATCCCGATAATCCCATCTGATCATCCATTTAATTTTAAACGGCTCAGGCGTATTGTACGTAGCCAGCGAAGCCAAACATTAGCTCAAATTACCACCCAGTTTAATGACGGTGCCAGTCGTACAGTCAGTAAACGGACTGTGCAACGCTCGCTTCACCGTATGGGTTTCGGGAGCCGTCGACCTACGAGAGTACCATTGTTCTATACTCGTCATCGGGCTGCACGTCTTGCATGGGCAAGAGAGCACAGAGACTGGAGTGTAGAGGACTGGAAAGGAGTAGCATGGAGTGATGAGTCTCGATTCCGATTACTTAACGCTGACGGGAGGCTGAGAATATGGCGTCAGGCTCATGAAGCCATGGATCCTGCATGCCTGGCTGGAACTGTACAAAGGCATGGTGGCTCAATCATGGTCTGGGGTGTTTTTTCGTGGCACAGTTTGGGATCTTTGGTGCGTGTACCAACCTCCCTCAATGCAATTCGGTACGCAGAGTTGCTGGGTGATCACCTCCATCTGGTTATGCTGTTCTGTTATCCGCACGGTAATGGAGTTTTCCAGCAAGACAAATGTACCTCTCACAAGTCCCGGTTGCTACTGGCTGGTTGGATGAGCATATCTCTGACTGCTCTGTCATGAATTGGCCACCTAGAACCCAGACTTAAATCCTATTGAGCATCTTTGGGATGTTTTGGAACAAGGCGTGAAAGGCCATCACACAGCACCAAAGAACCTTACTGAATTATGGACAGCTTTAGCCAATATTTGCCAAGCCATTCCCGTGGAAGGTTTCCAGAAACTTGTTGAATCTATGCCTAGTCGTGTGGCAGCCGTTATCAAGGCCAGAGGAGGCTTAACTCTTTACTAGGTAGGTATCCCTAATTCAGTGGCACTTCAGTGTATATATATATATATATATATATATATATATATATATATATATATATATATATATATATATATATATATATATATATATATATATATATATATATATATATATATATATATATATATAGAGAGAGAGAGAGATGCATATATACATAACACATACTTCCATACATACAAAAGAGGTAAGCAACGTTAGTAATTCTATGTTAATAACCCGTGGTAGTTTCGTTAGAAAAGACTACCTGATTTTTTTTCAAGTTCGAAAGTTTAATTTTAAAAGGAAATAATTCTCATCATTCTTGTAATATTCACAGGTGGAAACAGGGGTTGTTTTACGAAAATAACAACTTTAGTGGATATATAGAAATGAACAGAATTTTTGCATGGTTTCGGATTTCGATCTCATTTTTTGGAGGGGAAAAATGCAATTTCCGTGAAACTTCTCGTATTGGCTGTACATCGAAATTTTAGTAAAAATATTTGTTAATATCTAAGCAAAAAATTGCTTCTTTTGATGCTTGTTTTATAGGAGTATGTAACTGATTAGTGAGAGGAAAAGTAACATTTTATAACTGCGAAATTTTAATTGTTACATTTTTAGAAAATAAATAGTTTATACCTCTAATAGGAGATTATTATAAAGACGTTCCTTTATGATAAGCTATAAAATAGAAGTTATTTGGTGATCATAAATATACTCATACTTTACTATGAAGCATCAATAAATCAAAACGCTGATGAAGGTATAAACAAACTGCAAGGAAAATTATACGTTGACATGTTAAACTTTTAAAATACAGGTGTTTCGGTGTAAATATATTCGCATAACTTGTAAGAAATATATCATTTAAACGTAAAATAAAACTATTGCGAATAATTATATCGATGTTATTTTTGAATAAATGACAGAATAATGTACATATTTCAGAAAAATAATACCAAAATATACGATTTTTTATTTACTTCCCAACACAAATTTTAAAGGAATTAACTTACTTTCATTATTAGTAAAGAAATTAATTTTCATTTAAAACTGTTACAAATGTAAAATAAAATTTCAACGTTTATGATGTATTTTACATTTTGCAATTACGTAAACTAATTGCATATTCGTTTTTATAATATGCATTACTGAAATGTTTTCACGTACAGAGTAGTTGCAGAGTGTATTGACATACACTGATTTATTTTCAAAAAAGTCCTATATTTACAATCAATAAGTAAATTGATGTTTAGTCTTTGAGATTGTAGACAACTGACAACCTATTCTTTGGAGTCCAGAGTACACCTATAGTCAAATGAATATATTTGGATGATTCAAAAGTCAACACAATGTTCTTTTATTTCACTGTGTTTATCCAACTGTTAAAGAAGGCAGATCTCATCATGGTATGGAGTTTTTGATACTTGATTGGACTCAGCCTGGTGTTGATTCTACCAAAATCGGGATCTGTGATGTGTTCCTGGACATTCACTAAAATTCCTCGCTACTCTCAATGGACCCTGCTATCAAAACTACCTTGGTATTTTTTAGAAAAACGAGTAACCTGCATTGCTTCGCAGTAAGTGAATACAGTTAAATTACCCATTTTTCTATTGAAAAAAAAGGGAATTAGCTTGGTTAGTGTCTTTATGATAGTCCAATAGTACCTGCTTGGAATCGGTGGGAGCCACGGATATGAAATAGAACCAAAAGATCATCTTTTTTATTATTTTGGTAAGAACTTTGTTTAATGAATGGGAGAGACTTCCTTGTCTCTCCCATAAATGCTTGGACATTTATTGATCATTATGCATCGACACATGCAGCTGTCATAGAAGCTACAGTAGAATCAAACAATCTATTTTTTCTCATACGCCATTTCCCCCAAAATATAATGGTCTATGACTACTCTTAATTATGTTATCAAAATTTGTCAATATTTTAAATTTAGTTAAATTTTACCCTTATTTATCAAGCAAATATTCCAAAATTACTCTTAAGAATCATCCAGATTATAATGAAATACTGGGGGAAATGTATATATGCCACCACGATGTAGTGATTCTAATCTAAAAAAATACTATAGAAATCAATATCATGCCTGTCTGGGTATCAAGAGGGATAGAGATAATACGTATGTTGTGTTAATGAAGTAATATGTATGCATTAAAACGCGTAAGAAATTGAATTCAAACCTTTATTCTAAACCATTAAATATGAAACAAACATCATTTTTCTCCCTGAGAATGACTTTTCCCAAATTTTAATTAGGTGGAAGAGAAATATTGGTTCATAATAACCTGAAAATAAGTTTGTTACGCGCTGCAAATGGTTAAAAATTTAAGCAAAAAAAATAATTTCCTTGATTAGAATTATAATCAAAATTCTAATTAAAATATGTAGATGTAATATAAAGTTTACATATAATAGACAGTTACTTTAAACACATTATAGTTCAGTAGCATATAATAATTGCGTATCTATTAAATATATTGCTCATGCAAAAGATGTAATAGTCTAATTTTATAACCCGTAATTTTAATTACAACATAATGCAACATTTTAGAATAATTGATATCGGTAATATTGCATGAATGAAATTTTATTTTCAAATACTTTAGATATTCTGCTAAATTGAATACAGTTATTTCTCTTTCCCTTAAATTGCTATTTATTAACTATTATAAATTATCTTATATTTGTATTTTTTCTCTTTTAAAATGTATCTGTTAATCTAATTGCCTTATGCTCAGTAAACTTTTTAACTGTATAGGTGTGTATAAGACATTAAACACACCTATTAGATTTTATACAAGCTTTTGACATTAAAATGTCAAAAGCTTTTACAAAATCTAATTTAAAAAATATTTTTAATTTAATTGATTTCAGAAAAATTTTTTTGTAATATCACATGCATGATTTTGCTCTACTTGTTTTCCATGCTTGATTGTTTGTCTGCTTCAGTTGCTGCAGTTCAAACTGAAACTGGTTTAAACAGCATGTTCACATTTCATCTTTGAATAAGATGTTAATGGAACACTCCCTTGAGTAACTTGATTCTATTAACTATTAAGATATATTCTAGTAACTTGTTGAACTGTCTAATGAAAGGTAATTGCCTTGCAGTTTCGTATCATTGCTAATTCTTCAAACTTAATATCGTAGCTTGGTCCCCGTAGACTATGAAGATTTCTTTTGAGTAGCTATAGATATTCAGGATTTGATTTGGATGTAACGTAAGATAATCTTATCTGCTTTACAGGAATGTAACAGATTTAATTTCCATTTCTAATACATGGTTCAGCAATATATAATTTCTACGGGTCCATGTTATGTTTAACCTTCTTTTTTCTATTTAAATAAAGGATAAGGATCTCATGACAATTTTGAGGAACATGTTAAATTGCTCTGAAAAAACAAAGTACCCACCACACATTTAAGGCCTTTAGTATAATGAGTCAAAACATAATGGTAAAAAAAAGTTATGACTGTGAAAATACTTAAAACGTTCAATTTCTTTCGCCGCGAATGTAAAAATTACCATTATAGAGAAATGAGCTTTTGATACTTACGTCAGATTTAAGTCAAGCGGCTATTTCTGATATTAGACGTCCTCGAATAACTAGAAAAACCTGTACCAGTAAAAATAATTTTACTCTCAGTGACAAATTTATAAACAATCCTTCTTTTTCAATTGAAATTGAATGACGTTTGTTTCGAAGTTTGCCTTTACTTAAAAAATATAAATCTTGCATAGTGGGAAAAGGTAATATTTTTTTAAAACTTTCTTTTAGTTGACTGGATAACAGAGTTATGAATGGCCAATGATACAATTCGGGTGATGGTCCCAAAGCCTGTGGGTTTGAGTCTCAGTCCTGGCATAAATCATAGTAGTCATTCAACGTCGACTTTAAACTGTAGATCCAGGTCTGATTAGTAGTTTTGTAGCAAATGTTGACCTATTAATCTAAACACAAATCAGCAATACAGTTAAAGGAAGATATGAAATATATTTTTAATGAAAATTTCAACATTCTGTCTTCATTATGAAAGTTCGCTGCCTTTCGCCTTTACATAAAAGTTATGATATATATAATATAATGCTGTGTTCCTTTAGATATCATTTTTTTACGCGAGGGAAAGAATTATTGTAAAACCCGTAAAACATTCTTTCAATTTTTGTTTTTGTAATGAGAGGACAAAATATTGTAGCTATTAGTAAATCATATGTCCCACAGGTCATCTTTAAGAATCTGTCAGATGTCTGGGTAAAAATTTTGTGAAGAGATGTCAATAAAAATTAGGTTTTTGGCACCCTTATGGTTGAAAGATTGCTTTGACTGTGCTTTGAATTTGTTTTCTAGATTGTAAGGAACTGAAGTCAAGAGGGAATTTGGTTGCTGTAAACTGCCATGAATTCATCTGTAACCAGTTGAATACAGCGAAGATCAATGGAATCCTTAGTTGTCCTTTTGAAATCATAAGAAGAAGAAATTCTTATCAATAATTTCCATATGGGGTAAATATGTATCAGAACATCCAACGAATCTGTTATAAGTTTGATACAATTATTGCACAGCTTATACCAGCCTGTAATTGTGATAAAACTGATTACTGATATTTTCTCAGCTGTTCGCAACCCGTGCTCATTGTCAACCAGTGAAAGGCTTTCAGATAAACAGGTTCCAGGAAAAAATGGGAATAGAAAACTTAAAGATGCTAATAATAAATAATTTTAAATGAAGGTCAAAGGTCCGGATGTGTTTCTTTATGTCATATTATACTACTTGTTTCCAGTCATCCACGATCTGCTTGCGGTAGTCTGTTGCAATAAGCTACACAACCTTACGCAGTTTTCCAATCAGTTACATAGCACCATACCGGTATAAAGTCACAATTCCTTTTTCATGAAACAATGTATAGAACAATATGGAGTGTCCTCATAACATTATTATGTTATTTAACCTAGAATATTTTTTCTTATACCTTGCAGTGACGTAAAAAGTGTGTTGTTTTGATAATAATATTCAGTGAACAAAGAAGACAATTTGATTCAAAAATTATTTATCTCTTAAATGTGTTAAAAATATTAAAGAGCAACATTTCTCCTACATAATCAGATTTGGTACGATAAAAATTCAATTAATTGATGCCTCTTATCGTGCATGCGTTTTTGAAATCATTTTACACTGCATTCATATTTACTCAATTTATTAACAACTGTCTAAAGTTCTACTATAATCGCAATGTAGATCGAATATATTGGAGTATTGCTAAATTTTAAATGAAACATAGCGTCTCTAGCACTTTTCTCTAACCAGGTATTTTTAACTCCGTTTATAGTAATGAATTTTGTAGTATATTATAAAACAAAGTTTCTGCTATGACGAAGTACTGAATATCAAATGCAGAACATTTTTTAAGAGATAAATGACGGTAAATTTGAAAAGATATAAAGGTTGTTTTTCAATATGATGCACTTATTGGGAACTATAATACTTCCTGATGCAGTTACGTTTATCACCTAAATTGCATTTTAATTAAAAATATTTTCTTTTTAAATGAAAAAAGCATTGATCTATGTTCAGCGTATATACTTTATATCCATTTTATATCTTCATCTATACCTTGATTATCATTGGAGATATTTTGGTGTTGTTTTTTTACCTAGCAATTTCAGTTACACGTTTATCAGCCCCCCTTAGCATAACACATTCATTC
Source organism: Dolomedes plantarius (assembly GCA_907164885.2). Taxonomy (NCBI): domain Eukaryota; kingdom Metazoa; phylum Arthropoda; class Arachnida; order Araneae; family Dolomedidae; genus Dolomedes; species Dolomedes plantarius. The sequence continues at coordinate 123,668,292 of OU015494.1, read as the reverse complement.
GATATTTAAAGAACTTGCCTACAAGGATTTAACATATATTCATGACTCCTCTCTTTCTAAAGAAACAGTGTTCTCATTCAACTCCACATCACATTCTTCTGCCAAAAATTTAATCACTGTGTTTAAAAAAATGGCAGATAAACAAGGTTAAAATAATATGATAAAGAAAATTTTTAGCCAATATTCGTAACTCTCAAGAGCTGATTTCTGAAAACACGTTAGTCATAAACACTTCGTTTCTACTAAGTAAAAAAAAAACTTTTAGATCTGCTTTGAATTTTAAAGGAGATATTCTGTTTTACATATTTCCTGAGAACTGAAGTGTTCTTTTGCTCTTTGTGGCAAATTCTAATTTCTCAAGAGAGCAATAAAAAGGAAATGAATACTTATTTTTTAGTAAGTTGAAAAACTTATTGCGTCACTAAATACCATGTAATTTTATTATTTGATGATAATACATCTAAATAGTTTTAAATTTGTGGAAAAATAATTATACCAAACTCATTAGTTAGATGACGTGAAAATTTATTTTCTGTTTGTATAAATGTCAATTTATTCTCTTTTGCAGCATTTGCAAGGAAATATCTTTAAAAATGCTTATTGTTTTAATTCGTGGTTTGACATTCATCTCAACGTCTAAAAGACCGCAGTCATTATAATCAGGTAATTACATACCTGAATAACACCAATATCAAAAGTTAAGTGAAAATTAATATTCACTGAGAACTGATGTCTATTTTTAGCATCATTCATTCATCATTAGCGAAGATGACAATTATATATGAAAATTGAGAGAGGCCTATATTACGTAACCCTGGTAAACCCTGAATTTCCCATTCATATCGTGACTAATTTGGAAGAAATAATATTGTAGCTTTGTAAAGATATTCTGCTCGCGTATTCCAGTCTTTTATTTTGCTTAGTGGAATACTTGGAAGAATTTCATTAAATAATACTTTTACTTAACATGGGTTTTCATCGATTTGAATTATTAAGAGTGTAAGTCTGTTAGAGTATTAAAAGTTTGAATAATTATAGTTGTTCAAGCTTCTTATTTTATTTTTGGATGATATATTTTTACTCTTATAATTAAATTATTCCTAGAATGTCATGATATATTTTTTAAGTGCACAATTACTTTTGTTGAAGCGATATTACAGCAAAAGTTACATTTATGTCAAATGTAATTACTTATGAATTCCAATTTACTAATCCCTTTTCGGGATAAACTTATCCAGTTCAGTGGCTGAATGTTGAAAATTTAACTACAACTTAGATATTCGGATAAATTGCACTTGTGATGAACATTTACCGCATTATAAATCTGTCGATTGATTTCTAAGGATTTGCTTGGAATTCCATGATACTTTAAGACCTCATTAAAGATCACTGAACTTAATGATTCTAAAATCAAAACTACACGGCATAAATAGTATTACTTATAACTAGGCGATAATTTTGAACTCATTTATAGAGGAACAACAGTCTATTTATAGACTGTTATTCATCATCAAATTGCCGTTCACTGTAGTATCGTAGCTACGTACGTATATATAATCTGTTGAGAAATAAAATCCCAATAGAATGTTTAAACACGTCATTTCCTAAAGGCGTTAGCTTGCTAATATGTATTGAATTTTTTATAGAAAAATAAAAACGTTTTGCCAGCTTCGATGCATTTCTATGGTGATGATTTCATCCAACATATTTGTCTCTATTTCATCTAGAATCAATCATTTAAGAATTTTGTTTTTGCGAAATGCAATTATGAGGAAGTTATTTTGAATTGGTGAACCAATTATAATATAAAATAATATTAACGAAGAGAAATTTCTTGCAATTTGTAATACGTGGCAGAAAAGACGGATCTAACTCTTGTGAAAGCTAAAGTAGAGAAGGAATAAAACACTGCACGCGTTTAAACAAACTCCTATCATCAGTGTTCTAATAAGTAAATCGACAACAGTTTATTTGAAAATGATAGATATATAATTTTTAAGTATTTAAATTATGTTATAGTACATAGGAAATTTTATTGCTGAATGCAAATGCTTTCGAATTCATATCTAGAATTCAATCTTTTATCATCGTTAATCATGATAAAACAATTGCATACATTTTGATGCGGGCCCAGATATTTGAAAGGACCTTTTTTCCATAAAATTCTGTAATATAAATATGCTTCACAAAATTTTCCTTTTGATGTCTTTTGAGTTTAGTTGAGGAAAAATGCCATTGGCGCTCTTTGATATATTAGACAAAAAAGGTACCATTACGCATCTCATATTCATTGAAATCTAAATTATATTAGACAAGCAAACAGTTAGGGCAATGCCCTCGGCACCAGAGTTTGTGGGTTCTATTACTTATGTTGGTATCTATGTTTTTAGCCGATCGAGATCGGCTTTAAACTGTAGGACCTGTCTAATTAGCCCTCGTGTAGGAAAAATGCAGTAAAGCTGAACCAACCAGTTTACCAACCAGTAATCAACCAATTAGTTTATATCATGTTCTTTAAATAGCGTTGATATTAAGCGTAGGATATTGTAACATACTACAAGCTTGACACCTGCTTTTCTATTTGTGGTGACGTTATACTTTTTTGGTCTTAATACCAAATTTTCATTCTAAGTTAAAGCCAAGGATTTAAATGATATTAATTTGAAAATAAGTTATAACTTATCTATCCATAGGAAAACTAAACAAGTATTGTAATTCTATTAAATAAAATTTTAAGCATATTCAACAACTTATCAATTAAACATTTTAAATCTTGTTTAATAACAAAGGTAGAGCTGTGAATGTGTTTGAAAAAAAATAATACGATTGTTAAAGCTATCAGTGTATTGCTCTTAACTACTATTCATTCTGTCCTATAAAAATAATTGTATTTTAACTATTTTCTTGCATCATATTTTAGCTTTAATTGCGTATCTTCGAATTTTTTGTATAATTTACTTGCTTCCTTTTTTCATTCTTCAATAATATATTTATTTTCCCTCTACTCCTTCGAGAAAGTAATTCTATCCTTGTCGAGAGAAATCAGTTTCTATTAATTATGCTAGAGTAGATGTAATAGAGAGAAGTAATTTTTTAATTTTTGTGTTCTGTTTTCCTGTAAGATAACACGTTTATTGCTCAAAAAATAAATTTAATGGAATTTAATGCAAATTTTAAAAAAAAATTTAATTTCCAGAGAGTAAGTTGTTTTAAATTTTAATTTTGTACATTGAAAAAAAGTTTTCTCTCAGTGACTTATATTTTCGCTAATCAGTATGAATAAATAAGTTTACAAATACTCTTTTTACAGAACCAGCACCAATTTATCCAAAGAAGAAGCTTTTTACCTTATTTCTAGATTAATCCCACTTTTTGGAAATTCATACATTAAAAATATCTTGAACTTTGACAGAGAAATTCTTTAAAGAGAAAAAAATATGATTTTGGATAACTATTTTTAACTTACTGGAGAAGAAATGTTGATTTTCACTTATACGCTTAAAAATTTTGTTCTACATTGTTTTCTATCATTCATTTGATTAAAACACTAAATACGTGCTAGCTGCTCACTAAAAATGTTAACTTTTTCTTGAAAAATAAAATCTTTTAATTACAGGTCCAAACCATCCCTAATGTTTTCAAACAGGGACAGACTTCAGAAATTTTTCTTCCTCTTCTAATCTTGACTCTACTTAACTAGCAAAACATTTTATCCTAAATGCTCAAAAATTTGTTTGACTCTAAAAAATGGAAATTTTATAATAGCTGTACAATATTTTTATCTAGTGATGGATAAATTAAAGAAATAATTTATAATGTATATTCTGAAAGTGAGTGTATAAAATGTTCATTGAAGGGTCATTTATTGGAGATCATCGATAGCGTTGAAGATCATCGAAAGCGTTGGAGATCATCGAAAGCGTTGGAGATTTTTTCTCCAAATTTGATTTCATTTGGCTTTATATTCACCCACTGTAATGTTCAGAAAATTTTTAAGTAACGAAAAACCAGCTGTCGTATTTTGATCAGAGCATGTCACTTCGAACAAATTTATGTATCCACCAATAAACCAAAAAAAGCCACAACAGGAACACACTGCCCCTGATTAAGATTAGATCATAATATCTACAATAAAAAAATAAACGGTGTTTCAAACTAGTCAGTAGTTCTTCATTGCGCAAAGAGGAATTTTGTGTGATTGTTTCTAAGGACAACGCAAAACGGATGATCATTAAAGAATTGGGAAAAAATAGGTGAAACAAATCGAAATTTCAGAAAACACTGTGGGAGACACCAGCAAAAGTTAGCCCATGAAATGGGAAAAAGAGAGTCCAATGACCAGCAGTACAAAAAAAATCATGCTTTTCAAACCATCTGTGGACAATGTGAGTTTTAAGGTATGGGTCATTGTTCTGCTAGAAGCATTTATCTCCAGTTGGGTTAACCATTAACGTAACTGTATGTACTTGGTTAGAGACGATCTCAGATCTCAGCATCTGTGTTCGCTCGCTTATGCCTTTTTTTCAAGCAACTTCATAGCCTCTCAGTCTCTGAATTAATTTCTCTCTGAAAAAATCTATATCATTTTCTACCTTTTTCCTTCTAACTTTTTGGCATATCCTTTCTCGTTGCCTCATTGGGTAAATAATTTCTTTCCCCTATCATTTTATTGGTCTGGGTTTTTTTTATAACTTTCTATCCTCCACTCCGGAGTCGTTCCTTCAAGTTCTCACAGACGGGGAAAAACACACAGGCCATTTTTGCCTAATTTCGCGGGGAGCGTCTCTTCTCCGTTGGTTTCACATCTGGACCGCGACGTGAAGCCTTCAATCAGGATCCCTGGAATTGTCTATTTTCCCTTTCGGGCATTCGTTTGGCCCGTTCTCGGCTGCTGGATATCGACATTACTGAACATGAACTTCCTGTCGGAAATTAGTCCTTTTTTCTTCTTGTACTCTCTCCCTTCTTCTGTTATCTTACCTACTGTCTTCTGTAATTACATTCATTTGTCCAGTCCGTTCCTCGACTTCCTGTTTCCTTACCGCTTCTATGCCCTGCTATCATTTTTCCAATTAACGAACCTTTTGCATCTATTCTTCCATTCCCTTCTTCGAGGTTTCCAGTGTCGTAAAAATCCCTCGACACACACACACACACACACACACACACACACACACATATATATATTGTAATGACTTGGTGCCTCTTTTCACACCCGGAATTTCTGGGAAGGCCTGGCGGCAAGACGGCCATTATTCCCCTACAGTATTCATCGGTGACAGTCGTTTTGTCACCGAGTTGTGGCAGACGCCGCGTCGCCATCGGACAATTAGGAAGCCGTCTTCTGTAAAGAATCCTCCCTCCATGCAGACAAAGCCTGTCCGGAGGAAAAACGTTTAGCCTTTAGCGGAAGACGCGGAATAGTTTGAAGACGGTTTACAGAAAGGAAATCAAGAGAGCCGCTTCAACCACCCACAGGCGTTTGTGAGGGTATATATTCGCCACCTTGATGTAAATGGGGGCAGATGACCTTTTTTTTACAGGTGTGAACAACCTCCATCGTCGGACGTGTGCCAGAGACGGAGAGCCTGCTGTAACCCTCTCATGATGTCCTGAACCCCGCGAAATAGCCTCAGATAGTGCTTATCTTTTTTGTAATTATTGTATAAAGCCTATATTTAATCGGGATGCAAATAAAGCATTTTGTAAATATTAAAGGCTGTCAGTCTTAGTTTTAGGCAAAGTCCTTACAGACTGTTATTAACTGGTGTCAGAAGAGTCATAGGATATCAGTGATGAACGAAAGGATTACAGGTAGGCCGATTCTTTTTATCAGATTCTGGCTTTGATTTAATAACTAAATAATGGTTTTGTATAAATGCAATAAGTAAAAATTATTTTATTGTGTTTTTAAATGGTATATTTATAAGTAGCCATTTAGAGTTCGCATTAAGAACTAATATTTTAGAAATTTTGATGAATTAAATCAATTTCTGTGTTTTTTTAAATGGTATATGTACAAGTTAGCCATTTAGAGTTCGTATTAAGAACTGATATTTTATTTTAGAAATTTTGATGAATTAAATCAATTTCTGTGGGTTTTTTAAATGGTATATGTACAAGTTAACCATTTAGTGTTCGTATTAAGAACTGATATTTTAGAAATTTTGATGAATTAAATCAATTTCTGTGTTTTTTAGATGGTATATGTATAAATAGCCATTTAGAGTTCGTATTAAGAACTGATATTTTATATTAGAAATTTGGATGATTTAAATCAATTTCTGTGTTTTAATGGTGTATGAGTTAACCATTTGAAGTTCTAAGTAGGAACTATTGTTTTAGGAATTGTGATAAGTAAAACCAATTTCTATGTGTTTTTATGGTATATGAATGAGTAACCAGTTAGTGTTCAAGTAAAGAACCAATATTTTGTTTGTTAGGAATTGCAATAAGTTTAGCCAATTTCTGTGTTTTGTTAATTGCAAATACTGTATGTTTTTCTCTATTTTTAAAGAAAGTGAATTTTTTTTTGCAGTGTTTATTTAGTATTTTTTTTCTTTTAATAGTAACAGATATATTTAAGTTTCTTATGCTTTGATATTAACAGTGATAATTTAGTATTTGTGTATTACTGTGTGAGAAATCTATATAGAGCATTGATTAATTTGAGAATTCTGTTTATGTGTATTCTGTGTAAGAGTTCGGTATTTTGATTTGATAGGTATTGAGTAAATTGTGAATGTTTATATTGTGCGGTGCTAGTTTGGTGTTCATAAGGGCTAAAATTATAGTTCGGTCTAAAATTGATCAGTTTTGAACTTGTTAGTTCCGGTTAGGACACATACCGTAGGAAGGTATTGCTAGTAGCTGAGGAAAACTTTATTGGTTATCATACAGTTAGTTACCCTAAATTTAGAAAAATGTCCTTTTTAAATAAGGGTAAGAAAGGGGATCTTTTAGAGCTTTTAGAAGAGTTAGGAGGACTAGCTGACGATACGCTTAAGATTTTCGAAATTAAGAAGATCATTACAGAAAACGAAAATTACGTCGAAGAAGACGCTAGACTCGCACTAGAGCGTATTATTGAAGATAGAAAGGAACGAGAAGAGAGAGAGAGAGAAAGAGAAGCGAAACGAGAAGAGAGAGAGAGAGAAAGAGAAGACAAAATTCGTCAAGACCAACTTACTCTCGAAATAAGGAGACTGGAGTTAGGAATTAATGGAGACAATAGAGCCCGAAATGGGAGGGACAGAGATGCAGGCGCAACTCAGAACATTCAGCTCCTTAAAACCATGCAGAAATTTGACGAGAAACGGGACGAAATGGGCCTGTATCTAATTAATTTTGAGAGAAGAGCAGAGATGGCGGGAGTCCCTAAACAAGATTGGGTGCCATATTTGTTAGGGGTACTAACCCCAGAAATTTCCAACATGATGGCCAGAGAATCGCCAGAACAGGCAAAAGATTATGACTACGTAAAAGAGATGATTCTCCAGAGATTTAGGATGAATACAGAAAAATTAAAACAACTGTTTTATCGCCATCCTAAACTCGCAGATAAGTCATGGAGGAATTATGCCCATGAGCTTAGTGGCTATTATGATGAATGGATAGCAGATTTAGAAATCACTACATTTAAGAAACTGAGAGACCTACACATAACGGAACAGATGAAGAGACGGGTACCTGCCGATATAAAAGATCATTTTTTGGAGCAGTGGATGCAGATTAATACTCCTTTAGAATTAGCGGAAAAAATAGATAAGTATGAAAGCTTGCAAGACAGTTTCCGAACAAGAGAATTCCCAAAGGATCAGAAGTCCACAGATAAAATTAATAAGCCATTTAAAAATAACCATAATTTTAAGGAAGAGAAGAAAGAAAAAAAAGATGTGGAAAAAGAAGCTTCTAGTGGACAAAACAAGGAAAGAAATTTTGAGAAAAGAAAACAGCTCCGTTGCTACGAGTGTGGTTCGTATGACCACCTGAGACCACAGTGCCCTAAACTTAAAGAGACGGAAATTATCGCGGCAACAGAAACTAGTGGAGGAGACTCGAGTGGCGTGATGACTCCATATATCAGTCAGGGAGTCGTTAATGGAAAATCTACGTCTATTCTGAGAGACACAGGAGCGAGCATTGATCTGATTTCTAAAAATTTGGTACAACCCCATATGTACACAGGAGAGCACGTTTATGTCAGTGCACCTGTGTTAGATTCATCCGTTTGCTTACCTATAGCAGAGGTCGATTTAAAATGTGAATGGGGCCACACCAGAACTAGAGCAGCTGTCAGCAATACGGAATTCGAGCAGAAACACTATTTGTTAGGAAATAAAACGGCATCCTTGCTTGAGAAGATCAACAGGAATGTTGAAGTTCCGGTGAAAAGTACTGTGCAAACTCGGGCCGAAAAACTAAAATTTGATAGAGAAAGACGAGACACGGGAGATGAAATAACGAGAATAGCGCAAGTGATTCCCGGATCAGAAGCGGTAGAAGAAATCACTTCGGAAGAGAGCGCGACTATCTTGCCTCTCCAGGAGAAACAAATAATTACTCCCGACTTATTAAAGACTTCACCCGAAGAATTTAGAGTTGCACAAAGTGAGGACGAAGAATTAAAAGTAATTTTTGATAGAGCGAAAAAGAAGACGCCCGAAGAAAATAAGTACGTGGTGGTAAACGAGATGTTATTTTACCAGAAAAAAAATAACGATGGAACCACTAGAAAACTGCTTATTGTGCCTCGAAAGTATCGAGAGAAATTAAAAAGACTCTGCCACGAACATACTAACGTTCATTTAGGCGTTGCTAAGATGAAAGAATCATTAACTCAGTATTTTTATTGGCCATATTGTCACTTAGATATAAATGATTACGTGTCGGCTTGTGACAAATGTCAAAAGGGGAAATGTCCTAATGTTAAGAATACTGTGAAACGTCTTAACCGTGTTAATTCCCGCCGAACACCAGGCTAAGCCGAAGTTTAGTCGTAAAAGTTTAAAATGTATATTATAAGTATGTTGATTAATTGTAGTTTCAGTGTAAAAATGTGACCAGAAATTAATGTGTATTCGTTTGAGTAATGTTTTTTTTTATGAATTGTAACATGTAATTGTTTGTAAATTTGAACGACTCGACCATAGAAGTTGAGTTTTGCTTTAAAGGAAAATTCAGGTGAAATTCCTTTGACGTTATCATAATATAACGGTTTTGTAGTGGCAAACGCCATATGACGGTTTTATGTATGCCGTGTTGGAATGCCTCAGATAGGTTTTAATTAATGTTCAATTGTAACATTTTATGTTCTGTTTTGTTTGTTGCATAAGCCAGTAGAATGCCTCAGAAAGGTATGGGCTAACTTTTAAATGCAGATGTGTATGTTTTTGTGTATACCTAAGAAGGTAGTAATTGGAGTCAAAATGCACTCCGTACGGTGTTTGAATACCGCAATTGAATGATTTATTGTGAAATCGATAAGTTTTGTCTGAAGAGTTGTTACGACAACAGATAAATGTAAGTGTTGTCAAAGAAACAAAGTGATTAACAGGAATGTGAAGTTTGTGAGTTTTTTTGATAAGGAATGAGCCAATGAGCTATTTTGTTATAATTTTATGTCAGTCAGTACTGAAAAATTAGACCCTAAATCGATTGTGAATCCTATAGTAGGATAAAATGAATATTTAAATTTAGGTCACTGATGACTGTCCACTTAAATGGAAAAGATTGGATCACAGGTAATTGTGAACGAATTAAGTTCCCTGATCCAGGATCTGCGGAATGCCGAGTATTAAATTGTTTTTATGGCTATAAGTGTTAAATGTATTAAAAGATAAGTAAGAAATTTAAAATTTTCATGTGTATTAGTAACCGTGATGATATGTTCTGTATGAAGTTAGGTATCCATTTTGGATTTGTGTTTAATTTTATTTGTGTAAAGTTGTTTCATGGTAACTGTGTTTAATATCAATTTGAGAATTTATTTGTGTCATGTGATCACAATTAAGGTAAATTATGGGATCCCAGTTGAGTGATTTACTAGTTATAATGTTTTTTTATGTAGTGTCATGTGTATGTACTAGTGTTCTATGAATTTAAATTTTTTTGATTGACATGTATTAGTATACGATTTTATTTAAAATTTTTGCCATGACTTGTTATATTATTGTGTAATTTTATAATTTCTTTGCTACGGCATGTTCTCTTATTAGAGATTTTAAAGTGCGTAAATTTTAGGTATAAATTCCTTTTGTTGTGCTTTTAAAAATAATACTTTGAAGTACAGTTAAAAATTTTCTTTCATGAAGGTAAAGCCAGAGTTTGATCAAAATTAACGGTCTACTCGTAATGTCAATTGGGTGTGCATTTGCCTTCGGGAAAAGTTTTTATAATTGAAATTGTCCTGAGAAGGACCATGTTTTTGTTCTGTTTTTTGCAGGTGAAACTCTCTGCAGAAAAACATCTGGGGAGGGGAGGAATTTAGTCTGTAATAACTTGGTGCCTCTTTTCACACCCGGAATTTCTGGGAAGGCCTGGCGGCAAGACGGCCATTATTCCCCTACCGTATTCATCGGTGACAGTCGTTTTGTCACCGAGTTGTGGCAGACGCCGCGTCGCCATCGGACAATTAGGAAGCCGTCTTCTGTAAAGAATCCTCCCTCCATGCAGACAAAGCCTGTCCGGAGGAAAAACGTTTAGCCTTTAGCGGAAGACGCGGAATAGTTTGAAGACGGTTTACAGAAAGGAAATCAAGAGAGCCGCTTCAACCACCCACAGGCGTTTGTGAGGGTATATATTCGCCACCTTGATGTAAATGGGGGCAGATGACCTTTTTTTTACAGGTGTGAACAACCTCCATCGTCGGACGTGTGCCAGAGACGGAGAGCCTGCTGTAACCCTCTCATGATGTCCTGAACCCCGCGAAATAGCCTCAGATAGTGCTTATCTTTTTTGTAATTATTGTATAAAGCCTATATTTAATCGGGATGCAAATAAATCATTTTGTAAATATTAAAGGCTGTCAGTCTTAGTTTTAGGCAAAGTCCTTACAATATATATATATATATATATATATATATATATATATATACACATATGTGTGTGTGTGTGTGTGTGTGTAATGTCACGTTTACTCCAGTAAGTTTGCAATTATGTTACATATAACAAAATAATAAAATGCCAAGGAAGTTTCCAAATAAAATTATTTGAGATATAAGGTTCGTGGTGAATGGGCAAATATTATTAATTAAAAAGGAAAAAAGGACAGAAAAAGGAAAAGTTTTACGGTGATGAAGTGAATAATAGACATGACTGACTAAAGAAATCTATGATTTCAAGAGCGGTAGAGCCGTATACCGAATACGTAATTCTAAATCTATTACCTAAAAGTTAAATTTTTAAGTCTCATATAAATCTCATAGAATTTTTTTTGTTTAAAATGCAATAACATACTACGCTTTTCCTTAACAGTTTTAGAGCATGTACGTGTTTAAAACTAAACAAAAATTAATATTGGTATTAAGAATAAAATCCAAAAAATAAATGCAAAACTTCATTTAAATCACATATCCTCATTGACAAAAAAAATATTATTCAAATACTGGTTTTACAACAACAGGATTTCCCATTTGTTAAAAAAATTCTTGCTTAGACATCATATTTAATGTAAAGACTGTGCTCAACAGTCTGAATAAAGCTCTACTTGGAGCCCCTTACAGCCTATATTACGCACATTTCTTCTGGCCACTATGGTGTGATATACCCGTATGTAAAATATGTATAAAGTATGAGATTACAGATTTGTTCATTTTAGATCCACCTAAAACCAAACTACTTTTCAAATTCCGGAGGCTTCTTTAAATTTTCATTGTTTATTTCACATTTTATCACCATCGTGGGAGCTACAAAGTGCGATTACAACCACGCACCAACTCTTATAGGAACGCACACAACCATTTAGCACGTTTATCACTCCCCTGGCATTAAAGGAATAGCTTTTTGCCTCAACCGAAAACTTGATCCCCTAAAAGATCCCTTATGACCTTTGTGTGTGAAACTTAATACGATTTTCAGGCTTCATTGCCTTCATTTCTGTCATAAAACCTAATGCTTCCGATTTAAAGTTATTTGTGAGAGGTATCTACACTATATATTTTTGAGAGCTGAGTATATTTTCATAATAAACAAATAAAGAATCCTGATGCAAGTTTCAACTCCTTCTCTATAAATGTTCACTTTTACCTCGAACTCTGCAGTGCATGTGTTTTTAAATCCTCCCATCTGTTCACTTAATTTAAGAAATTATTGAACAGTTCACATGAATTTTTTTGTTCAACTATGGTTCCATTTACCAATTTGCTAGCGTTTATTACTTTTCTCTGCTGAACTCATAGATGAATAAATCTATATTTGACAGAGTATGCTGATATTTTTTTTTTGATAATTGAAAATTGATATTTCGTCTACAAGCAAAGTGAATTTTTGCATATAAAAAAAGCAACAGAAAACAAATGATACTGATCGTAGCAGTTCTAAATAAGCCAGGTTTAATATTTACACTTACCCACCACCCATTCAAACTATGAGCACTTTAGCAAACTCATACAAAACATACAACTTTCCATGCAGAACTTTTACATAAATAAAAAATACGCATAGATATTCTTGATGCCATTTACCAATTCACACAATTTTTTTTTCTTTTCAAATTCAGAAAACTTGACAGACGCTACGCCAAATAAAACGAGTTGAAATATTTCTATAAAAAAGTTATTTAAAAATCATACATTTTAAAAAGTCCCTACTTTTTAAAAATATGTTATCCATCTATTTATGTGGCTTTCAACGACTGTCCTCTAACATTTTCATAAGAGAATTCAAAATTATAGTTCTTTTTACGATAAAGTCAATTGGGGACAACTTCGGAGATATAATGGTATCAGAAAAAACTACATACTCGTTTTTTTCGTATTGTTAAGCATTTATTCCATAATTGTAAGATTTAAAATTTTTCTTTAGAATTTATTCATTTCTAAGTTGCATCTCCTGTCTCTTCATAGTATTTTATTGGGTAATAGGGCCAGGATTGATGAATCATGTAGCACAATCTTTCAAGCATTAGCGATTATTTATATTCATATGTGAAAAGGTTTTAGTAAGAATACTATCGTCTAATGCATATTTCAATGAAATGCCGAATAATAAAATCCTGAAGTTCAAGATTTCGAAAATAATTTTGTTTCATGCATAAATCTTTCACGGGCACTCAGGATAATCACTGGCAATCACTATAAAAATCTGCAAACATTAATAAGCTTTGATGTTCTGAAGATTGATAATATTGTAATCAATATATACTATATTTGCTGTATAAGTGTAAAAGACAATTTTATGCAATTTAAGTCATATATTAAAGTTATGTGTTACGGTCACAAGAATAGTGTAATGTAAGTACTACATTAGATTATTCATGTTGTTCATTAGGATATTTTTATGATTGAAGCTTAAGATCCTTTTTTCTCAAACAGCGGATCTTTATACATTTCATACAACAGGAATAGTTAAGATAACCTATCATTTTCCTTGTATGAAAAAAATTAATGTATCTTTCTATAAATAATCCTTAAATATATAAGTTTTTAAAACCGGGTTAAAAATGATTTAACAATTTCCCCTTTTTGAATAAAACAGGAAAAAATATTCAACTTATATGTCAATTTAAATGAAGTCAAAGTTCCAAATACTGCTAGTTGCACGTCGACGACATTTATCCTTTGTAGGGGAAAAATCTTACTCTATTGAAACTGTATTATGCAATAAATAATTTTCTGAGTTTTATATTATAGAATATCCGTTAAAAAATTCATAAATTTTCATAATAAACGTAGATGTCTTTATCAAGTATAAAATTCTATGCAAATAATACAGAAATTAATTGTTAATGTCATAAACGTCAATAATACGACTAGTTTTAAAGTAGCTACTTGTTGTGGTTGAATCAAAGTCCGGCACCGTATTTTTCTTTGGGTGTCACGACTGCACTCGTATTTTTTATCTGGCTAGACTTCATTGTATCTTATTTGCTATGATCTGATATTTTAAATTGACTCCTGCAGGAAAGGCCTATTCTTTTCGGGATATCATCCCGGCTGTCAAAAAAATTGGTCTTTCACTATAGTTAAACTTGCAGCCTGTATAATGAGCTCAAGATTTCTGCCCTGAATTTCGACTAAAAGAAAATCTCTGATGCACTGCCTTTTTCGCTGAAAATTCTTTTGTATAGACGCCGTGAAATCACTTGATATGAAATAATTAAATAAGAGAAGGGGGAATTTTGCTTCGAGTAGAAGGAATAGCCTGATTTTCTCAAACCTCTGCAGGGATTCGTTTGACTTCAAACCTCATTTTCCACAATTGATTTCTGCTTCTATACTTGCTACTTTAAATTACTTGAAATTTTTTGCTTTAACTTTGAAGAACAGTGAGATCAATACTTTTCCACCAGTATTTTACTCTAACTGCATCAAACAGAACAATTTTCTCATCTTTTCTAAGCTTATTCAATTTTGCTTTGCTGTTACAGATTTGTGCTCAGCCAATTTCGGATATAAACCATGCAAGGTTTAAAACCTACAGCCGCTAATTTTATTTTAAAGCACACCCACTTCATTTTTTTTTGTAATCATATAGCAAGAAATAGTGAGGAACAGAGTTTGAAAACATTTAGTTGTCTGGGGATGAAATTAATTTAACATTATTGAAGCTGCAAATCAGGCACTTTTAATTAAAGAGGAACAAATTTACCTTTGTTACTAGAAAAATATGTATCCTTTATACTAGTGCTGTCAAAACGCGAATGTAATTAGATTTAGCCCCTTTCTTTCGTGTTCTAACGATAAAATTACATGAAAGAGTTTTAAATATATTCCCATCATACTTTAAAGAATTAAATTTATTGTGTTGCCGTCTGGCAACGCAATGATTTTAGAAATTAAGTTTTTTTTCGATTTTAAAATCAATGTTTTTCAGAGAATGTCGCTGTAAATGTATCATTCTGAAGGGAAAGAAGCAATTTGTCATTTCAAACCAGTAGTAAGTCTTTGTAGTTCACTCAATTAAGAAAAATTTAAGATATATATATATATATATATATATATATATATATATATATATATATAAATATATATTAATAAAGCAAGGTCCGGATCTGTCTGTCGGTCACACTCCTCCGGGTGTAACCCTCAGTGTGTGCGGCCTATGAAACTTAAAGCCATGAAATTTGGCACACGGGTAGTGCAGACTATGGGAAAGTGCACCTCGAAGCCCGAATTTTAAATTTTATTCTAGAAAATGTTTTATTTTTTGTTTTGTGGGATATTTTATTGTTGTCGTCAGTGGACTTTGAGCAGTAAGAGACTTTTTAAAAAAAGGAATAAAAACCCTTTATTCAGAATAAAATTTTTTAAACATTCTAATGGAATAAGCTCTGCAACAGAAAAAAAATAAAATATCGGCATATAGAACTTTACATTGCCCTAACTTAAAACGACATCGCTGCTCAAGCGATTTACTGCCCGATGTTTGCTGCAGTCTGCTTCAGAGAGTAGAACAGTTAGCTTTTTATACCAATCCACTCTGCATATTTCCCTTTGCCAAACACGGTTAGCGAAGAGTGGACTGCCAACCCTGCCACATCCTCCTGCAGACGCACGTCACGGCCGTGTAAAAGTGGGAAGAATGCTTCGGATAACGCACTTTCCTAACAATGGCCCTCCTCTTCACACTTTTACTTAATTAAAAAAAATTCGCCTAGCACATGGTGCAGAAAATATTTTACATTATTTTTCAAGTTCAACAGTAAAAACAACAATACTACAAGCATAAACAAAATATCTGCATAATTAAGTATAAACATTCACAATCAAATAAACATGCAGTATGAACATATAGTATACACAGTACTATACTATATGTTCTGAAAATGAAACAATGTGCTTAAACAGTATATATATATAAACATATGCGTTCACAACAAAAAAAAAAACATACAATTCATTTTACATCAGCAACTGACCTTAGTTGCAAAAATTGAATAAAGTAAAACAAGTTAGAAATATTATGTTAAGTCCATACAAACTCGAAAATTTGAGAGAAAGTTCTTTAAAATTTAATCACTCCCCTCAAAAATATTTTAAATAGCATTCAAAAGCTTGAAAACAAAAGTTTGAACTTAAAGAAAATCAATGTTATATAAAAGTTCAAGTTTATTATATTTACGTTAAAGTCGTTATTCATTAAATATAAGGTCTCGTAATAGTACAGTTTGAAGCTTACTTATAGGTTTGGTAAAAGAATCTGCAAGATTATTTTTACTATGAATATAATGAACTTTAAATGATTTATTAAATCCCTGATAAAAAAAACAACTTAATATCTATATGCTTAGTTCTGTAATTCTCTGTTGGTGACTTTAAAAATTCTATGGAGGCCTGATTATCACCCATTAAATGACATGTACCAATAGTTTGAGGGATTATTACTTTTTAATTGCATTCGTGTAAAATTCTTTTAAACCAAAGCAGTTCTTTAGCCGCATCTGTTAGTGCTACAAATTGCGATTCCATAGAACTTAAGCTAACTGATTTTTGCTTATTTGTTCTCCAGGCAATGGGGGCTTGGTCTAAAAATATTATTTGGCCTCCCATGGATGTCCTATCATCCCTATATTGCCAAAATCAGCATCGGAATATGCAGTTAAATCCAAGTTTGTAACATTTGAAATATTCAACTTTAACTGCCTAGTAGCAAAAGCATAACCTAGAACTTTCAATAGTCCATTACAGTGGGCTATGCCTGAGTTCTCCTGATACTGAGAAAAAATATTAACTGCATACGCTATATCAGGGCGGGTTCTACTGGCTAAAAATGATAAACTACCTATTTAGCTTCTATACGGAATATCACGCATTGTTTGAGTTTCCTGTTCGGTCTGTGGGGATTGTGTTTTTGTGTAAAGTATGCCTTTGGCAATTGGAAGTGAAGACATTGAAAAATCAAATTCTTCATAGCTTTTACAAAGTTCATCGATATAGCTACGTTGGTGAATCAACAGAGAACCATTGGTCTCTTCGAATTCCACACCTAACAGCCTCTTAGTTCTTCCTAATACCTTTAAATCGAACTTTTGTTTTAAAAGTTCTAACACTTCTTCTACCCAACTTACACAGCTACCGAACACAGCTACGTCATCGACATATAGTAACAAAATTACATTTCCTTGGTATGTGTAAACACAATTGCACCATTTAAATTTTTGAAATCTCAGATCTTTCAAAACTTTATGAATTTCAAGAAACCAGTCTCTGCCGCTTTGGTGAAGACCGTAAATTGCTTTATTCAATAAACAAACCTGATCTTTCCCAGTTTGATAACCTTGCGGCTGTTTCATGAAAATCCGTTGCTTTAAAGTTGCATATAAATAAGCACACTTTATATCGCATTGTACGTGAACCCAATTATTTAAACATACTAAAACCGAGAAGAAAAATCTTATAACTCTAACGTTAACTACGGGGCTGTATACCTCGTCGAAACTTTCCCCGCGAATCTGGCGAAAACCTTGAGCCACGAGTCGAGCTTTAAACAATTCGACGTTCCCCGATTCGTTATGTTTCAACGTATACACCCAGCGACATCCTAAGATTTTCTCCTTATCGGGTTTATCAACTAGGTCCCAAACTGCGTTCTTTCATAATTTTTAACTCGTCTTTCATTGCCTCAACCCACTGCTTTTTCTGGGGAGATTTTATAGCTTGAAAATAATTTTTAAGTATAAAAATGTCCTTATCTAGCCATGCACTTGCAAGACTTGCACGTGATCCTGGTTTTGGGTTAACTAATCCTGAGAAGTCGTTTGCCCCGCTAAAAAAGAACATATTTGGATCAAATTTCAGGTTTTTCTTTAAGCAATATTTTCTTACATCATAATTTGACCTTAACATTTTAGTTTTTCCTTGCTCATAAAACTATATATATCTGTTTTCTTGCCATCTTTCCTAGGTACTGCTTTCCTAATCCAGGTTACTTATTTAGGGGATTCCCAAGACCTCAGATGAGTCTGGTGAGAATCTACGCTAGTTTCTTTGTCGTCGGAATCTATACTAGAGTCAGAACTATCAGAATCACTTACATTTTTATCTATAATTTTAAATTGGTCCAGGACGCTTTCCTCTACATTCACCTTTTCCTGATTGTTTTCCCTATCATGACTAGATTTTTCTTCTGCTGTAAACTTGACATTAATGGTTTCCACTATCCGTTTTTCCTGAGGTAACCATACTCTCTATCCTCGGGTTTTCTAACCATACCCGACTAGTATACCGTTTTTAGCACGCATATCTAATTTCCTTCTCAACTGTTTAGGAATACCGACAAAAACTGTGCTACCAAAAGGTCTCAGGTGTTTAACGGATGGTTTTTGACCACCATACAATTCAAAGGGGGTTTTATTTTGCCCCTTGTGGAAAATCCGGTTCCAGGTATATACAAAACACATTAGGGCTTCTGCCCAAAAACCCTTACTCAAATGACTATCCTCAGGCAAAACTTTTATTCCATCTACAAGCGTATAATTAAATCTCTCAGCTAGGCAATTTTTTTCTGAGGTGTAAACATTTGAATGTTCATGCCGAACACCCTGGCTATAAAAAGCTTTTCAAATTGGGTGTTTACAAATTCAAGCCCGTTGTCAGTGCGAACACTAACAATTTTCGTATTTAAGAATCGTTCTGCCCGTTTCTGAAATCTTTCGAATGCCTCAAAAACATCGTTTTCATTTTGAAGAGGGAAAACTGGAATTTTACGCGAGAAATCGTCAATAACAGTCAGAAAATACCTGAAACCTTCTTTAGTGGTATAGAGCATAGGTCCACACAAGCCCATATCAACTAACTCCAAAGGTCTTTTCGAACGAATTTTAAATGTGGGCTTAAAAGATACCCTTCTACCCTTTGCTATTTTACACACCTCGCAGTCAGGAAATTTTCCACTTAATTTAGGTAAGCCTTTAACACTTTCCCGTGTTGACGTATCTTTTATATAGTTAGGATTGATGTGGGAATACCTAATATGCCACTCCTTTAGTATCTCTCCTTGGGTTAAAGCAGCTAGAGGGGTATCCTCCTGAATTGAATTTTGGGGATAACACACATAAAGGCCATTCTTATTTTTAGCGTTAAATATTTCATTTTTATCTTTATAAACATTAATTTTCTGATTTTTACATAGCATGTGGTATCCTAATTTATCTAAGGGAGAAAAAGCTATTAAATTCCTTCTTAACGAAGGTGAGTACAAAACATCTTCTAAGATTAAAATATCATTTTTAAAAATAAGTTTTATGTTTCCTCTCTCTTATATCGAACATGTTACATTATTTAAAGCTACCACTATATTTTGATTGCGGCATTTCTTAAAGTTGAGAAAGAAAATCTTATCATTACAAAAATGGCGAGTAGCTGCTGAATCCATCACCCACTCTTTACCTTGCATTTCTTTCACACAGTTAGTCTCTAGCAAGAAACTGGTGCCGGGTGGCTTCCGGGTACTCTTCTTCGTCTCCGATGACTTGCTTTTATAGCGACTCGAGCAATGGCGTCTCCAGTGTCCTGGGCGTCCACACCCTAAGCACTTTCCTGAGTACTTCCTCGTTTTTTACGGAACCTCAGTCTCTGGATTGGAAGGAGGATGAGTAGCTGTTCTGGGTTGTGATTTTCTTTTTATCATCATGGCTTCCTCGCTCTTGTCCTGCTCACGTTGCTGTAGGCGCGCTTCTTCTGAAATTAACTCTTTGAGAACTTTTTCGAAAGTAAAGTCCTTCTCAGGCCATCTATATATAATCAGGATTATTCCTTCATACTTATCGGGTAGATATCGTATCAACTGGAATGACTCCTCAAATTGATCCTTTTCTCTATTGATTTCTTTCAGTTGTCTCACGATTCTCTGGAGTCTGACAGCATACATGTATATAGCTTCATTTTTTCCGGCCGGCAGTTATAAAATTCATCTGTCAACATTATTGCTCTTGCCCGGGAATCCGGTTGAAAATGTTGTTTCAGTTTTGGCCACCGGTCATCCCTTATATTATTGGGCGAAAGTCAGACTCCACTCCCAGGTATATAGTTGTAAAAGGTCGTTTCATCCGCAGTTGATAATCTTTAACCTCTTCATACGTAGCCTTTTCGTCTGGCTGTTTCTCTTTGCCTAGGACAATGTCCCTGCAACCTCGGTCCATCAAAACTACGGCCATGTTGCTGCTCGATGAGGTATAATTATTTCGGTTGAGCTTCTCTATCGTGCCTATTTCAGTCATCTTCACAGTTTGGATTGTAATGGAAATCTTTAAAATAGCTCTTCACGGAAAACTTTTATGGGGCCCACCGTCTCAATACTACTCTAATAGGTCTCTGGGCCCATAACCCTGTTGTCGTCAGTAGACATTGAGCAGTAAGAGACTTATTAAAAAAAGGAATAAAAGCCCTTTATTCAGAATAAAATTTTTTAAACATTATAATGGAATAAGCTCTACACAAGAAAAAAAATATCGGCATATAGAACTTTACATTGCCCTAACTTAAATCGACATCGCTGCTCAAGCTATTTACTGCGCAATGTCTGCTGCAGTCCGCGTCAGCGACCATAGGACCATAGGAATATTGGTCTAACTGCACTACCTGGGCCACTCCCTCAAGTGCAGGCTTTCAGAAAGCAAGCAGCGGGGAACCTTAATTGGACAGAAAGTAGAGAATGAAGAAAAGTGATTGGAGCGCTCAGGATCTTTGCGTTCAATGCCTTCACCTGGAATCACTGAAGCGATCCAGCATCGGGCAGGACAGTAGGAAAGAGAATAAAATACTGTAGAATTCTTCCTGGAAATGGGAGAGAAAATGGCTTAACTACAGTAGTAAATAGGAGAGAAGGAAGTTTAAGGATAGCAACAAATAATATTTATTTTGTTTTGTAATTTTTATTATTTTTTTGTCTTAGCAAAGCTAAGTATCATTTTTCATTTTTATAAGAAGCAGACAAGGGACAAAATTAAGAAAGAGAAAGGATGGCTCTAGGCCTTTTCCTGTTTTGGGGATCAGCAGGATCATAATTTGAAAATTCTAATAGTAAATCATTGTCTATAGACTTGTGAAAGTTAAAAGCTAATTTTTGAATGTAATTTCGAATAGCTGGGAGTCTAATTTCCTTATAGATGTCAACATTTCTAAAGTACCAAGGGGCATTAACGATTTGCCTAATTGTGCTGCTTTGAGCGGTTGCTAATTTCTCAATGAGCGTTTTTGCACAGTATGACCATGCTGGCCCTCCATACATAATAATAGGACGAAGGTAAGAAATATACAAGAGCAATTTGTTACTAATACTTAATTTGCTGTTTCGAGAAATTAAGGGGTAGATTAACCTGCGAGCTGCTCGAAACTTGTCCCTAATATGTGTTACGTGTTGTTTCCAAGTGATATTTTTGTCAAGAATAACGCCGAGGTATCTTACAGTGTCAGACCAGGGGATTTTAGTATTACCTATTTGAATTTGATGATTTTGGAATGTCTTTTTAAGTTTAGATGTGAATAGTACAGCAACACACTTCTCAGAGTTAATTTTAATTCACCATTTGTCGGGCCAGTGTTGAATGGTGGTCATGTGTTTATTAACATTTTTAACGGCATATTTAAAATTTTTGCAAGTGGACTACAGGGCTGTGTCATCAGCGAAGATAGCTAGATTAACATTAGTGTGTTGGGGAATATTGTTTACGAAAATGTTAAAAAGAATTGGTGCCAGAACGCTGCCTTGTGGTAAACCACTATGAATTTGGAGTTTTTCAGAACGTTGACCTTTAACTTTGACCTGGAAGGTGCGATTGTTGAGGTAAGAAATTAAAATTTTGATGATTTGAGGGGGAAAGTTATAATTAATAAGTTTATGAATTAAGCCGTCAATCCAATCTTTATTTAAAGCAAGTGCAACATCAAGGAACAGGGCAGCAGTGGATTGTTTATTTTTTCTTGCTTTAGTTAAGTGTTCGGTGAGGCGGTAGACTTGATGAGGGGCAGAAAGGGATTTTCTAAAACCAAATTGGTAAGGGATGAGGATATGATTATTTTCAAAGTGTTCATTAATGAATCTAGCAATAAATTTTTCAGTAATTTTGCTGATGGAGTTAAGAAGACTAATGGGCCGGTAACTAGTGGGGGAAGAGGGTGGTTTGTTCGGTTTAAGAATGGGGACGATGATAGAGTTTTTCCAGCTATGTGGAAAGTGTTCAAATTTGAAAATGGAGATAATGACAATAGTAATTTTGAAAATGTATTTATAGGGTAGTATTTTAAGAACAGTGTTGTTTATATTGTCCTCTCCAGGGGATTTGCGTTTAGGAAGTTTTTTAATGATTTCGCGAACGTCATTTGGGACAATGTAAGGAGTAGGGCTATCACGAGGAATGTTAAGGAAGAGGTTTGAACTATTTTTAACAATATTTTCAGTGCTTGAGTTAATGATAGGATTGGGGGTGAAGTTTTTAGCGACGTTTTTGCCAATAAGATTACATTTATCAGCCTCAATAAGGGCTTTCGAGTTGTGTTCGGGGTCTTTTAAAGGCGGAATGGTACGATATTGGTTTTGAAACGTTTTGCGGCTCGCCAAATGGAGTTATCCGTAGTATCAAGGGATTCTAAATAATTTTGCCAGTTTTTGTTAGATTGGTCTCTGAGATAAAATTTAAGATCTTCCTGAGCTTTATTCATGTTAGTTTTATTTTGGAGAGTTCTATTAATTTGCCAGTTTTTGCGCGCTCTGTTTTTATTATTAATTAAGATTTTGAGATGATGATCTTGATGGGTTTTAACTTTAGGAGGGATAATTTTGGTCCTGGTTTTAATACAATTATTGATATCCGTGGTGATGCTGGCGACAAGATTTTCAAGATCATTAACATTATTGACAATGGGGGGAATGTAAGGGATTTTATCAAGATCACTAGTAAATTTTTTCCAGTTAATTTGTTTAGTATAATTTATGATTAAGGGGTTGCGGTCAAGTGGGATTTTAATTTCAACAGGGTTATGATCTGAAGAGAGTTCACAAAGGGTGTTGATAGTAAGATCTTGGGGGAAGCCCTTAACCCATTTAAGACTGGCGTTGCGAAAACGCAACATTAATTTCTGTATTTTTTAAAGGCATGTTCAAAATTTTGTACGTCTGAAGTAACATTTTTATTTTATTCTCTATACTTCAATTGATCATAATAATTTTTTTGTTTCTTCATTTCCCCACTTTTAGCACTTGCAAAAAATTGTTTTTTTCTGGTGTTTTGAAAGGGAAAAAATGACTATTTTCAAATAATAACCTTAGATAGCAGCATATGATAAATTTCCGATTTGATGCTTGTTCCGAGTTTACTAGAGACTAAAGAACAAAATGGCTTCAGCAGATAAATCATAATTTTTGTTTTTATGTTTCTCAATTCATATTTTTAAAAATGTTACGAAAACGCAACATCAGTCCAAAGTGTATTACTTATTTCCAATGTGTTTTATTAGTGCTGCCTAGTTTTTCATGCAGTAAATTGGTATTGTTTGCATTTCGGATAAGTTTGTCTCTAGAAAAAAGAGATTTTTGACATTGGAAGAGACATTGGAGTATTTTCATGGCCTAGATGATTATATTTCAGAATCGTCCTCAACAGAAGCTAATGAGGAACCATAATTCGTCATTATCCCTCCAGATCCGGATGATTTGACGGATGAAGAAGCTATTGATGATAATATTTTATGTGAAAATGTCGAATCACCTAAAGACATTGCAGGTGAAATCGACATTTTTTTTCTAATAAATGTAAATGTAAGCAATATAGTAAGAAAAAGGAGCATATTGTATGGGAAAAAGGGAGACTCTACATGGATGTAATGAATTCTAAAATAAGTTTATTAGAGTTTAAGAGATCTATATCTTTGAGAGAGCCATATCTTTGATAAAAAGGCTTGAAGAAATGCAGAGGAATTATGTTTTACCTGAAACTTCACATATTGGAAGACCATCTTCAGTTCAAAATCTAATTCTCAACGAAACTCGGAAAAACCGTATAAGCCATATTATTACTAAAAATAGTGAAAATAAACAAAAAAATGTAAACACTGCAAAAGTCAAACAATTTCTGTATGCAATAAGTGTAATGTACCTCTTCATGCTAAATGTTTCAAAGATTTTAAAATTTTTAAAAAAAATTTATAATTTTAAATTTTTGTATTTTTAAAATTTTTATATCGCTTTGGACTGATGTTGCGAAAACGCAACATTTTGTAACTCTCGTAAAAATAAATTTAATTTTATGGAAACAACTTATTTGTGCAATTAATGTTCTAAGAAGTGTTAAAACACTGTTTGGTAAATTTCCAATAAAGGAAACATGGAGCGGTCCTAAATGGGTTAACGAGAGCAAAGTCAATGATGCTACTGCTATTGTTACTAAAGTGAGTGGGGAGGGGAGGAGCAATAATATCAAAATTAGTTTTACTGGTGAAGTAGTAGATAATGTTACCATAATAATTATGTGTAGTACAATTCCATAGTTTGTGTTGTGCATTAAGGTCTCCGAAGATGAGAGTGTTAATATTTACAGTGTCAAGAAGATTAAGGTCATTTTTAATGTCAGCAGTTTTAAAACCTGGCGGGATGTAAGTTGAAATGATGGTGTAATGGGGGAGGTTATGGAATTTAACAGTAACCGCAGTAGCATTAATGGCTTTAAGAGGTGGGAGAATAATTTTATGGTGTGGAAGGGAATTTTTGATTTGAATGGCAGTGCCTCTCATGGAATGTAAAGGATTAATGTGGTCATTTCTATACGTAGTATAATTAAAAAGACGGAGGTTATCCCCAGGTCTGAGATGTGTCTCTTGCAGAAGAATTATGTCAGAACTATGCTCTTGTATAAAATCTTTGAACTCAAAGATACGAGCGCTGATACCATTGGAGTTCCATGCCAAAACGGAGAGAGAAGAAGAGGCCTTTAACCAGTTTTAGGGAACGCTTTATTAAAACCGTTGAAGAGCTAAAAGATTTATCTCCAGCGGTTACAGAATTTTTAATATTAGCTCTGGTGGCTCTGAGATTAGTTAGAATTTCGGAGAAGTCCGAAATACCTAGATCTTCAATTATTTCATTAATTATGGCTGTTACTTCCTGATATTGTTTGATAAGAAGAAAACTGTTGTTAGGATTTTTCATGGGAGTTTGATTAATTGGGGGATTTTCCTGATTAATTTCTGGGGTATTTGGGTTTACTGAATTATTGGTGTTGGTACTAGCCATTTGAGCAAAATTTAAATTAGTCCGCTTCAGCGATAGAACAGTTGGCTTTTTATACCAATCCACTCTCCATATTTCCCTTTGCCAAACACGGTTTGCGAAGAGTGGACTGCCAACCCAGCCACGCCCTCCTGCAGACGCACGTCACGGCCGTGTAAAAGTGGGAAGAATGCTTCGGATGACGCTTTTTCCTAACATTTATGTTTTTTTAACTTCAGATTGCGATATCTCGGCAAAAAATGATCGTAGAATTTTGATCTTTTTACAGTCTAAGACTACATACATTTCTCCTTCAAGCAAGACCTCATTTGTTTAAAAATAATTTAAAACACACTAATGTTTTCATCAAAATATTAAACCCACTTATTCGTAGAAATTTACGCCTTTTGAGGATCTATGGTCGATGCTCGTCGAGTTTTTATCTTACGAAGAAACTATTTACATCATCTGGAAGATGAAAGCTTTCTCATTCATATAAACCTCATTTCAAGTCTCTATCTTAAAATTTCGATTTTTAATTGAATTTTAAAGAACGATACTTAACAAACTTTCTACCGGTTCTTCAAACGTTAAGAACGGCAAATTCTCCCCTTGGGTTGTAAATAACGATTGAGTCATCCATTCACTTGATTCATTGATCGTCTTCCTTTGATGACTTGAGCGTAGCTGGGTGAAGCCCGGCTAGTATATATATATATATAAATATATATCAGAAAAGTATTATAACTGAAATATGAATTGAAGTGAAAAGGGATTTATATCGAGTCATGTAACGCTTAGTACGCTTAATGTTAGTTATTGTTTGGATATATTAGCTTTAATATGCATAATGCAATCCAGAAAACTACTTTTATATTTATTAAATCATGCCTTAGGTAAAAATGTCATGAAATGAATATTTAGATAGCTATCTTGTTACAGCTCATCGAAAAGCGAAAGGTTACATTTAGCTTTTCGATGTACAGGTACAAGTTCATTAATATTAATAGTAGCTGATTGCGTCCTCTTCAACTAAGGCACATATTCGCCCACAAACATAACACAAATAATCAAAGTATTTTAATTTGTTCTCCCTTTAACTCAAGATTGGAATCAATAAATTGACGAATGAGAAGTTTTTTGTTACGAAATCCACCAGGATTAAACACCGCACTGATTCTCTATTTACAGAATATTTCCTTAGGGTATAAATACTGTGATAAATATTCTCTCAAAATTAAAGAGTCAACTTTTTTTATTGTATTATATATGCAATCGAGTTTTGAAAATCCAGAAAAAGTGATTGATTGCATTCCTGTGTGTTACCTCCTCCTTAATCGCTTTAACATGATTTTTCATTCCTGAAATGAAGTATTCTTATCTTGTTTACACATACAAGAAGCGAATTAAAAATTATTATATTGAAATTCATTCAATTTTTAAGAATATTAATTTAAACAAAATCGGCGAGTTATCGGGCCATATATTCATGGACTGCCAAAGCTTTTAAGTATGTATATTCATACGAAGGAATGAGGTTTTATAAGTAACTGGGATACTCCTGGTTTTCAGCGGTATTATTTTCTTTTAATGTATTGAGCATATATAATTGAATATATTTCTATATATTCTGTAAATAAAAAGGAAACATAAAAGTACTAGCTAAACTAGATTACACAGCTTTCAATTTAACTTTTACTGGGTTTAAATTGAATATCCCTATTATTAAATATGATTATTGGTATATGATTATTTAATGTGCCGTTTCATAATTTTATAAAATTTCGTGTCTACTGGTTTAGAGAAATCTTCAGCCGTAATACAGTAAATGTATACCCTCCGGATTATTCATGAAATAAAATAACAAAATTACCAAAGCTTCCATAATAATTTTTAGCATTCTTCCTATGTTTACAATCACAATACAAACCATTTCATACATCATTGTGTCACAGAAAGTATCTTTCCTCCTACTTATTCCAAAGAGGAATCATTATTTGCTTAATTCGCATGTTATAAAATGTAACAATTAAATAAGGCCGTGAAGTTTAGGCTAGAAAATGTCTTCAATAAGAATTATTTTTCGCATTTATTGGCTCAACACATGCCCAAATATTACTGCAAAAATCCAAAAATTTACGGAAATAAGAGACAAATGAAAAGATAACCGTGATAGGAAAAAAAATCGACAGTTTGGTTTGGTTTAGAGAGCTAAGGTCGATTTTTGCTACGGGAGGGATAATTATACCGAGACCTACCTCTTAAAGCCGATTCCAAACGGCTACAAACGACAATGTCTAGAGTGGGTCTCGAACTCACAGACTTTTGTACCCAAAGTCCTACTTAAAATAAACTCGACGGAGGCCCATAGGTAAAAATTTTCTCTTCTCTCAGTAAGTTATTTTCTGTCTGTATTCAGAGAGCAGGTATTCACTTAACTTTCAGTTACTTGACACAAATTTAATTTCACACATATATATATATATATGAAGTAACTACTCAGTGCCTCAGTGTAAAGGCTTCAAATTTTGTACGCATACTATTCAAGACCTGAGGAAACGAATAATGAGGAAAAACATTTAGTTCCAGAAACATAGATAAGTAGCGCTGAACAACAGAAAATATGTAAAAGACAAAAATAATGATAACAAAAATTTTAAAAAACATGAAATTTTTTCTTTTAAATTTCTACTACCCTTATGGAAAAAATAATATGTTAAAAATGTAAAGAAGCTTAAACTGCCATTGAAACTGCAATTTCGCAAAAATTTGCATAGACCCATGGTTTCCAGCCATGTTCTGGATATAAAAGAGAATAAAAACTGGGAATATCATTCTTCTTAGTGATGGCTGTCATCCAGACCGCTCTTTGCTTGTGAAGCTCTTTTGTGAAAACAAAGGAAATGCTGCATCTGCACTTTGAGAGTTTCTTCGACTTAAGAATTTTCGCAAAGGACCATTTCTACCACAAGGTCTCAGGAGAATGATCACTCGATTCGAGAAAACTGGACATCTTGGTGTACAGCCGGGTCGAGGACGCGAACCGGTTTGTTCAGATGTCGTTGAAGATGTTGCCGATATTGTTGAACAGTCAATGGATAATGTTGTAGTTTGTAGTAAGACCCGTGCAGTATCACGACACTTAGGTGTTCACTATAGCAGAGTGTGGAACGTACTGACAAAAATGGTGCATTGTGCTCCGTACAAAATCAGTCATAATCATTAGTTGCTGGCCATCGACAGGGAGAAGCGACTTACCTTTGAATTGACATTTCTTGCTAGAGTTGAAGTGGATTCATCGTGGCCATGGCAGATTCTGTGGAGAGACGAGGCCCATTTCCACCTCGGTGGAATTGGGAACATTCATGACTGTCGCATTTGGGGCACGGAAAACCCCCGTACCTTTCAAGAGATTCCACTCCATTCACCGAAATTTACATTCTGGAGTGGATTCACAGCCACATTCATTCATGGGCCTTTCTTTTCGAAGAGGCTACTCGCAGTGGCCCTGTAAAATGCGCCGTGGCAGCTAACAGGTACAAAAGGATGCTCGAAACTTTTGTTGTACCCCATTTGCAACAGAGGCAACAGAGGTCATGACTCAATTATTTTTATAAAAGTTGGAGTGCCTTCATACAATGGACTCTGTGTACTTCGGTTTCTTCGGCAACGTTTCACTAATGACAGAATAATCAGTCTTGCGTTTCCAACAACCTGGGCATCTCGTTTTCCTGATCTTAATCGGTGTGAATTTTGGCTGTAGGGACACAAAGAATATTGTTTATCGAGGACGTCTGATAACCTTGTCAGACTTGAAAGAAGGAATCCCTCTGCATGTGAGATGCATTTCAGTCGACCAGTACGATCCGTAGTTGAACAAGCTGTCCACAGTTTGCAGATTTTACATCTTCAAGAAGGGAACCATACTGAGCAGCATTCCTTCGTCGATAATGTCCTTATCATATGAATGTTTGGTGCGTTCAAATGAAATGTGTTTTTGTGTCTTTTCAGCATATGTTCAGTTGTACAGTGCCATCCATAGGTGATTGCTGGAATTAATTTTTTGCGTTAACCTCCTCATGTTTTGAGTAGTATGTCTACAAAATTTCAAGGTTATAGACAAAGTAGTTCAATATATATAGAGGTTGGAGTAAAGATGTTTAAATTTTGGCCACCCGATATATATATATATATATATATATATATATATATTGAAAAGTAAAAATAAAATATTATTTATTACTTTATATTCTGTCATTTACTGAGTGCATTGCCCAATCGAATTTGAGAAAAAGAAATAAATTAAGTTTAAAATTATATGAACTCTGAAAATCCATTGAATATTATATTCATTTAAGCGTATTCTACTGTTCCAAACTACGAATTGGACGTATTAAGCATAATTGCATTATTTAGTTGACTAATAGATAAAGGCGTAATTATAATACCAGTGTTAAATATTCTTACTTTGTCGCACTCTCCGAATGTAAAATTGGTTATTTACGTAACACAATGAGGGATAATGAATGAATCATGTAATCCCAGTTAAGCGTAAATAAGTTGGGAAAACTTATTGACTGCAGAGTTGACTCATTGTTTAGGTGTGGTCAACGTATTTCAATCCTTAGGGATTACGCAGTCATTATGCGGGCGATAGTCCAAGTATATTCACATTTAAATGCTCCGCTGGATAAGGATAATGTTCAGAGTTATTCTCAAGACTGCAATAAATGACTGCTTTTTAAGTACAGAAAATGAAACAGACGAAAAGTAAAACATGTTCTCATGTTTATTTTTGACTTTGTTTAATGAACATCGAACCCGAAAATTGCTTCTTTCGCGCAATTAGAACCTTAATCTTACAAAAATGTATAAAATGAGTGTTATATATGGTGTTCTTTTTGAAATCCATTTGTTTTGTATGGGATTCAGACCTGCGAGTTAAATAAAAAAAAATACAAATTTTCTTTCTGTGTTTTGTACGGATTAAACTCAGATACAATTAAATATACAATGCAATTTATGTTTATTTACACTAATTATATTTTGAAAGGATATTTTTGTGCTGTTATATCCTTTATTATTCTTACATTTTTCAAATTATTATCAAATTAACTACTAGATAAGTTCGAAGAACACAATTAATTGAAGTACAAAAGAGAAAGGATAAACATCCTTTTTCTTGTGTAAAAATGCAGCAATATCATATCATATATAAAAAGTAGTGTTATAAGTACTTTTCGGCTTAAGGACGTAATGAAGAGATATTTCCACATTGCAAAAACTCTTTCTCTTCGATGAATCTATTGTACTCAGAAAATTTTGTTTTAACCATGTAATCCTTTCTTACATGTCAAGACTTCTAAGTCATCACTGTTTCGTTTTCCTTTAGAAGTGTTCAATACTCTACGAAATACAAAGCAATTAATCAGTTCTGATGAAAACAGAGCTTATCAAATATATCAAAACTGTCTTTGAAAATATAGTAGAATATAAGAAATATTGCGCGATATTTAGATTTATGGCGAAAAGAAGTGGTTATTTTACAATAATAATATTGGTATGAGAAATTTTAGAAGCCCAGCAAAGTTTTAGCTCACATATATTAAAATGATTTACTTGCAAAAATATTCACTGAGAGCTAATTACCTAAGAGTTCAAAGTTTGCATTATTTATATTCCATTGACACTCATATTTTTTAGTTCAATAATTTATAAGAGTAATTGTTTTATAAGTTTTCAAGATGCGTATCTTTTAACATAAGTTTTTTAAGTAAGGATTTTTTAATAAGTACTGTACTCTCGAATTAACACTTGAATTTTTTCGTTCCCTTCATAGTACAAAAATCTAATGCTTAAGAATGTAATGTCATACTGTGACCCAGTCAATCAGGCCTTTAGGGGAGAATATACTCATATAAATGATCATTTTGAACCAGTATGCACTTTTCCGAAATGCTGACTGAAATCTGAAAGTGCTTCATATTTTACAGGGAATGACGGATATTTATTAAAAGATTAAATAGTTTTCAGAGACGGCGTAAAACTTCTACAGAAATAAGTTACTTTTAAAAAAAAATTTAAAGAATTTATTTCAAATAAAAACAAATAGACCAGTTTTCTTCACATTTTAACATATTATGTTCTTTTTAGATTTGCTAGAGGATTCTGAAATTTCGATGACTTGTAACTGATTCATATGCATTTTAGAAACAAATAAGCTTGATAATACAAATAATTCCAATTAGAAATATTTAACTGCTACTGTTATAGTTATGGGACTCTAATAAAGTATTTTGTAGGTAATACATTTTTATTGAATAAAATCTATTTTTTACATATCTAATTTTATAGTTTATGCCTTAGAATTCAAATGTATTACTTATAAGTGGATAAAAAATGTCCATACTTATTATTATTTTTAGAGAGTAATTTTTCTCGAATTAAAAGAAATTTATAAAATCGGAGTAAATTTTCTTGTAAAGCTGGATGAAAATAACGAACTGAAAATAGTTTGAGTATAGGTTTCATTGTTGAATGTTTTACAACAATTATAATTCTAAAGAAAAGTCTTCCATTATTTCTATGTTGGATCATATACTTGAAAGAGTTCTTTCGATGTCCTGTCCAAAATTTTAATAATCATTATTGTAAAACAAAAGCAAAATATTCGCAAAAGAGTTCAATTTTAAAAAGATTGTTTCGTGTCAATTAAAAAGACATTAAGTGGCGTCATTAGAGAGCTCAATTTGTTTAGTGTTTTCAGGATGCTTCTGGTTTGCAGTAATAGCTAGGGAGACGCAAAACTGACATTTACTGGACTTACTGTTCAAAATATTTTTAATATAAAGAAGCTCACAATTATTAAAAATTTCTGGTAATCAAAAAATAAAAATATTGGTTGAAAACTGCAAGACAAGAAATGATGACTGTTAGCACAAGATATCTCATTGAGTTTGTACGATAAAATATCTAGAAACACATTAACAAAATTCAACGCATCTGTCTCTGTGTTTACAACTAGCAGATGAATATATTTAACGAGATTTGTGCGTTTGTGGCATTACAGTTTTAATATCACAAAAACGAATTTGAAAAATAGTTTCTTTTAAGAGTTATTCGATATTGCCATGCACATTATAGACATTCCTGACACCCAAATGTTTTAATAATGTGGTTCAACTATAGTTTTCGCAGTATATAATGTACTAACTTTATATTGTTTTTTCTCTATTGCTTACAGAATATAATTTGAACATTTGAATATCCCTCCAAGAATATAGTTTCCTTAAACACATTTTTAGGTCACAAAAGGAATAAAAATACAGCTTTAAGCCGTGCAAGAAAAAGTACATTCGTACTTCAACAGGTATTTAATTCTCAGTTGAGTTAAAATGAAGGAAAGATGTAGGTTTTAAAATGAAACTATCTCTCTATTACATATGATAAACTATTTTGTATTTATTAGAAAATATGATGGTAAGTATTGCGCCTTTCAAAATATTCGTATGACTCTCGGGGTTCATCGTAATTATGA
The DNA here is from genome assembly GCA_907164885.2 of Dolomedes plantarius. Taxonomy (NCBI): domain Eukaryota; kingdom Metazoa; phylum Arthropoda; class Arachnida; order Araneae; family Dolomedidae; genus Dolomedes; species Dolomedes plantarius. Next base: position 123,635,396 of record OU015494.1, on the reverse strand, counting down.
TATACTGTTACTAGTCTACGACTATGCTTAAATATCAAGAAACAAGACAATTTGAATATATATATATATATATATACATATATATATATATATATATATATATATATATATATATATATATATATATGTATGTATATAAAATCAAACTATTACAGTGCTTACATTTGCCTCCACTTTCTCCATCAAACAATAGTTTACGATCGCCTGATGTTCTTTGTTATGATTCTAAACTGGGTAGGACGTTTAAGAATTTTGAAATGACGTACACATTTTCCAACTCATTAATTTTACTTTCAGCTATTAGTGGTCTAGTTTTCATGCTTCTCAGAGACTTTTCCTGTTGTTTTGTGACGAAATCTAGGCTCCTCTTGATCGTAGCTGCTTTAGTATTCAGTAAATAGATTGATAAGTCAATGTCTTCTGAGTAGTTCCGTTTTGCCCATTAATATTTTATCCAACGTTGCAGATGGTTTCTTGGACAATATCCTTACCGCCATAGTACATCGCAGTTTTGCTAGCCATTTTACAGTGGAGGCACCATATAGGCGGACGCCCATTAATTTATATAGCCATGAACTGCCTTTCAGACTAAAGGAGTACGAAGTCTGATTAGATTCCTGTTTCTAGAAACAGATTATTTCAATACCAATAATGAATATTACTTGATATAATTTAGATTTAAACTCTTCAATAAAGTATTTATGGGGTATCTTCAGTAAATGTATAAGAGTTTATTTATTTTAAAAAATACTACTTCTTTCGAATGCAAAATTCATGCGAAAATCTTTTTCTTCATAAAATACAAATGAAGACTGAAATTTCCACTCTCATAAAATCACTGCGCCTCGGACAAATGCCTCGGACTGAGAAATTCTCCTAGTTTCAATAGCCTACTAGTAGTCGAACTTGAAACAACACTTTGTGTGAAGGACGAAATGCATCGCAGGAGAGCTCTTGGAGAATCTTTAGGATTAATTATTGCTTCTCGTAAACCATCCACTTGAGATGTTCCATTGATCCTTCCAGAAGCTATTCAATTATTCAAAATTTCATAAGCGAGAGAATGCAAAAGGTTCCTATAAATAGAAACGTCGTTTTAATTTCATTGGCCGCAATCAAGAGGAAGAGCTGCATGCATTCATTTAAGTTCCACCTCATACGACGACTGTTCGCCCTTTTTTGCTGGATTTCTGGTCATTTGCATACCTGAGTATAGAGTATATTTCAGTCGGCTTTCCCCAAATAAGATTTATATAATAAGCCTGCATCTTTTCCTCCCAAAAAGTTTATCTGAAAATATTGTTAACATATGTTTAGTTTAACAGAATTACGATAAACTGGGAAAATATGAAAGGATTCCCTTGACGAGATTTCAGTATCCAATCACCAACTGGAAAATTCCTGGTTTCTGAATTACAAGTTTGCTACAAGAAAATAGTGTAAGAGACATTTTACTTGAGACTTACTTATTTTATGAGATCACTTATAGATAAAAGCCATAAACCAGTCTAAAAATTTAACTCAATGTTATCACGAGAAACAGACATTTATCGAGAACTTTTCTGTTTGATTTATCAAGCAACAGGGACACGAGTACATCCTTAATTGATCTTGTTAAATAATGCATCTAGTAGATTGTAAACAGATCCTCTTGCAAAAGGGAAAATCCAGTGTGAACAGATTATCTCAGGTCCTCTTTTATACGTATGCATTTAAGTTACCTTTGCCTATATATATATAGGTATTCATAAAAACAATTTATCGTTATTCAATCAACCGTTGGTCCAATATCTTTGAATAATTCGTCTATCATCATGTTATTTATCCTCAGCACTACAAGGGAAAATAACTTTGAAATTTAGCCAGTAGTGCGAACTGTATTTCTGCAGTTTTGTTTGTCTATGTTATATTCGATGCACTATATATGAGGAAAAAACTTCCTTTTAAATTCCTAAAAGTTTTAATACTCTTAATACATTTTTTTGCGAAGTGACTTTTACAAGCAAATTGAAATTTTAAGATTTTCAATTTTATTTCATTGCTAACGTACCATATATAAATTGAAAATATTAATAATAATGATGATAAGAACACTTGATTGTTCGATGTTACGCTTAATTTTTGTCATGAATGTTTTCATTTTGGCATTATTTAAAATGTTATTGTCTTACTTTGTCATGCATGTCTGCATTCCTTTTTGTTAACGTAGTTTTAGTTTCTCTCCCCTCTTCCCCCCCACCTCTGCCCTCATCTACTTTAATGTCTTGGATTGAAGTTTGTGAAAATACTCTCACTCCTTCTCTCCCCCTCACCCTCTCTCTTTCTCTGTCTGCATAAATACATACTCAGACACACACACATGTAAAATAATGAAATATTCTAATACATGTATTAAATCCCTTCTTGGAATGAATAACAAAATACACTGATATCATTCCTCGGTATGAAATGACAATTTCTGATAGTCAAAGTTTAAACAAAGAGTTTTCTTTATTTTGGTCCAGCTACAAAAGAAGATTTTATAGCGGATAATGTTTAAAACTTTGCTTCGAAATAGAACTATTGAACATATTTCTGTTTCCGATTAAATATTTCTGCAAGCCATTGTTGTGTTTGAATCGGGGAAGTTTTCTTTTGTATATTAAAGGAAAAGAAGTACAGAATTTTCAAAGTCGAGCTCTTTAAGAACAAAACTCGAGCAAGTCACTAATTGTTAATATTTAATGCACAATAGGAATTTAACGTTCGGCAGTGGATCGAGTTTTACGTCATTTCTTTAATGAAGAGATTCTCATTAAGTTTTTGAGGAGTATGCCTAGAGTCTTTTGTCGTATTGTAAAATTAAGTTGGAAAATTCATTTATCTATTAACTTAATCAGCAAGGAAATATAATAAATATTAATTCTTAATATTTATTTACTTCTCTGGACTTTTTTTCTAATTTTAAAAAATAATTCATAAATGTTTACACCATCTTCAATTTATATTATCTTATAAAGAATTAAAGAAATTAAAATCGTACTTAAAAACATTCTTAACACCTAATGTCACATACACATTGTTATTTAAAACTGTGGTCTCAGTAAGACATAAATTAGCACAATTTAAGGAACTCTAAAGTAATAATTATAGATTAGATTTTTTTGCCTTTGACAATTTATCGCACATAAATTCTATCTTAAAATTTTTGAAGTGTACTATGTGTAAAATTATACATCGGTGAACGCCTTTTATTGACAATAATTGAAATATTTATCATTAATATTATTTTATACTCATTAAAACTGAAACAATGGTAGCAAGATTTGACTGCATTTATCTCTAAATTGGGAGGAAATTTATGAGAAAAATGCTTAATTTTGTGTATATGTTCCTTAGCGTTTTAAAAACATATAATAAAACCAGTATAGTTTGAAAACCATAAAAATAAATATAAGTATGGCTAAATTAATATTACAGCTAGAAAATTAATGAAAAATAGTCATAAAATTGTAAACTATACACGTTAATATTTCAAATGAATATATCATCTTGTTTTCGTCGTAATAGGTTAAATTTCTAAATATTTTATTAATATTTTCCAATTTTTGTTTTAATTTCATCAATGTTTTCGTTTAAGTATGGGGAAACAATATCGAGATATAGTGTTTAGTGCTAAAATATATCTCATTGAGAACAAGTGTCTGTTGTTGAATAATAAATCTGCTTATCTTCTTATGAGTCAATGAAATCTTTAGTGGATTGATTTTGAAAGCTATTTTTATTATCTTTATGAGGGAAATAATCTCACCGCAGCGAAAAGAACTGAAATAAAAAGATTAAGGAAATTATTATTTATTGTAGCTTTTTTGCATTGAAATCATTACCTTTACTAAATGGTAATATGTTTGTAGCTGGACTTCAGTCATTAAATTTTATTAACTTATTTAAGATTATGCCATCAGCTTGCTTAAGTAGTTTCTTTCTGAATTGAATAAAATATCCTATGAAAAAACTTTGCAGACATAAGAAAATCAAATCATTTTTAAAACCATTTCGGATAAAAATTAGTTTTCTTAGAGCCATCTCATTCATTTTATGATTAAATTTTGAAATCATTACTTTGAAGTACTTAAAGAAATTTGATTGATCATCTTCTTAGCTGGAAGCCTTCAAAATGCTTCCAGAAAAAGTTTTTTTTTTCGTCCATAGAAAAAGGAGCTTATCTTGTTTGCACAGTCAACCAGATCATATAAGAAGACGTAAGACTTATTTGCGGTTATTCTCGATATTTACTCAGAAAAATAGATTTTAATTAAAACTGCTTCGATTAAGTGTTTTTGGTGAATGTTTAAGGAAATAATTTATTAAAATTTCTTAGATCCCTCTTTCTTAAATATCTAATACAACCTTAAATCTTACCTATGATTTATGAGCATTGGAAATTTAAGGTGAAATATTTAAAGTAAACAATTTGAATAAAATAATGTAATAATGTTCTATAAAAGTTGTAGTATGTTACTTTTGTTATGGATCTCTGAACAGAAAGTTATTTCCTCCTCGAAGAACTGCGTAAACATATTTTCTGTGGTATTTGCCTGAATGCGTAATTTACGTCCCATTAATGCCAGATTTTCTTTATATTGGAGGTAAAAGTTCTTTATTGTGCAACTTTCTATTAAGTATTTGTTACAGTCTTTGGGTTTCTGCGTTCTTTTCTTTCATCGGTACATAAACATACAATAACTAAGTTAAAACGTTAAGAAATTATTATTATACCCACCAAGATCCTTTATTCACAGCATATCCACTTCACTGGATACAAAAGCATCAAGATAATCCCCGTCAGATTTATTTTTCAGTTACTGTGGTTTAAAAATAATTAAGATTTTACATTTTTTTATATCTTTTCATTTTAAAGAAGACCTATTTTTTCTTCTCAATGTTGATGCTAACTTTTGTTTGTTTTGTTTTGTCGTTATAAAGCTAAGAGAAGAATTCCCAAAGATTAAGATGTTGAAATTAAGCATTTATTATAGGCAGTCTTATCATTAGCGGTATTATCACAATCATAACTGACTCTAAACTTTCGTAAATTCCTTCTGAGCAATTCAGGAAAATAATAATGTTTTAGGGCAACCATGGAATCTAACCCACTAAAGCTGATCTCCGTCATAACTTTCCTGTCATTACTGACGAATTGTGAAAATATATCTATGGTGACCGGTATAAAGGGCTTGAGTCAAAAACAGTGATTTAAATACAGGGTGGTCATAAAAAAACTTTGCCGATATATGGACCTCTAGTGGCCGTTCCGTTCAATCGATCAAGATGAGATTGTAGACGTAGTTATTCAGAGGTATGAGCTCGAGATTCTGTGAACGGCAACAACGTGGCTCTCACGGTTACGGTTATAGGTACATAAATTCGAAATTTTGAATGGCAACGCCCACTTTTTCCCTTCGCAAAATGCTCAGTGCATGCGAAAACCCTAAATAGCGTTGTAACGGTTCGTGTATCCCAAAAAACAGAAGCGCTATGCGCGCAAAAAACGGCTCTGCAAACGGCCTACAAAAATACGATCGGGGCTCACGGAGGAAATTTGCATATGACAGAGGCAAGACACTAATCCCTGATGACAACACAGATCGGACAAAGGAAAAATTTTATTTGGATTACATATTTTCCACATGGGTGTCACCATCGTGTTTTTCATGGCCGTTCGCAGAGCTGTTTTTTGTGCGTGCATAACGTGTCCATTCTTTGTGATACACGTACCGTTCCAACGCTCTATTGGGTTTTCGCATGCGCTGAGCATTTTGCGATGGGAAAAAATGAGCGTTGCTATTCGAAAATTTCGAGTTTCTGTACCTATAACCGTAACCGTGGATGCCACTTTGTTGCCGTTCACAGAATCCAGAGCCCATACCTCTGAATAACTATATCTGAAATCTCATCTCGATCGGTTGAACGGAACAGCCGCTAGAGGTCCATATATCGTCAAAGTGTTTTTATGACCACTCTGTATACCAAATTATTAGCTTTTATACCAGTCGCAGAACAATAATTTTAGCTTGAGCCTTTTGTACAAAGAAAGGTACTTTTCTATACAAAATTGATAGACCTAAGCCTTTTATACAAGTCAAAAGATTTTTTTTATCAATACTAAAAAATATCTAAAAATCACTTCTTTTGACTTAAGCCCTATATACCGGGTACCATAGATATCATATGACTTTCTTCCGGAATAAATTTTCTTTTAAAAGGAAAAGATCTGAATACCTAAAATCTCATCGAGATTCAATACGTGGTATAAAGACACAAGTTATGAGGAAAAATTGCGACATATTTATGCGTACTATTTAGGTTATCCGAATTCAAAAACTTGTTCCGTAATGAGCGAGTAAAATATAATAACTTAATATCTATGGACAATACAAATGTATTTATATCGTACATTTTAGTAACTCTTAATTTATATTTTATAGATAGTTTAAATAATAACAATGTTAATCAGCTAAGTTTAGTTTTAAGTCTCCGAATGATTCTAAGTTATAAATAAATTATGAATGAAAATTAAAAAGTGCAATTTTATATTAGTGTTGGTTTAAACAGGATGTAGTCTCAAACTTCACGATTAATTTGAGAACTTTTCATTAGTCTGAAAAACTTAGATAGATAGGTGTATTGTCTTTTACCTGATGGGGAAAAGCTTGCTACAGTGTTAGGAAGATTTTTACCTAGTGATTCTGTATGAGAAAAAAGCTATCTCGAAGGGCCTTTTTAGCAGGGACATATAAAAAATAGTATTACCTTTATTATGAATAGTATTAATTTTATTTACACACATTTTATAATGATTAACTATTCATCAAATGTACCACTATAAAGATTTTTATCGTATAGATATGCAAACAAAAATGATTTTTTTCCCGGGAAATTTTCACTTAAAAAAATATTTCAGAATCTTTAGCCAAAATTTAAAATCCTGATGACTGTCTAGTGATAAAAAGAGAACGGAATATTGTTTAAAAACTCTTAGAGATGCGTCACAAGTAATTTTGGATATATCGTTTTAAAATGGCAAACCATGAAACATTCCATTCCGAGATAAAGAGACTTGAAAGTACAGATCTACAGCTTGTTACGCATGGACAGTACAGCACAATTGCTTTCTTTTCTAGCAATGTAATCATAGAATAAAGTGGTTTAGGACAATTTATTCTAAAAGTTCTATAGTATGTTTTAAGCAATGGAAATAACAATGCGCTTTCTTGTTTTGTCTCCCTGATCTTCTTAAGAAAGAGGGTGGGAAATATTTTTATAATTCTTTAAAAGGTAAAAAAGAAGTTGGAAAATGGTTTAAAAAAATTCAACGATGCAGTTATGTCTCGTTTAAACAAATGGGTATTCAACGAATGGTACTGACTACAAAGCATTGGAATGCTTGCAAAATCCTACACGATTTAGCAAAAGTTTAAAAAAAACTTAAAGAACAGCTGTATTTCTGATGTAACTGATTTTATTTGGATGTTTTGCTGGATAAATCAGGTGTAATTTTTCGACTACACGTCGCCTCCATTCATTATTATTTTTTATTTTACCAGTGAAGATTTTTTAGTTAATATTTCATAGTTATTGGTTTTCACACATTAATGAGAGAATTACGATTTTAATGTTAAACCTTTATAATAATAAATAAAGGTTACTTATTTATAGCCGTATAACCTTTATATATATGGGAGACCTGTGTACCTAAGGCCACCTTTTTTTCAATGAACGAAAACAGACCCACTGACCTGTTTAAAATTGTGAAACTCATATGCACACATTATTATACTAATTGCCATACCATTGGGATTAATATAAATACTCAAAATAATAAATTCTGTGAAATAGAAGGTTTTTTAAAAAACTTCACAAATGGCCCTAGGTACAAGACAGCATTGTACCTAGGGCCAGTAGCTGGTGTACCTAGGGCCATTCCCTAAAAGTTAGGTTTCACTCCATAATGTATAGAAATAACGTATACACGTGAATTTTATAACAGAAGCCAAATGAATATGTGCCAAATTATTAGTGAATTACAAGTATTTTCATAATGATTCATCATTCTTTAGATGAATCATTCTTCAGCTGAAGTTGCCTCTATTTGAAACACGGGTTTTTTCACAATTTTCTTTTGGCCATTCTAATTACACGTTCTTATTCAATTTATTTCTTTTCTGCAGTGTCTGTCAGGATTCTACATCTCCCTGGTTTTCGGCCAGTACGAGGTTTTGCTTTTGGAAAAGGTAGTACCTGTTCAGGTGTTACAAATGATATGTGGTATGAAAATATGATAAAGGTTGAAAATTTAATGAAAATATCATATAAACCTTACTTAGAATTATACTTTTGCTTTTATAAATATATTTTTTAAATAGATTCTCATGTTTATATAAACAAATAAATAATCCTGAATAATAATAATAGTAGCAAACATATTTTTGTAAGTCAAGCACATTCAGAGCAAAATATATAGTACCCCTTCTATTTAAATAACATCCAATACAAAAAAAACTTAACTAAATCAAAATTGTTCAGATTTTTCCTCCATTTATTATGAAAACTTTTTCAATAAAATAACAACATACAGAATATGATTACAGTTGTACCTAGGGCCATGGACCTTGGTACAAGGCAACTATGTGGCCCTAGGTACAAGCCTAGGTAATTTCATACAAAATGTCTTCTACTGAAAAACCCACATGGAGAGGGGACTTATTTAATACCTCATTTCGTACTTAATGTTACAAACAAAATTATGTACTAGAATTCAAAGAAAAGTATTTGACTTACCTTTGTAAAACAATAAAAGTGATGAGCTGCAAAATTTTACTTCAAACCATTCAAAAAAGTTTTTCACTTATAACTTACCACAGATTTCTCCTCCAAGATTTCTAATTGGCTGCTAAAATAGCAATTACTGTTGCCACTCTCCTAACTGAGTAATAAAACCTAGAACAAAATATTATTCAAATAAAGTGGGGTGGCCCTAGGTACACAGGTCTCCCCTATATATATATACATATATACACACACACACACACACCCACACACCCACACACACACACACGCACACACACAGACACACACATATATATATATATAGTATATATATATACATATATATGTGTATGTGTAACCACTAAAGGAAACGCCTAGTTAAAATTCTTTTATATTATCATCTTGAATTCGACCTGGGATTAACCCAAGGTCACCTATTAGTTTGTCCCTAAGCCACGTGCGGATAGCCTTATATAAGCGTCATAGAATGATACATGTTCTAGAATAGTGGCGAGATCATCATCCGATATGACGTGCTAGAGTCAAGTGTCCTAAATTGACCAATTAGGAGTTAAATGCACCCGTACTGAGGGCGTGAATTTAGCTCTCTCGCGGACCTTCTGTGTTCTGATCTAGTCCTACAAACACGTCGATTTTTGCGCTGCGGGATTTTCCCGTATGTCTGGCGATTTCTGGACGATGTAATGATATGGGTTGATCTTCTGTACTATGACCAAACCGCCTCTTCTTTCCTGGCTTCGGATCTTAATTTCTCTCGATTGCCTGTCTCCCCGTCAACCCAGCCACGACTTGAGCCGGTCCCGGTAACGACTACCCATGGTCCGAGTTCACCGATCCGTTAACAATGCATACGTAATATGGCATTTTTTTTGTTTGTTTGTCTAATGCGGTGGCACTTTGTCATGAGACATTCCAATTTGTTATTCACTGCGACTTACCGGCTATTTTATAACGGGAGCACAATATAGGTGAGCCAGCATTGCTCCCTATGAGGGAAACAACACGGAAACGGCGAAGCTTTATTCGGAATTTGAACCCAAGCCCAGAGCTCTAACCACTCCACCATGTGGAAAGCTATATATAATATAATTTGGAATTTAGTGTATTTATGTATTTAAATTTGTTCTAAAGCAAGGGTGGGGAGAACTGACGCAAAGCCTGGGGAAATGATTTTTACCGGGCACTAAAATTTCAAGCCAACCCTTTCAAAATTGAGCCCAGCCCAAAAACCTAGTCTTCTGAGAGTGACACTTTTAACCCTCTCCCAACCCAATTCATTTCCTGTCTTGTCGAACCTTTCATTTTACCATAAAGTTATATCCTCCTAGAGTTTTTACGCTTTCCCAATATACATAGATGATAGTTTCGAATATGCATAGATAATAATGTCGAAAATTCAAATTTTTTGAAACCTAGACGGCTAACGTTAATTTATTCGATAATCAAATTTCTTATTTTATTTCAAATTTTTAACACCCTATTTCTTACTTTAGTATTTCTTTGTAATTTTATCTTCAAGGAATATTTTGCAAATGTGAAAAAATACGATGTTGGATATATACTTATTGTTCAAGAAATCTTTTCATTCAAAGAGTTTTATTATTTAAAAGGGTACTTACAGTAGCAGTAACTGAAAGATTACACCCTTAATACTCATCTAAAGTATGTTAATGTCGAAAGAACAAAAAAAGCAACTGAACCAGATAATGAGTAAAAATTTTTTAACAATTTAAAAAATATATTTTTTCTGGTTGGGAAAATACATTGTAAAATTAAAATAAGTACCTTTTATAAAAACATGATATTTCGATTCTACTAAATTCATGTATTAATTAATCACTAGAAATATCATTCTTATATGCATAAAATTTAGAGATAAAGCATAGGAGCTTTAATTTATTCATTTTAGAATTTTTTATTCGAAAGATATTTTAAAAATTATTTATTGATTTTTCAATTAGTTGGAAAAAACAAATTTACTTCTCAAATTCGTACAACATATCAAATTTATGAGTCCTTCAAGAATGTTGAAGAATGTAAATAGTATTTAATAGCTGCAAATTTTAAAAATGTTAATTTAAAATATATAATAAAATATATGCGGCATATTTTGAAGTTTCTGTACATAAATACAAGAACTATTTTGATCTTAAAACAATGTATTAGAAAAGTTTTACTTAACTGCTCGTAAAAAAAGAAAACATAAGCATTTTATAATTTATTTGTGCTCTGCAAATGTAGATAATACTAAGAACTTTTCTAACCAACATTCTGGAAAGAAACGGTATCAACTCATCACGTAGTTAGATGCCATTAAACTTTGGGGGTATAATTGTTTCTCTAATAATCTTTTCATTTTTACTGCTCAGTATCTGCAAATCTCGGGTTTCTCACTACACAGTCCGGAAATGCGTCTAAAGAATTCACAGCGTCACAATGAAAGTAGAAAAAGAAATCTAGTAGGAAGTCTAGAATTTTGTTACAAAGAAAGCACTCATAAATTCTGAATAAGTTAGTGCTGGTAATAACGTGTCTGGATGGGACGTTTCTCCCATCTTGGGTAAGAAGATATCGATTTTTATTTTCTACCTTCCACTGTTAGGAGATAGAAAGAAATTCTCAAAGGTATATCCGTACTTAAGAATAAGGAATTTTCAAGCGTAATCTTTTAACTGGCAAGTTACTGAAATTATTCTTTAAACAACTATCCCAAAATCTTATCCAGTACATAATCGGGAAAAAAAATAGTTAGTATGACTAAAACATGCTTATATGGCGGTATTTTTACGTCAGATGATTTGTGGTCAGGTTTGAGTTTGACATTAGTTCATTACTGTATCTACGGCCAATTTCATCATTGTTTGTAGATTATTCTAATTTTTTCCAAAGACCATCCATGGCTTTAGTGAGATCAACATGACGAAAATATGTGAGAGAAGAAATTTAATGTATGGAAATTACCCCAAAAAGAAAAAAGGAACGAAATAAATCTTTTTATAAGAAACTGCCATAAGTATAGTGTATAGAAACATATCCTTAATTTTCATACATTATTTCCATTCAAAGGTTAAATTTTAGGTTCAGATGTTAATGTGTTTGGATATATATGGGCCATTTAAAAAACAAGATCTTTATGTGTGTTTAAGGTAAAGTAACTGTTGATAGTTATAAAATAATATATGTTAAAATACTATTAAGGATTGTGATACAGGGATTGTGATATAAGGATTGTGAAACATGATCATCCTTTTTGAAAATGTAGCAAAAATTCTTCATATTTAAAATATAAATTAGGGCCACCTTTCTATATCTCCTCTCTTCGGCCTAACCTTATGATTTAAGTTAAATACCAGAAAAAATAATTTGGCTTAGAAATGTTTTTCTATCTGGGTGCATAAATTATAACCTATGATTTGTTTCCAAATAAAGTTTTTCACTGGCCTGGCTGGCTACAACGGACATCGAGAACATCTTAAATCGTTGCTAACTATCAATAAGTCCATTGGCTTGGGAAACTTACAGCATTTGACTTGCACATTAACTAGTTTCATTGATATGCCATTCATTCTACCAGCCATTCTACCAACTTTGCACACCAGCATGTGGCCTCTGATTTGAGTTCCTAGAGAGATTCGAGAGATTGGAGTTAAGTTATTTCAGAATTTACCTGCAAGAACTTACCACGGCAGTTAAGAAAAAGAAAAAAAGAAGCTGATTTGCAAACCGAAAACAGTATATCTTTCTTAGGATTAAGGAATGCAATTTTTATTTTCCTGAAGCGTAGAATGGGCATTTCAGGAATATTTCATCCTGCTTGTACATTTCACAGCAGTTCACAGGGAACTAGCTATCAAAAATGGCGGATTCATTTTACATTGTTTTAAATGAGACTTATTAAAGAGGCTTGTTTAGATCAATATTTTTTCTAAATTTATTATTCTTGAAATATCTAATTTTACGTCTCTATTCAACGCACAGTGTATTTTAAAGATCATACCCCAAAATAATGGGACATAAATATCATGATTTATATTTTCCCCCTTTAAATGGAGAGAAACTTTTCTGCCAATTGGCTAACGAAGAAATTTCAGGTCTTAGGAAGATTTAAATAAATGTCTCTGAGAGGAAATTGAAAGAGAAGTTGTGCATTCAATTTTTGACAATTTACATATGTGTAACTAATTATAAAAGCTTCTAATGCTTATATATCCCTAATTTTATATTCAGTCACAGTCTATTATATTTAACTGAAAGTATAGTCCAGCATTTAGTGCAAAAGAAATTATCAAGCTCTTATTTATAATAGAAACTGAAATGCAAAGTATTATGGAATGTAAAATGGCCTCCAACTAAAATCTCTCTGATGAATGTATATAACGTTAAATTCGAGAAATATAAAAAAAATGCCCTAAATTACAAAACAAAGTTTTGGAGATGTTTCCCTTTTATAAATATATGGGAAATTCAAGTTACGTGAAAGCTGTTGAAAATAATCAGTAGTAAACAGTTTTTAGTTAGCTCACAAGTTTCAAGGAAAGCAATGCGACTTTAAAGACATTTCTATACCAAGAATATATTTGATTTCATTAAAAGTTTTTTCCATTTAAATCTTTTGAAACACATACTGCAATTTTTTCAGAATCTTAAGTTTCAATTGAAGAGAAGATAGATCATTTATTATTAATGATTAATTCCATTTTAAAGCAAAGTTTGGTTTATGTGGTAGTAGAAAAATCATTAACGTCATTTATTCAATTTTAAAAGGCAACTAATTCTTAACGAATAACAGTTGTACTAAACAAACTAAACGATACATTGAAAAAGCCAATCCTCTTACGACTAGACACATAATAGATGTTTCTTACGTCGTTACGTCTCGTGATACAGTTAAGAGATGTCGTACATTACTTCCTTACTTCAGGGAGAAAATGTTTCAAATGGTTTCTTTTGCTCTTTATAAACTGTTAAGTTTTATAGACTATGTTACACAAAGGCCAAGAGCACATTTTTCTTATGTACCGTGATGTACGTATAAATTTATAGCAGAAAGTTAAATAATTATTCAAAAGTCTAAAGTTTCAGACGAAATAAGTGTATTAATTTTACTATAAAATTAAAAAAAATAATCTGTATTATTATTTCTTATTATATGTCAGCTAAAGTAGGTCTCATATTAAAAAAATATGTTCATTATGTTACATCAGAATTACTACCACCTTTGTGCCATAATTTAAGTCATCAGTTAAACATTGACTTGATATATGTATAAACGACTCTAAAAAAGCAAATAAATGTGTCGGCTGTTGTTTATCAATTTAGAGTAAAAATTATAAAGCAGAAACAACAAGAAGTAAAATGACATTATAAGATACCCATTTAGATGACAAATTTGCCATCAATTACAAAATACTGTGCCAGCCGTCAAACAAGCATAAAAATTGTTTAGATAGTCTCTAACATACATCAGAGGAAAAAAGAACATTTTAAATATCATTTATGAAACCATTAGCTTATACGTATATTATGTGTATATTGTGGACATTTATAAATTTATTATAATGGGTTAAAGTGAAAATAATACAGATTTTAACTTTAATCTTGAAGATTATTGTAATCTTGAATGCAAATTTTAGCATACTTCAGCGAGAGGCGTTTTTAATGTTGAATGAAGTTGTTTATTTGGACTCGGTATATATACTATTCCAATAGACCACGTTCTAAAATGCTCGGAGATCTAATTAATCAATAACAGGAAATTTAAGATAATTGATTTCAGATTTAATTGAAAAATAACTCGAGTATAATTTTCTTGTTTGAAAAATTTAAATTTTAAAGATTAAAAATGTTTGCTTTTACAAAATTGGTTATGAGGTAGAAATTGAACTGAATAATGTACACGACAAACGGTAATAGAAAATCTTGTTGTTCTTACGAGTGATCAAAACTCCAAGAAAGAAGAAAATAACTGGTTCAGTGCCATATAAGGAAAAGTGCTCTAAATATGGCAATTCCTCATACGACAGTTCATCTACAGTAGGCTTCAGGAAAAGCAAAGTCTATAACTTGTAACAGAGTTTTGTAACAGAAGAGTTATTACCATAATGTGAGTTAAAAATGATATTAATAAATTAAGTTTTACAAAATAAAACATAAAAACTACTTTGACAGATAGGTCCTGTATCGGATAAAGTGTATTCTTGACTTTTATTGTGATAAATCACTTGTAGTTACAACTGAATATTATTCACAACGGAGAAGTATTCACCGAGAAAATGTATTTTTTTATTCATTGAGTTGAGTATTAGACCATGCAAGGGTTGAACTATCAGAGTTGAAAACCCCTTCCTCCCCCGCACACAAAACACTCAAGTGTTAAAATTCTACCTCTCCTTTTGCTTCGAATTCCTAGAAAAACAATTACCAACTGAAAATAAAAAAATCCCCAAAACTTAACCAACCAAATCTTCCATTATAATTTCAAGGTAAGTAAACATGCATTTTGTATTCACCTTTTAACAGATTTATTGAAAAAAATGAATTTAAATTAATATTTTAAAGGGTTAATTTATATCACATCATATTGACTTCTTGAACGAAGCCTTAATTTTTGGTTAATATCTAGAAAAAAATAAATTAAAGTTTACTCCAGACACGAATGATAGTCTTATAAATATGTGTAACATATGCTATTTCCCTTTTCATGATGAAATAATAAGGAACACATAAATGTCAAACTATTTAAAATTTTAACACAAAATATAGTATAATAATTTTGACGCTTTGATTGAAGAAGACCCAAATGGTGTATCAACTTTTCCAGGAGAAATTATGTTAATCGTCCTTAGAAGCACTAAGTTAATTTTATCTGCCAGTCAAACAGCATTGCGTCTTTTATATCCAGTGCTCCAGGAATGCAGTCATTTGCGGAATCTGACTGCTGGTACGGTTATCCAACACGTATTTAAGACTTAGATTCAATTATATAAAGAAGCAAGGATAAAACGTCTTATTCATACACATTAACTGCAGCCAAATTGTCAGAAATAAAATCTATTACAGTATAGATTATTTAATTTATTATTATTTATAGATACACTTCAATAAGTTGACTGTCGGATAATCAGAGACAAATAAAAAGATAAATCTTCAGGAATGGTCGTAATTTTGAGTTCTGCTGTAAAAATCTTTGCATGATTATCCCTCCCCCCTCTTAGAGAAATTTTGCCCTTTTATATTAAAAAGAACTTTAGTTAGTAGTGTCATTTTTGTTCAGGATTCCAGCATTATTTTTCATTATGGTTAGACGTAAAATCAATATAGTTCAGTTTTATATTGAAGTAATTCTTTTCATTTCAATAAAATTCAAATAAATATTATGAAGGAAACTTTTCTTAAGTGTAACTCAACTAATATTTTCTGTAACTTGCTAAAAAATGAAATAAAAAATAAAATTGACATTTTCTTCAAAACCTAAACAAAAATTAAATCTTTTCTGGAAATTTAACAAAATAAAACACATTTCTGCTTCTTTGAGAGAAATATTCTAGAATTTGTAGGAATTATTTAAAAAGGTTAATTTTACATATCTCTTCTTGGACCATACATAAAACATGAATCTTCGACATGGAAGCGTTCCATATTGAAGTATGCAACATTTTGAGCTTTACATCTATTTATTTTTTTTCTATTAAGCATGATATGTCATTTTTTTACTGTGTTAAATAAAGTGCGTCAGTTACATAATATAAAAGGCGAAAATTATCATAGCTGGCTGTTCTTCATAGCTTCCTTCCGTTTAAAAAAAGTTACTGATGTATTGTTAAATATATTAAAATTAAACATAACATTAAATAATTCAAATACTTAATATTCTTTATTAAAAGTATTTCAAAACGCTAATGCATAAAATACTCTGTGAATAGTTAACATTTTGAAACGTAAAAAATATACTGAAGTATACGACAGTTTGAGCTTTGCATCTATTTATTTTTCTGTTTACTAAGCATGATATGTCATTTATTTATTTTGTTAAATAAAATGTGTCAGTTACATACTATTATCAAAGATGAAAATTATCACAGCTGGCTGTTCTTCATAACTTCATTCCGTTTAAAAAACATTCCTGAAGTATTATTAAATATATGAAAATTAAACATAACATTAAATAATTCAAATATTTAATATCATTTAAAAGTATTTCAACTAGCTAATGGATAAAATACTCTGCGAATAGTTAAGATTTTTAAACGTAAAAATGATATTTCATTCTAACTAACTAGTAATATTTAATTAAAATAAGAGGAATTTTAAACGCTGAATTACACTTTATTTTAAGTAAGACATAGTTTTTACTGTATAAAAAAGGGGATCAAAATTGGTTGTATTATAAAGAAGGCGTGATTAAAACAAGCTGACGACAACAACTGGATTTTTTTTTAAATTGTCCCTCAAAATATCTGCCAACTTAAGATATTTTGATCGTATTCCATGCTTGGCAAAATTGCTCATTTTAAACGGTCTTTCGTTTGGAAAAACGGATTGATACTCGTAAAAATTTGCAAAATATTAAAAACAGGACAATCTAAGTGATAGTAATTTACGGATTAATGTAAAAATTCTCTGAAAAAGAAGGGAAATGTTGTGTGATAAAACAACAGCAACGCTGTTTTTATTTCACACTCGATCCCCACACCATATTTCGAGTATGGAAATAATGCACATTCCATTGTTGTCCACTTTTATTTTAGACTTACTTTTCAGGGTACACTTTGTTACATATAAACTTGGAAGGTTTGCTTTTAAAAATCGATACTACAGTATTAAACAAAAGGGATTACTAACATTTTACTTATGATAATTATGTTACCCATGATAATTACTTATGATAATTATGTTACTGGGGTCTAATATTTTGATCACGATTTTCTGAGTAAAATTCATGCATAAAACGGCTAAATATGCAATTTTTTCTTTAATTTGTTTTAATTTTCGTTCATGAACCATATATTATTTAGTTGAGGAAGAACTAATTTGAAAAGTATATGGGAAAATGAACATTATTCGCTTTTAGTATACAAATTTTGCTGGGCAACAAGCCTCCGTTGTTATAACTTTGTGAATTTTGTTATATATAGCTTTTCTCATTTATGGTAAAATTTCAAAAATTCTGAGTAACATATAGAAAAGTAAGCATAACGACTTATGTAGATTATTGCATGAATAAATAGACGTTTATTACACGACTTCAAATCTGGAAAAAGAGAACGTCTTTTGAAAGCCTGGAAGATTGAAAATATGTTACAGTCATAAGTCACATAGCACTCTACAGAAAATCCTTTTCGCCACCTGGAACTGGCTATTTTGGGTTATTGGAGTGAAATAATGAAAAGAGGAAGAAATATTTCAACTCTTCTTTCCATCTTAATGTACACTTTCTGGACTTAAATTATGTCCTACAGAGTAGTACTGTACATTAAGAATCGGCGTACATTTCCGTACCGGATATTTATGACCCTTATGTGCGCTCAACTCTAATAAATATAAACTTCTCTGAATAAAACATGTTATGAGGTGTCTGGGAAACTACAAATATATTTTATTATATAAAATTAGGATATTCACTACTATTACATTAATAAAATTTAATTCAATATTGTTGTGTTTTCTCTCAGGTTTATTGCTTATAATTATGGTGAATTATGAACGCAATATCGAAGGCGTTATCGTTGAAAAGCATTTTATCTGTATAAACTAAATTGAATTTATGAGTCTTACGTCTTTTAAAAACTGATGGATATGGGTAGATGGAACATGATATCTTATTGAAATATTATGCTGTTCGTGGCATATAAAACTTTCTTTTAAGGCTGTGCCTTCTAAATGGTATAAAAGAACATATAATGTATAATATGATACATTTTTGAACCGAGGAAAATATTCTAAACCCAAATATTCTGAGTTGTGCCCGGAGACATTGAATATAATTAAGATTTTTCAATGACATTATTACATCAACGATACAATTCCTGTTATTAAATATAATTCTCTAAAGAATTAAATAAAACGTTTCAAATGATGAGGAAAATATCGTTAAGAATATTTTGTGGTGA
Source organism: Dolomedes plantarius (assembly GCA_907164885.2). Lineage (NCBI taxonomy): Eukaryota > Metazoa > Arthropoda > Arachnida > Araneae > Dolomedidae > Dolomedes > Dolomedes plantarius. The sequence goes on along the minus strand of OU015494.1, from coordinate 123,616,458 downwards.
AACCTGTACGCGAGGAGAGATATTTTTAAACATAATTCGTCTGACGTAAAAGTATACAGGAAAAAGAATCAGCGTTTTGCGTTGACAATGACGTTTATACGAGCTCCATAAAGATAATCCAAAAATAAAGATAGTCGAAAATCGGTTAGACTAACACCCACACAATCACAGCGTTTTTGTAGTAGTTTTAATTATTAAATATAAAATAAGGATTCCCACAAATGACCTTAAAACTATAAAATTTGTATAAGGTTTTACTTTTATGGAGTGGGAATTAGGTTTAAAAATTTCAATCTCCTGAGTTTAAAAAAAATGCAAGTTTTCTAATGGAGTCTTTCAGGTGGTCAAGAGAGCTATACAGAAGGTCGTTCGTACTTTATGGAAACGATTTAGTTTTTGGCGTTTGCGTTTTGAAATACATATTTGGAAACTTCAGAATAATCGTTTGTTTTGCTATTGTTTTGCTTCGATTGGAATGTAAAATAAAAGAATTATTTTGAAAATGGCTCCTAAAATTGATAGATGACTCGAAGGTTACGTAACAGCACATTCCGGGGAGAAATATTCGTATAAAAAAATTATAAAGCGGTGTAAAATTGTGGTTATGGCATTTCAAAAATAGGTATTTATAATATATTAAATTTGAAAGGGAAAAAACGTCTAACTGAAAGTAAAAATGAAAACATGACCACTAAACCTCATCTTAAGACTGTTCGAACGCAGGTAAATATCAAGAAAGTGAAGTCTCTGATCCTAAAAGAAAATACGCCGACTCAAAGATCCATTGCATCAAAACTAGGAATTCCTTCTGGCACTGTAAGTAAATCAGTCGTAAATATTTGAAGTTAAAAAAGATGTTTAAACCTAAAGTTCATCTGCTTTTGACAAAGCATATTGCTGAAAGAAAAAAAAAATGTAGAAAATTATATGAAAAACACCTAGCTGCAGAAAAATGAAATTTTGTGGTATCACTTGATGGGGCATGGGTGTATTTAAGTGACTGTAGTAAAAAAATATCAATTTTCTATTGCTCAACTGACGGGAATGACCGTACGAAATGGCTACGTCAGTGTACAGAAAAGTTCTCAAAGTAATTCATGATAGCAGCAGGATTTTGTTACAACGACAAATTTTTAAAAAATCTCAAGTAAAGACAAAATTAATTAGCTCTACTATCAGCAGAATATTTTAGAACCAATTTTTGAAGAAGGAATTCCAGCCTTATATGAAAAGAACATTGATAAAGTCAAGCTTCTTATGGACAAAGCCTCTAGTCACGCGTCTAAATCAACTGCCGCTTATTTAGCAAAGAAATAATCAGAAACAGGAATAAAATGTATCGCATTTAATAAAATACCTGTAAAATTACCGGACTCTTCTCCAATGGACTTTTGCGATTTGTGTTTTTTAATACGAGCCTTGGGTAAACGGCATCTAAGAACACTGGATGGACTTTGGAAAACGGTACAAGTGGAATGAGGTAAAACTGACATGACCGTACTAAGTAAAAATTTACTTTCATGGAAAATTCGAGCTAGAGCTATTGTCAAGAACCATGGCTATGAGATAGAAGCAAATCACGGCATAAAATATGGCTTTTATACATAAAACTTGACTATCAAAATCGTTTCCATAAAGTGTGAACGACCTTCTGTATTGATTTAACCTTTGCCTTTGAATCGTGTGAAGAATCACTCTGTTTTATTACATCTAAATGTTCATTTTCACCAAACAAACTGTTTAAAATAGTAGGAGAATTACTTTCCTAGCACGAGGCTCCAACATAACATGCATCTAACAGGAATAGTAAATGAAACCTCAGAACTTTTTATGTAGAAGAAATAGTAACATCTGAAGGAGTACTTTATAAGGACAGGTACTGCTGAATGGCACAAAATAATTTATACATTCTTTTTCAGCCCCAAAAAAGTAAAAGCATCTACCGTTGAGTTTGAGCTCTCACATAATATTCGCATATGTTTGCTGATAACATTGCATTCTTTTCTTCTTTTCTCTCTGTGGATATGGATATATGAATAAATAGAGACATATTTCACTTCATTTTAGATTGCAATCTTTGAAAAATTTAACTTAGTAAATTAATATTGAGTTTTATAAAATATATTTCCCCCCGTCTGATATTCCTGCATCTTAGCGCAGTCTTTTCGTATATTAGGTTCTTTACTGTACAGGATGTGGCTGAACGGACTCCCATATTTCAAAGGGTAATAAAAACGAAAGAAACAATTTACATAAAAAAGCGTTATATTTTTAAAAAGTACTTACAATATATTTTTCTCATTAGGTTTTGAAAATAAAATCACTCAGGTGCCGCCTGTTATTCGAGATGCACTGCCGAAGCAGCTATCTGACTTTATCCATCAGTCTGTTGATCATCTCTAGGAAATGGTGGCAACTTCCTCATAAATAGCGGATTCACCGGCTCGTTTCACATTTTCAGGTGTTCAAATGTTCCGAGGACGACCATTTGGTTGAAACCCATTGCAGGATAATTTTTGGATTTAGAACGGCATCAGTTGCATAGAGCTCGAAGCTTATCCTAAATGTCCTGTGTATAGCGGTTATATAATCGTTATTTTTAAAGAACGTCTAGATAACGAAACCGAACGATCACCGAACCAATTCATGGTGTCTACTGACAACTTTAAAATCCAACCGAAGTGTTGTCACTTTACGCGTTGCTCTCCCCCCCCCCACACCCTTACCAGTGACCTTCAGAAATGTGTGGAAGCAGCCTGTACAACCTAACAAATATCAATCTTCAGATCAAGAGAGAGAGAGAGATGAAATTTCAGGCACTTAGGCATTTAGTTGCTTACATGGAAAGGAAAAACCCGAAAGAAAATCATTTCGTTTGTTAGGTAAATTGTCAGTTCCCAGCAGTCCACCCTAAGGCAATTCTGAAAATCAACTGTAGTTTTTATCTGTTCCATTGTTCAGGGCCCGAAAATATATTTCAAAGGTATTTTTAAAAAGGTGATATATTGTTTAAACAGTGTATTAAATAAATGCTAAATGCTTTTCTGTAACAGATGTTAGAGACAAATTTAAGGGTTCAACATTCTTTATATTACATGAAATGTTATTTTTGTTTTTTAGTTTGGGTGTGAGATTTACTTTTGCTATGATATTGTAAAGATAATTTATCATCATTTTCCCTTTTCAGATGAATTCTTATTCTAGGATTTGGTGAAATTTCTCTTTGAAGATAATTCGCAAATAATCAAGGTTATTAAATCAAAATTCACCTATCTCAATTTATGCATAAATTAATCGATTTTTTTCTCGTATGTTCGAGAGAAAGAAAGAGAGACTAGGAAAGACGGGGAGGGATCTTTTTGTATCTATTCATTAATATTTGGAATTCTACGTTCTTATTTTGTGATTTTTAACTCTTTCTATGTAGTATTTTAAGTCTCACTAAAAAACATAAGCAATAGATACAAAGCACATGTTTTCCCCTCCAGTTTCGATTGCTTCTGAATGGCCATATGTGCCTGCCTCAATGACTTGCGCATGGTTCAAATGCCATTGAAGGTAGACACTAATGCCTCGTTCCCAGAACCAGCAACTTGTGCCAAACGAGTGAAGAGCTGTGCAAAAAGATTTTTTTTCTTTTTAGGGCGGGGGGGGATATCTTTAATTTTTTTGTATTAATCGAGAGAATAAAGAGCGAACGCTTTAATCGGTAGATTATTTTCAATTCCATCTAGGTTATTTCGAAGAAAATTTACTTTTTTCGTTTTAACTGTAAAAAAAACAAAATTGTGTAAAGTCTGGCTCCAGTGGCTTTAATTAGGAACTTTTTCTGCTGACAATATACTTTGTATCATTAATGACGCGATGGGTTCTTTTAAAGTTGCAACTCACATTCAGAGTTTAGAAGAGTTAGTTGTAACCGAAATTGATCTCTGAGTTAGGATTTGACAGCTCCTAAATTTACAGAACCGAATGAAATGTAACATGTTATTGCTTCAAGGAAAAATGATCTTGATTATTTAATTTAATACTAATCAATGTGTTCTGTACGCGCTTTTTTATTTTACAGAGACTGTTCCTTTTGAAAAATATAACTGGGGTATCATTCCCAACATCTCACACAGCCAGTACAGTTAGCCTACAATCCTTTAGGGGAAGATAGAGGAAAATATAAACGAAAACACACATGGGAGATATTTTATGTCAGTCTACCAATTGAGCTGCTATGCAAAATGTGGTCTTATCAATATCAAATAAATGAAATGTTATTACAGATTACCAATAGCTTTTAAACGTCTACAGTACTGCAAAAAAATAATGTAATGCAGCAGAAAAGCTTTTGGGGAAAACATGAAATAATTTTTTTTATATGCTTATGTTTGCATTTAAGGTTAAATATAATGCTTGTTTTAAATCCTTGACAATAACAAACTATAATTCCTTCTTTAAATATTTTTTTGAAGTTTATGTCATGTTGTAACATGGAAATTCAGCGAAATATTTTCTCAGAAATAAAAATATTTGTAGAAAATTAAACTTTTGTTGTTCAAATATATAGTTAGGATCCGACTTAACATTCCCGTGGTATGAGCTTTAAGAGATAATCATATCTATCCCACGGCATTTTAGTAGCAAGTTTTCATTCCCTTATGCAAGCAACTCTTTTGTTCCAGGAATTAAAGAAATGTTTTAAGACCAACATGACAACAATATGGGAAAAAAACTGATGAATAATTCAGCTCATTAGTGATAATGGGATTACTAACATAGTTTGATTAATAGAGCAAATGAAACAGAAAAACACTTTTTTCCAAAAAGAAACATACTAATAAAAATGTGTGTTTCATACTTGATATTAGCTTAGTTGTTTTAGGGAAGATTGGAAAAATAATTACCATGCCCAAAGGGTTATCTTTCTCATAGATAAGTAAATATAAGAAAACTAGTTTCTACAGTAAGAATTCAATACCGTTTTAATGACAGAATTTAATAAATTGAATATATATGTTCTGATTCAAATGTTTGAAGTTCTGTTATACTAGAAATCTTTTATAATTTTTTTCCTTTCCTTTTTCAACTCCTTCATTAAAATTAAGTTTAAAATAAATATCCTGTCAAACACATTGCTTGGATATACACCCTTTTGAGAAAAATAGTATTATTTCTGATTTAAATCATATTTGTAGTATATTATGTTATTATTTATTAAAATGCATCGAATTCAAAGGCTTATTGGGTAAAATTATAGAGTTTGGACATTATTAATTCATTTTTCTGTAAAACATAAGAGGGGTATTCACGTTGCAAAACTTTATTACATTTCTAAAATGCAAAATATAAATGGTACATGTTGATATCAAAGGATAACTACAGCAGCATTTAAGACTTTCTCCCTGTTTTACAAACAATTTTAACATTTTAATCGCTGATCAAATGTAACTCATATTGACTAAAACTTCTTCTCAAATCCATAACTTAGACTGTATATATTAGTTATATATCTAATTTGCATTTACATTCTTAGGTGTTAACTTCCTATCAAAAGCTTATTATAATTTAGTCATAATCATTCAGAAACTTCGGGAGGCAATGCAGTCTAAACTGACCACAACAGCTGTGCCTTTAAAACTGACAGCTCTCGATCAGTCTACTGCTAGGTAAGTTGCTTGCAATTCTGTAACTATTTCTCCGTTACATTTGCGTTGGTAAAAGAGATAAACATATTTTTGAAAGTTCACTCAAAATTCATTTATATCACTGAAGACCCCCAGAATTAAAATTCTGATTTTAAATTTTGTTCTATTAAATATTATCATCGAAAAAATTCTATTCAAAATATCTATTAAATTCTATCATCGAATTAATTTATGATTACAATTATTCAGAAAAACATTTAAATTTAGTATAATCTATATACGTTAATTTGCATTCAATAATGAACTGCGTCATCAGTTTATTTAAGAAACCTTACGTCAAATACATCTCAAATTTGCACTGATACTTTAACCACTTCATTTAAGACGAGCTTGCTTTCAATTTCTTCAATCTTCTTTAAATTTTTTATAAGGATTTCCTGCCACTTTATAACCACCTAGAGAATAATAAAATGTGATTACCAGCCGCAAGTTTGCTATTAAAAAGACACGTACACCCATTTACCAGTTGTTAATCTCCTGGGGCATCACAGGAGATCGTGAAGCAAAATATAAAAAAATGATATTCGCATTAAAGAAGTTTTATGAATCCAGAGAAAGAAATTTTTCATGATCATGTGTGTATGTGTGTATGTTTTCGTTAAATCTAATATTCCAGATTTATGTCGTGGACAAAAGTAGTAGTCTGAAAAAAAAAAGATTTTTTAAGCTAAATTAATTATTTCCATAAAAGAATTGAAAAATTATAACTCATATTTTTTTCTTTTAGCTTTTTTATATATTTATATGTTTTACACAGTGTTAATTCTTGCAAAAAAATGTGCATGTTCTGTTAATTGCGTCTAGAGTGTTTATTTAATGTAATGTGCATTTTCAGAATGAAAACTACTATTTAATACAATATTATACGCTCAGTGACGAATTGTAAGTTGTTGTATAGTAGTTCGATTATAAAATGCTTATTAGAGAACAAATTTTCCTTTCAATTTATATCAGAGTTTGATTAAGCTTCAATTTAATTAATTAAACATGCATCTACCTTTTCCTTATAATTTTATCGGTTTATTGAAACTATGATGCCATTGTTAAAGATTAAAATCCTAAAATCTCTCCAGTACATCACTCACATCCAGGATTATTTTTCAGGGGTTGAAATTGCTTGATAAATTAGAATTTGAAATATTTATTGATATAATTTTGTTTCCTATAAAAAAAGTTCAGTTTAGTATGATTCATATTAGTATTGTACAAGTACTTTGTAACTACGACAGAAAAGTATATTGTTGAAAAATTAATGAAGAGTTTACATGAAAGAAAATGTTAAGCGTTCATTTGTAAATCTAAGTTTAAAATATCAGGAAATTTTATTCTTGATTTTTTACTGATATACGCCATCAAATTATTAAACAAAAACTGTTGGTAACAGTAAATATCTGAGTTCACTATAATAAACATGATTATTTTGAGGAACGGGAGTTCCTCAAAGTAATCCTATTAAGAATAAAAATGTAGCTTATAGGAGTTTTATAATAAAAATATAGTTTATAATATTAAATGTGTCAATATATTTGATTCCCTTACTCAGTCACACAGTTTAAGTGAAAATAACACCAAGTTTCTGTACAAAGGTTTACACTTGCATGTTGAGCTCATATAAAAATAAATGTCTAATTTAAATATTACCTCTGTTTATTGGAAACAAAGAAATAACCGATGAATATATAGAGATGTGCAAATTATTAGCCTGAAACTGGACTTTTAAATAATTTTTTTGCTCATGAACATCTCTAAAATACCCTTTTATTGAAATATTTAACTACCTTTAATACCCCAAATGATACGTTTTTGGTCTATCCTTTATGATCATTTATATCCTATATATCCTTTATATTTACATATTTTATATCCTTTATGATGAACACGGTTTGAAAATATGTTTTTCTGTGTTTCTCAGTTTATCATGTTTTTATTCTTGCACAATATTTACCTGCGCTGAGCTATTTGGTCATTTTGGAGAGTGATCATGTTTTGATTGAATTTTTCATTTTCCGTTTGCCGATAGATTGTAAAGAGGGTTTCTGCCACCTCAGGGAAGGTTACCAGTATATATATGTAATAAAGTTTTTAACCACCACTAATCTTTAATCGCCAGTAATACGAATTTTCTCTGTATATGGTAACCTTTCCGTCCTTTGGCGATTTACCCTGTCTGTCCAATACTAACCTATTTCGTCAATTTCCGCCAACCCCTTTCAGAGCTATTTTGGTGTGCTCACGAGAAAAGATTGGATGCGGCCATTGTAAAGTGATTCTGTTTTTGTTGGAATAAACTGCATTTGTTACTTCAAATAGAATCCCATTAATTTCTGCCCCGATGTGTTGTTCTCGGGAGATGACCCAATTCGGATCAATTCATATATATATATATATATATATATATATATACACTCATGGACAAAAAAAATAGCGAACCAAGAAGGAGTCGTCAAAATGAAACGAAATTTTACATACGTAATGATTACTTTGATATAAGTAAATGATAAGAAAAACAAAGAAAAAGGATAATTTATTTCAGAGAAAAAGGCAAAAGAACGGAGGAGTTAATACTCCGTTGGACCCCCTCTAGCGCGAATGCACGATGCGATACGATTGGGCATTGAGTCATACAAGTTCTGTATGATGTCTTGAGACATTTCGTTCCATATTTGCTGTAACCTTGCCTCTAGTTCGTTCAAACTCGTGGGATGCCCAACTCGTCGTCCCAAATGATCCCAGATATGCTCGATTGGAGACATATCTAGGGATCGGGCAGGCCAAGGAAGGGTAGTAACAGTGCGGAGACAGTATTGTGACACACTTGCCGTATGAGGCCGAGCATTGTCTTGTTGAAAAATGGCTCCTGGGAGCCGTTGCATGAGTGACAACACATGTGGTTGCAGGATTTCATGAACATACCGCTGGGCTGTCATGGTGCCACGGAACAATACTAGGGGTGACCGTGTATTGTAGGCAATGACACCCCATACCATCACACCAGCTGTGGGAGCGATGTGTCGCTGTACAGCAAAGGCAGGATTGAAGCGTTCACCACGGGCTCTCCACACACGAACACGATTGTCATCACTGCCGAGATTGAATCTGGATTCGTCGCTAAAGACGACCTGGTTCCATCCCGCTGCAGTCCAGTTTCCTCGTGCGCGGCAAAACTGCAAACGGAGGCGTCGATGGGTGGGCGTCAAGGGCAGCACACGTAATGGGCGCCGCGATACCAACTGTCCTTCAGCCAGGCGCCTTCGTATTGTTCGAGAAGACACAGAGGCCCCTAGTGAAGGTGCTACCTGTGCCTGTATGGCGGCTGATGAAGCAGTTGGCTGTACGCGTGCATTTCTTACGATGTGGCGGTCTTCTCGACAACTGGTCTGTCGAGGGCGTCCTGAGCCTGATCTCCGTGTACATGACATCTCTCGGGTCCACTGGTCCCAACACCTCATCACAACACAATCAGGGCGGCCTAATTGACGAGCTACTCGCCTAGTTGACCACCCAGCTTCCATCATCCCGACGATTCTCCCCCTCTCAAACTGCGACAACTGCTTATATTGTCTTCGAACACGGCATAATGGCATGTCTATCTCATCTCTTCCTTTGTAAATGATTCAGCACACTCAAACAAGCTTTGGTTACCTGTTTTATACTCCACAGAGTACGATGTTCAACGCCCTCTACCGGCTATACGTAATGCGCAATCACGCTGCATTTCTAATCATTTGCATATCTCCCCGACATGTATCTTCATTGCAAGTTTCGCTACGATCCCGCAATTATTTCTTGGTGCGCTAATTTTTTTGTCCATGAGTGTATATATATATATATATATATATATATATATATATATATATATATATATATATATATATATATATATATATATAAAATCTTTTCCTGGAAATTCAATTCTGATTTTGGGGAATAGGTTAGCTTTAAGTCAAACTTTTGTACTCGCGTACTGAATCAAGATAAAATCTCTACCCGGAAGCCACGCAATTAGTTGCTATTAAGAGTCAGGTGTTAGGTACTTTCTGCATTTTTCCCGTTAGGTGTTTGTCTCATTCATCACTTACAAGGCCCAAAGCAATACATAATATTCCTTTCTCTTTTGTAAACACGAAATTCTACTCTATTATTACGGTTGGTTCATGCTTTGTAAATTAGAATTTATTGGCAATGAAACCCTTTTGTTCGGAATCATCACCAGACATTGATGATGCTAATATATTTTTTTCCGTACATTTTGAGACCTTGTGTGTTGGTACCTATTGTTTTTCTCCTTCTTCTTGTGTTCCAACTTAATAGATCTTTTCACTGGTACTTGGTACTCTGCCAAAACTGATCCGGGCCGTCGAGTTCGTATAAAGAAGTGTTTGTTAACCAAACCAATACAAAGAGGACATGTTACAGAGAGAAGCTGTTCTCCTTTGGATACCAGTTGTTATCGATAGCTACTTTCGGATCCACTGCTCCCAACATTTCAAAGAGAAGCATTCCCCCACATGCAGTATCCTTAAAGAAGAAACAAACATCTTTCCATCTTCCCCCATCTGTTGGACGCAGCAAGAAATGCACTTTTTGAAAAAGGTGGCTTCTTCTTTTATCAAATTTACGGTGTCTTGAATTGATAGGAGATTGTGTTAGTGTTATGAGATGTCTGGAAATGGCCAATTTTATTCGACGCAGCCCTTACAGAACAGAATATGTTGGGAAATTTTCTCAGTGTGTTAGATTATCCCTAAATAAGATTCCAAGTCAAGATCTTATCTATAAAGAATGTGACTGTAAGAGACGTATATATCGGAATGCTTGTATTCCCGTAAAATCTAGTATCATCTTCAGCTTTTCTGAGGAGATGGTAAATAAGGTAAAGAAGACTGCATATTATTTTTTTAAATGTCTCTGAAGATACAACGACTGTAAATAGTAAACAATTACTACGCTGTACCTAGAGCATAATAAAAGTTTGGACCACATTGCACTTCAGATGGTTAAATAGAAAAACTGTAAAATTTTCAAAAAAGCGAAACTCCGTATGTGCAATCAACGATGCCATTACTTTTACTACAACTCCACTATGTCGTCATTTATTCCAGACCTATATTCTTTGAAGGTACTTGACAAGTGGTATCATACTTGCATGAAGGATATATTTGTATACTGCTGGCAGCTGTTTCATAGCAAACTAGAGGTGCAACAGTTTCTTATAACAAAGTATCTTGAAAAATATAAAAGAAAGTTCAGCCATCATTATGATGGAACCTTTCTATTGGTTTCGCTTTTCAGAGTAGTCCATAGCCTCAATTTATCAGAACATCAAATCAACAACTATGTTTAGTCATTTTTAAGGAAACTATGAGCTAAAAGTATTGGATTTTATTGGCTTGCATGGTCACTGGACTATTATTTTATCGCTATTTTATATCCTAAATTTTCTAAAGAATGCAGTTAAATGATTATGATACTCGTCATGTTTTGTGTGATTAAAGAAATTTCTCATCACCTTCAGATTCTTACTTTCATTAGCCTTTAAATTTTAGATTTTGATTGCATTGTAAACTAAAGAAAGAGAATGGTGCCAAAGAAAACCGGCACCTTCATAAAGTTTTTTTTTTTTTGGCTAATGTCCCTGGGGGATGACGACATTACACCCCAGTCCGGTGTACATATGAATACAAGGAAGATAGAAACAGACAAATGACACAATCACAGAAGAATTTTATTGAAAAACGATGACACCGGCGATGGTTTGCAGCTCCCCTTTCTAGACGGGGCTCCATTCGCAGGCGGAAGACTAACCGGTTCCTCAGAATACAGCCAAGTCTTATCCGGGAATCGAACCCGCACCCCCGACGTGCCAGGCTGATACCTTAACCACTTAGCCACTGGGCGACACTTCACAAACTGAAGGCCTTAAGTAATGTATATGCTTAGAATATAGTACATAAAAGAAATAAATTTATCCATATCAATAAATTTGAGAGAGACTACAACGTATTTTTAAACAAGTATTTCAATTTACAATTTATTTATTTTCTTACATAAAAAAATATTTTAATAATGCTTACACTCATACGAAAAAATTTCACGATTTAACCGAATTAATTCAATGGAAATATAATTTCACTTGAAAATGTCAGTTCAGCAGTGGAGGTAATCCAGCTGATTTATATATATATATATATATATATATATATATATATATATATATATATATATTGTGACGATATGAACACTTCTCCCAGGTAGCTGGACATAGATTAATTCAAGATACGGAGTTTAGGTTTTAAAATTATGTATTTAATTATATACAATATGTACACTTCAGTTACACCAAAATTTTACTGTCAAAATCGCCCTAAGGCACCGGGGAGTTAAACTTCTTCCCCAAACAGTCAGAGTTCACTGACTATATGAAACGGCACTAGGCCCGGGATTCAAAGTTCCCAAAAATGTAATCTGGCCCAAGGCCGCAGGTATCAGTCACCTTCTGAGAGTAGATCTCAAGTCTCTCTGCCTCTTTTTCGGTCCGAGGTTCTCCAAGAAAACTCTAAGCACCTCCCTGGAACATATTTCGTCCTATCATGCGTTGGTTTTTGTGTTTCGACGTTGATTTGCTGAAATCAGTGACATCAGCTATTTCCAACATTCGAGAATTTCTCACGCCGAGGGCTTAGCGTAACGAACCTCCCTTTTGTGCATGAAGAATGTCGGACTCTCCGTGTGTGGCCTTTGTCGCCAGCTGACACTCTCTTGCCAGTAGACAAGGGGAGGAAATACCGCCTTCGGTCCGGCGATGACCATCAGTCAGTTAGCTTGACACCAGGGTTCAACCCAGTTCGCGCCCCCCTTTGTTGCCAAGGACAGGGGTGACAAAGACACATCCAATATTCACACGACTGACTGCTTGAAGAATTTCCTATTCTTCACAATATATATATATATATATATTATTTCTTAAAACGATAGAATTTAATTATAAATTTTAACATAAATGATCATTCATCTCAAAAATAAGATGCTTGAATGCTCAATTATTTATTTTTGTTTTTCTATTAATCATAGAAATTACTCAAAATTCAAGCAATTTCATATAATAGGATTTTTCATAGGAATTTAAACTCATTGGTATGAACTAAAAGAACCAACAAAATAGTATTTTCATGTAAAATCTTTAAGGACTTTATCGTTGGTAGTAAAATTATTCTAGTAATAATGCCATAAATCTCGGATACATTAATAATTATAAATTTATATTATCTGCAGTTAAAATAACACTATACAGGAAGTGCAAATTGATTAATTTAAATGAAGACACTAAATTATAATCAAAAGTTCAGAGAGCATAATTACTTGTTTTTCATTTAGGGTACAGTGAAATTTCAATCTAATCTTCGTCATTATTTTGACTCATACTCTGTAAATATTGGTTATGTAAACATTTAATCAGGAGGAAGTTTTCACTAGATAATGAAGTTTCTATTTATTTATGCTTTGAAGGTGTGTAATTTCATATTATTTACAAAAGTAATGAAAAATTAGTTTGTGAAGTTTTAAAACTTGATGATAGTTTACTGATGTGAAAAATCTGTATATTTAAGTATAATAATAATTCTGCATTTTATCACGTGATCATCATTTCTGTCGCGCCAATTATTATATTAGCATATGATGATGGTATTTGGACATTGAGTGTAATAAATTACTTGAATTTTGGATTTTAAAATTCGTAATAAACGAATAGCTTAATCTCATGAAAAAAATTTATCCTGAAATATAAATCAATTGCATAATTATATCCAATCAAGCAATCACTTTAAATGTATCCATAATTAATAAATTAAAACCCTTTTATTTCATTTCTTAGGATAGTAATTGTTAATTTTAGTATTATTTTATTGATAACAAATTTCCATATTTATTTTACTTTAGAATGTTGTTCTGTAGCAAATCAGCAACTTTGATTTACCGTTTCGAAAGAATTTAGGTGTAAAAAATCTATTTCAACCCATAAACCTAACACTTGATATGTGCGAGGGCTTTTATTAGAATTAACACGCGTCTTTTATCAGAATTGTAGCAAAACACGCAAAATATCGATTAAATGTTAAAATGTATCTTCGTTCACACATATCCCAATTTCAGCGTTAACGTAGGAATAAAATATTAAGTATAATATTTTTATGCGTGTAGTTAAGAAATACTAATTGCTTTACCTCAAATAAGAGAAAAATAAAAGAAATAATTAAAAGGATCACTAATCACTAGGTTTGATATTCACGCTAGCATGTGTTTTGAGAAAATTTTAATTAAAGCTTAATTACAAAGAAACTTTTCAGTTATGTTTAACGCTAAAATAAATGTAATTTTTAAGTCCTACAATACCTAAGCTTTTTAAAAGAGTGTGGTTTCTACGATAAGTAGGTAAAAAGAACTTGGCAGTTTTGATTAAATTTACTTGAGAAAATGTTTCAGTTATTTAAAAGTGGGAAATACATGAAGTGATTTGAGTTCCTTTAAAATTTAGAGTTGATTTTTATTTTGGTTTATTTAAACTTTAAACATGCAAGATACGTTTTTTAAGTGTTATATATATGACGAGGGACGTTCACTTAATTGTTATATATAGGTTTTTTATAAATACTTTTCTGAAATCTTACTCAATACTTATACGTGAAATGCATTCTTTGCTTTAAAGAAACATTTTCTCAATTTCTTAATATAAAAATTAGTATATATGCAGATTTCAGACATCTGTCTAAATATTATAGTCTTCAAATGTAACATAGACAGTTTTCATTCATAAAAATATTATGACGGTGATGTTATATGTATCTTACATTATTTAAATTGTAATTTCTTTCATTTCCAGGGAACACTTTTATGAAACATCCTAGTTTGTAAAGTATTCGTTTATATGAAACATTGTTTAATTTTCTTAAGTCTCTACTTAGATATTTTCTAAAAGTTACCTCCTATATCAATATATATTAAAGCAAAATTTCTAAAGGTGAATAAAGATTTTTACATAATCTTTTCTTACATATTAGTTATAACACTACAGTCTGACAATTAAAATCCCCGTCCTGAAAAGAAATCGTGAACATCGTATTATTTTAAGGTTTTCCTGGAAACTGCATAAAAACAGGCCCTTTTACTTTCCTTATGTCTTTCCATTTGATAATAATCAGGATCGATAAAAAATAGACTCTATAATGTATTGCAATTCTTATGTCTTGTTGACTGGCCAGGCTTACGCACCATTACCATGGAATCCCGCTTTCAGTTTATGAACCTCACATTTTCATCAAGCCTTAAACAGACTCTAATTAAAAATGGTATCTAAATCCCTCTATTTTCCTTAAGCACCTTTATATAACTATTCAGTTGCCACACTTATTTTTTCTTACATTACTTCATTCAATTTAAAAATATTCGCTTGGTAATCAAATACAGAATACCTGATTATAGCGTAGGTTTGCTGACCTTTTCACCTGAGAGTCATGCCGTAATGTCTCTTAATGAACCTCACAAAGTCATTTAAACATTTTTAAAGCATAAGCAAATTTACCTCCAAATGAAGGACAGGACATTAAGGTACTTAACGGTATACATTTCAAATGCAGAACAGGGCATGTAAAAATTTAATGAAATGCCATTCAAAACGTGTTTCTACAGCTCTTCAATCGTTTGTCCATGTTTTCCTCTTGACATTTCAAGCGTTAACTATGTGTGTGGGGTTATGGGTAGCTAGAAATTTCGGCTTCATTTTAAGGCTATCTAACGAATCTCTGCAATTATTATAAAATTTAATTCATAGATCTTGATATTTAATGTATCAATTTGTATACATAGTCAAATTTTAAGTATCTGATGTTAAAGTAAAATTAATCTGTTCTAACTACTTCTTAATAAAGCCCTAAATTTCTGTCCTAGAAACTTTCTTATTAGGATGGAAACAAAAATATACTATTATAAATGTTACTTATCTCAACTTTACTATTAGCTTACAAAATAGGAGGCACACATTTTTATTGGTTATAGTCAAAATATCTTTAAATTAATGTGTTTTTATTTTCTCTTGGCGCAAGAGTTTTTAAGTTTGCATTTCTTTCTGTAAAAGTCTGAAGGTGAATTCTTCAACAACTTTGCACTTAGCATGCTCTGGAATCAAGAAGCTAAAAAGACGCACTCTAGAAATAAATGTCTGTTATCGAGTACGGATTTCATGGTACGAGCTTGCTTAAGTACAAGTAATTTTTAGCTTTATTCCGTCCTAAAACGCTAGGGCAGAATCCTTTTTCTCTTTCCGTATGTTGACGTGAAAGGAAAGCTAAGTGTAAAAACAATTCTGAGATTTAAAGAATTTTTAAGACTATTAAATTAAGCTTCTAAATATTTAGATATTTTCTTTTTAACAAACAAGCTACATTTAGTAATAGATTGTGAATATTTGAGTTTATTTTTTTTATGGAAGTTTCTATAAGACTGGACCGAAGTCTGTCTTGAAATATATCTACCTCGAGCTTGTGTTCGGTGCGGATTAATGCTAGATCGATGCCGTATCCCGTTTAGCTCATACAAAAAAGTAGAATGACGTTTGCGCAAGGTGGGCTACGAGAGGAGCATTACGGGACGTATACGAGTAGATGGGGAGGGCCGTGAGTTTCCAAAGGTAGCGTGGACGTAGCTGACTACACAGGTGTGTAAATGGTTAGGTAGCTGGTTGCTGAGTCTGGTTGCTGGTTTGCCACCGTCATCTTTCGCCCCTATTAATCAGACAGAGACCCATATTTAAATACCTATAACGAAGGGCGATAAATGTGTGCGTCAATAGTGGGATTCAATCCCAGACATTTTGGTTCTGTATGCTAGCACTCTATCCACTCGCCAAATGTCCAGCAAAAGTGATTAGAGGATGTGATAGTTTCTTAATCCAGCCAAGCCAATGAGCTAGTAATCAACTTTAACGGATGCATTGGGAGCTAAAGATAAAATGTTGGAAGTTTTAAAAGTGTATTAGACTTTTTTTGAATTTTGCAGGCTCTTGTCTCTGACGGTAGGTACTTTTTGACATTGTCCCATCAAGATCTGCGAAGTTTTTCTATCTACTTTATTATGGGAGCACTATACAGGTGAGCCAGCAGTGCTCCTTATGAGGGAGACGACACGGAAATGACCAAGAATTGTTCGATATTTGAAACCAAGCCTAGCTCAGAATTCGAACCACTATATTAGATCTTCGGATGAGAAATTTAGATCAGAACGTACGGGTTTAAATGATATGAACATCCTTGCAATTGAGAGCCATGAGCATATTTTCTGTCTATTATTACATTTGCTGCAAGCTCAAGCTGTGAAATAAGCTTACTTGTTACTGAACAATCTCATTATCCTTCTTGCCACTGAACTCTAGATATCCTCAAGGCATAACACCTTTATAAAATATCATTTAGATTACCTTACATATTCTAACTTTACGCATCAATGACGATATTCATTATAAAAGACAAGACTTTCAGTACCAAAACAGAAGCATCTGACATAGCCATAATACTTTTTAAGTATTCATACTAATAAAATAATTAGTATTAGTCATGTGTTTAATGAATAAGAGAGATAGTCTTTAATTACAAACATTCTACGAAATGTTCTAGTGATGAACCCAGAAAAGTTTTTGACAATTTAATTACTTGTGTTTCTGTTTAAAATAATTTTTTGATTATTGGTTCAGGGGTTTTGAAACTCTTTCTTCATTGTATCCTTTGCTCATGACTAAAAGTCTAATATCCCCCCTCTACTGTCATATTATTTATTGGTTTAATCACGATCTAATAACGTTTTTTTTGTCATTTTGGAAATATACCATAGTTTGCACTACTAACCAATAATTTAACCATTTATTCATATCATGTATGGATTTTTCCATTTAATTTATGTATTTTTAATCATTAGAGAATGCCCTCCTTTTAGATAAACGAAATCTTATAAACTATTTTAGCTTTCAAAATTATAAAATTAATGTTTTGGGAATTTGCCATTCGAATGAATTTTACAAAATTCCTAAATTTAGGGTAATCTTCAACTCATCTTGATTGCTTTGCATAAACCATTTCAAGCTCTAAACCAATGATTTGTAATCTTTTTTTTCGTATATCGTACTATTTAAACTCAGACCCATTTTCACGTTACCATATCTGAAGCAGTATTGTCCTGTTTCAATTAATAATGGTTTTGAAGACGCATGGCTCAGTGAAATGTATACTCAGAAACATAAAATCATAAACATGATCACTCACATCACATAGATATAGTCAGATATCACCAGGATTTATCTGAATATTTTCTCTAAGTTGCTGAAAACACTTACACGAACATAGGTAGAACTACTGAAACACTGTATGATTTATGGGCCCTTAGTAAAACAAAATTTAGCTGAGAGTATGAAACCGTGGGAATTACCCCAGAAGAATTCTATTTTTCATTTCGAAGAATTAAAAATTTGATCTCAGTGGGAAAGAAATGCTAATAATCTCTCGCACTCTGCTTTCAAAAAAGAAAAGAAAGCTGTGGAATAATTCACAGTTCGCCTTTTATTTATTTTCTCGGTCCTTGGAGGGTAAAGTTAACTTCTGTTTCTCTTTAAACAGAATTGTTTTTCTACGTTTATGCACTATGTCTCCTGAAACAAGATGTCACGTTAAAATAATAAATTTTTTTACGAAAGTAAAAGCAAATTTACTTCTAAATGATTTATTTAAAGAAAAAAAAATGTGTGGTAATTTTTTTCAAAACACGTGTAGATACAACTTTAAGGATAACATTAAATACTGGAACTATAAAGAAAAAAATAAATATTTTTTACTTATAATATAAAAGTTGCAGGAAAAAACTGGAATATTTATTGATAAAGAAACTGACTGACATATTTTGAGAATACTCCTCAAATGATGTTCAAAAGAAATGGTTTTCCGAGACAAAATGTCCCGATAATTGACAGACAATTATCAGAAAAATTGAACGTAAATTTTAATTTTACAACCTTTTTTTCTTCAGATGTAAGTAAAGAAACAGTTCAGGTTTTCTAGGGCATTCATTTTAATCAAGCGTTTTAATAAATAAAAAGTCCCTAATAGTAAAGTTTCAGTAGTTGAGTTTCTGTAATGTAAATTTCTTTTTGTAATATTCTCTGTGGTAGATTTCAGTTTATTTACGATGTAATTCATATAAAAAAGACTTAAATATGATATCAATTAAACAGAAAATAGGGTTCAATGGTTCATGTTATTTACACAGAATAATTGCAACAATACAAAAAAACATTCAAGGCAACAATCATTTACCTCTCGTGCGTAAAATCAAGAAAAACTTCATTTTTCCGCTTGAAGTAAATGTTATATCGGAAGGAGATTCCATTTTCTCTTCAAAAAGAACACGGTCTTCGATTAGATGACAGAATAGATGTTGTTTGGAACTAATTTTTACCCATTTCTAAATATATTTCAGTATGTGTAGAGTTTACGTGGTTTCTTTAATCAAGTACGTGACAATTATTTTGCACTGTACAATAGCATTAAGTAATTTGGGTGATATAAATAATTGCATCCCATTAATTACATTTGAATAGCAAAACCGACCTCTTGCTAATTGGTATACATACTTTATACACATATTGACGTCCTCTGAACTCGTATCACTCAATATTTTTTAAATCTTAAATTAATGTTTTCTCTTGAAACGAGGATGGATAAAATCTTGGTGTCGGAATGAATACCCATATACAAAATTGATTATCGAAGAAAACCCTACAATGCATGATTTTTTTTCTTTTCATTAAAAAATATATTTTGTTTCATAGAAATACAAGAAACAAATTTTAAAAATTCATATCATTTGCAATCTCAGTCAAAAAGGTGAACTCAAACGAGTATTTTATTATAGTGCATTTGGTTAAATTGAGATCGAAGTGAAAACATTCTCTATAGTAGTTTTGATGTACATGTAATAATACATCAAATTTTACTTTTTAAAATTATATATCTATAATTAAAGATAAAATTAGTCCGGAATGACGTCTTACGTCCTGTGTAGTTTTATCTAACTACGAATTTCATATACTTTATAGCTGGCAACTTCAGTTATCTCTAAATACGCGACTCTGACAGATTTTCTTAGATAATACTGAAAATGCGTTACGTGATGGCAAATAAATTCAAAATTTAAATATAATAAATTTTAATATATATATATATATATATATATATATATATATATATATATATATATATATATATATATATATATATATATATATATATATATTTATGTGTAGTCTCCTGACTTGTGTTTTAAGTATAATCAGTCTCTCGAGTCTTAACGTTAAATCTAATCAAGGCAAGTCATACAGTCGAACCCCGTTATAACGAACTTCAAGTGACCAAAGGTTTTGTTCGCTATATCCGGTGGTTCGCTATATCCGAAACGTTAAGATAAATGTTAGAGTTAAAAAATGTATAACTCATTAATTGCTATCTGTATTCAATAATGATGTATTGAAAAAATGATTAAATCTATAAAAAATTATCATTAATGATTCACTGTTTTGATGCAGAAATAATCGGTTTTCTTCTGCTAACGTGATGCCTATTTCAAAAAACATTTTATGAATTTCTTTGTCCAATACATCGAATGACTCAAACACTCTTTCTTGCACTGTTTGTGTAGACAGAAACTTATTATTGACATTCATCGCTGCTGTTGCATCTGAGATGGTGGGGATTTCGTCATTTATGTGTTCCTCTTCATCAGCGTCAGAATCTTCAATTTCAGAATGATTCATTTTAATTTCTTCCACAATGTCTTCATCAGTCGGATTTTCACATGTACTGACTTCATCATCACATGTTTCGAACAATTGCATGTCGCAATCTGAGAATGATGAAATTTTGTGCTTTTCAATCCACATAGCGATAGGTAAGTCTTCAACATCTTCTTCATGAACATTCTTTGCTTCTTCAACATTCGTTGTATCTTCAACATTCTTAAAAAGTTTTAAAAAATCAGTAGTCGACTGAAAAAAAAGGGTTCGTTATTCTTAAGATTTCGGAAGTTCACTATAAAAGAATAAATTAGCATTAAATACAATAGAAAAACGGCGGGAGCAAAATTTTCGTTCGCTATATCCGGGAGTTCATTATATACCGGGTTTGCTATAACGGGGTTCGACTGTAATAGTGTAGATTTTGTTTTCAGAAATCCATGATATCTTGCCCAAAGTAGTCACATAGAATGGAATTCAATTCTTAATTAAACTTTTAATATGCTGAAGAACAAATACATTTCGCAACAAAAGATAGCTACATGATGCTGCTGAACTTTCTAAAAAAAGTCATACGGAAAAGAAAAGAATTAAACTTATAGTTTACAAGGATATTAAAATTAATAAACTATATTAATAAACTATAAGAATAGACAGGAAGTTGAACAAATACAATTTGAATAGTATAATTAGAAGAAACTTTTAATAGAAACTTTTATGCACTTATCGCAATCATAAAGTAAAGAAGAATCACTGATGCATAGCTGCAAATAGCTTCACTGATGATTTTCTTCAAAGCTTCTAAATGTATTCCAATAGAATTTAGTTTCCTCAGACAGACAATACAGATTTTAATCACCCGCTTGTAAATTTTTGCAAAAAACAAAATTTATAAATTACTAGGCTTAATATAATTTCGAATCCTTTTTCAAACAAAATTATCAAGATTTTGCTAGTTAGAATGTTAGTTCTTTTGAAAATCATGCTGTGCATTGAAAATTGACATTGAACTTACATAATACCTTTCCTTTTTTTCTTAATTATGATGTCATGTATATGTACTCATATTAACAAATGTATTATTAGATTATGTTCATATTATAATAACTGCTTCGCCTCGTTAACATGTTGCATAATGGTAATTTACTTATGCTCGAAAAAATATTAAATTTTGAAAATTGGTCAGTTTCTTACTTTATACTTACCATATTCGGAATGTTCAGCGTGGAATTCAAAACTGTGGAATTCATAATTCTATGCAATTATGAATTGTAATTAATGTATACTAAATTATTCCTTGATCAAAATTATAACTGTGCCGTTTATTAAAAACAAATGTTTATTCTGCTAAAGTGAGCATTTCTTCAGTTTTAGTTGAAACTGAAGAGTGTATTTTATGATATTTTCTTCGCACTTTATATGTAAGGTATTTTAATTTGGTATCCATTCTGATTTAAATAATAAATAAGTAGTTATTTGTTCATTTGCTAATTAATACTTTCATTACAATTATAATTATTCTGTTCCTTAATTATTATCAATAAGCAAGCACAAAAATTGTACTTTATACGTTTTGCTTCGTTTTATGGATTTTATAAATCTACCATCAATCACAAATTTATGTCAGTGGTGGCATACCTGTGGCGCTTGCGCCGAACGTGGCACATTGGCTGATTACAAGTGGCGCATTGCCTCCTTGCGCGTACTTACTATTTTGAAGAAGGTGCCATAGCTAAATCCATCTATTCAACGCCAGAATTCTCACAGTTCAATTCTAGTTCGTGGCACAGACTTCATGTGTGTACATTGGCAACTGCGTTCACGCGCAAATTGTTTGTTTTGTTTACTATTGATATTCTATGTGCTGCGGGTAGTAGCAGTTTGATCAAATATATTGAAAAAATCAAGTTATTGCAAGGGTCATTTGAAAGTCGTTTCCAAGATTTGGTTAAAGAAGAAGACTGCATGCTCGCATTCATAAACCCATTTTCATTGAGTGAACAAATCACAATGAAGAGGCCTAGTAACATGCAAATGAAGCTTATTGATTTAAAAACAAATTCATAATTGAAAGTTAAATTTGTTTAGCTTTATTCAGATCAAAATTCTTCTGACATGATTAATTTCTGACGTTCATTGCCCTGTGAACATTTCCCAGAACTAAGAAATTTCGCAATCATTATATTTGTCGTTACGGGACGACATACAAATCTGAACAAGCGTTTTCCTCTAGGAAACGGATTAAAAGCAAAATGAGGTCGCTAATGGCTGATTCAAATGTCTCTGCTGCTCTGAATAGCAAATTTAACACCAAACATCGAAAGACTAGCGAAATCCAAACAGTCTCAAAACTCTCTGTAATGGTAAATAATGTTTATGTGCTGTAACAGATACTGTTTTATATACAATAATTAAATAATTCACAAATGTCTATTGAGTGGTTATGTGAAGGCCTTATTTGAAAAGTGGTCCAAATCCACTTTAAAAAAAATGGAGTTTGTCTCACTTTCATGTTCATACAAGTCATTTCTAACTTATTTTTAAACTGGTACACCTCCAGCTTATTTCTGTTGCCAACAGAGGGCATTACAAATCGGAATTCAACAGTCATTTCTCAGCACTCATTAAACTTTAAGGCTCTGTATCTCAAAATGAACAAGAATGGATTTGGACCACTATTCAAATAAGGCTTTAAAGTTATCCCTTTTCCTCTCCTAAGTGAAACAGTTTCTACCCCTATCCTTATTTTCCAACCCCAACCATGAACGTAAAAGAGTAGAAAAAAATGCTTCAGTTGTATGGCGCATCTGACCTCGTGTGTGAAACAAACTGACGCATGGTATGTAAAAGGCTGGTCACCACAGATTTATATAGTCCCTTAATGAATTGAATATACCGTTGAATTTATAGTTGTTACGCTTTAAATATACAATTAAAATAACTATAATCTCTCCTTATAATGTTATTTAAAAAGATAGATATCTCATTTACATTCTTCCAGTAAAAAAATTCTAGTTAGTTTTTATGGATTTTTTATGTTAGTTAAATATTATATTCATTCAATTCATATTTTCATAAATCATATATTTTATTTCAAGACGTTTCGATAACTTGTGAATTGATAATTGCGACTATCACACCGTTGCTTTTCGGCCTGATGAAGAAATATGAACTAGATTGAAACATGTTAGCATCCTTCTTAATTTATTGCGAAGTTAAAGAATTGTTCATTACGTGTTTATTATCCACAAGTTTTCTGTAAGCAAGGGAGAAATGTTGAATTTTTCCCCACATAATCGCCTATTAAAATCAAATAAAAATAAAATAGAAATAAAATAGAAATAGGTTAGATAGAATAGGTTAAAAATAAAATAGAAGAATTGTTATGGTACATATTGTTTGTATGTTATAACAACCTCATCCCTCACTCACAGAATATTCGCAATTTTTCTCTTGGTTGAAAAAAACAAATAAATGAAACTATAAAAATCTATGGACGAGGCAGAAACTAAGCTTACCATATTCGGAATGTTCAGGGAGGAGATTCGAAACATTGGCATACTGATGAACAGCATTGCAATATACATGAAAGCTTGCAAAATAACCATATATTTATAGTACATCATTCTATATCGTGCATTAAGTTTTCTTTGCACTTATGTTTTTATTTGGTGGTAAAGACGATATAGACTTAGAGTAAGATTCCAAATTAATGCAGAAGTGTATCAGCATATATTTTTTCAGATGGACTGAAAACAGAGCTGTTAAAAAGCCCTAAAATAATGTTTTATAATTTTCAGCTAATTTCAAGTTAATGCGCTGTAAAATTATAAATAAAGAGTAACATACCTTTTCTTTTCTTTCCTTTATCGCTACATATCTTTTTTAGAAACTTATCATATATCTCTTATATCTTTACTTTTCAATTAATATTTATATTTGTATTTATTATGTTTTCTCAAAATTGGGATTTGCAGAACTCTTAATGTAATACGATGAAATACACTCATTTGTAAAATTTTCTCCTATTCAAAATAGTAAATATTTGTTTAATATTTTTAAATAATAAAATCAAATATTTACTTAAAATTTACTTTAAGAGGGTTTTAAAGACTATACTTTCATATCTTTATTTTATATTTAAAAAGTAAATGTTGCTTCAAATATAAGAAACACAGAAGTTTCATACATTACATGCGTACATTTTTATTTAAATGATTTGCCAATAATTATATGTGTCGTCCTTTTAGATAGCATTATTATAATTAATTAGCTAATTATTCAACCGCGCATATATGAAATTAAAAATGTTAGCATTCTACCCAAATTCCTCACAAATTCCCTAGAAAAAATCAAAATTGTAAGCAACTGCAATATTAACGCAATTTATCACCTATTAAGTTTAAGGTTTTTTTTCTGTTATTTAAATTAGTTTTACTCTTTCCTTCTTTCATCATGCGTGCGAAAATTATAGCAAAAATATATTGATGGGAAAGAAAAGATTCTTCCTCGTCTAAGAATGTGTGAAAATCTTTAATAAATAACCATAAAGTTTGTATTGGTTAAACGCAGAAATGAAAACTAATGAAACATTAGTAAATGTAACAACATCTCCGTAAAAATAAGTCTTTGTTTTTTCTACGCCTCAGAGCTTTTAATGGGAAAATCAATCACTTAACTGCACAATTCCAGACAATAGTTATTTTCTCGGTACAGTGAAACATTCGTTGTCCCATTTACGGTCATAATGATCATTCGTCTGTCTTTAAATAAAATAAAAAATTTTGAATAGTAAAAGATGTATAATATCGGATTTGCAACTCAGAAAAATCCCTAAAGGTGTAAATAAAATGTTTAAATTCTGCAGAAAAAGTGGTCTATGTAACGTCTGTTTTAATAAACAAAATGGGATGCAAGTTCTTATCCAAGTTCTTAAAGCTGTTGTGTACTAACCGTATTGGATACGCTCACCTTAATGTCAACCTATGGAGAAAATTTTTCCAAGGATTGCCGACTTGGATTTAAAGATTTTTTTAAATTCCACTCCATAATAGAGAAAGAAGTTTTACACCTTGGGGCATTTTTCGTGTTTTAAAAATATGCAAATAATATTTTAAAATTTAAATTATTCATGGAAAAAATCTGGTATAATGTGTTTTAAACGCTGATAAATTCCTTTCGTGGGTAAAATTTATAAAATGAATCCTGTTTCAAGGTGCAGAAAAGTTCAAGGCTATCTAAAAAATATTTTTATTTGATTATTAGCATTTTCATAGCTGTAAACAGACAAATTTTCTCCATAGGTTAACATTGAAGTGAGCGGATCCAATAGGGTTAGTACACAGCAAAAGATAAATTATGCATATGACAAAGACGCACGGAGCACTCGCACGCTAAGTCAAGGTATATATCAAAAAAGGAAATAAATAAATTTTTAAGAACTATAACAAAGGTACTTTGGTGTATGGAGTTAACAATTTAACAAAACGAGTAATCGCATTCATATGGAACAAATCATTTTTAATTACTAATCAACTTACTGTCTGAGTTTTGTTTCAGATATTTTGTAACTTCTGGTGGCTAACGAAATAAACTAATTACTATGAACATAAATCAAAACGGACACAGAAAACATTCCCCGTTTACATTTAAAACTGTCAGAAAAATAGCGGTTAAAACTGTGATATATTCTGTATGACATGTTTCTAAAAATGTATGTGCTTAGATGACTGAAAAAGTTTTAATGAAAATCATAATGATTACTTGCTCATTTCTAACTCCACGGAGAATTATTCATTAATTTTTTCATATTTAAATATGGTTAGTAAAACTTAAAAAGTAAGATTCCATATAATACGATATTAATATTTCAGATCTCAGAATTTCTTCTCTTGAACAACATCCAAACTTATTAAACATTACAACAGTCTTTTGTTATGGGCAATTAACCAGCGACCTCATTGATCCTTGAATAAAAAGAAAATTTTATTGAAATTGATAAAGTTGAAAAAGAATATTTAGCATAATAAAGGAGTATATTAAAAAGTGGAAAACCCTATTCATGGATTAATATAATTGCAAGTAAAAAACCACAGTGATTCCTACAAAACACCTGACTCCTTGGTGGTCGCTACCTAGAGATGAAAATCCCGTATCTAGAGGTTATTAAAATCGATGACAATTTGTGACTACAAACTCTTTATAATAATAAACATAACAGAAAATCTAGAAAAAAATTAGTCTGGGAATAGTTAAAAATATATAAATATTCTTTAGAAAAATCTGAAAATTAAACTCATTTCATGAAATTACAAAGCATATTCAGCTTTTCCCCATGAGGAGAATGCCTATACATATCAAGCTAAGTCTGGAAAAAATGGAAAATTTGCCAGACTTTCCTTACTGTGTAGTTGTCACAAATTGAATAGTAGTTTTGCCCTTATTTAATATTTAAATAAAGAAAAGGTAATTGAAAAAATTCTGCATTTCTTCTTTTTTCACATAAACAAATGTGTATAAGCATTCTTTCACCGGTCAGTCTAGGAATATAAAGAATTAATCTCTGAACATTCAAATTTAGTGAATAAAAGGGGTAGAAAATTAAGAAATTATTGAAAGAAAGCAATTCGTTTTCCTATTTTAAATCATCACTTGATTATATACACTCATGGACAAAAAAATTAGCGCACCAAGAAATAATTGCGGGATCGTAACGAAACTTGCAATGAAAGTACATGTCGGGGAGATATGCAAATGATTAGAAATGCAGCGTGATTGAGCATTACGTATAGCCGGTAGAGGGCGTTGAACATCGTACTCTGTGGAGTATAAAACAGGTAACCAAAGCTTGTTTGAGTGTGCTGAATCATTTACAAAGGAAGAGCTGAGATAGACATGCCATTACGCCGTGTTCGAAGACAATATAAGCAGTTGTCGCAGTTTGAGAGGGAGAGAATCGTCGGGATGATGGAAGCTGGGTGGTCAGCTAGGCGAATAGCTCGTCAATTAGGCCGCTCTGATTGTGTTGTGAGGAGGTGTTGGGACCAGTGGACCCGAGAGATGTCATGTACACGAAGACCAGGCTCAGGACGCCCTCGACAGACCAGTCGTCGAGAAGATTGCCACATCGTAAGAAATGCTCGCGTACAGCCAACTGCTTCATCGGCCGCCATCCAGGCACAGGTAGCACCTTCACTAGGGGCATCTGTGTCTTCTCGAACCATACGAAGGCGCCTGTCTGAAGGACAGTTGGTATGGCTGCGCCCATTACGTGTGCTGCCCTTGACGCCCACTCATCGACGCCTCCGTTTGGAGTTTTGCCGCGCACGAGGAAACTGGACTGCAGCGGAATGGAACCAGGTCGTCTTTAGCGTCGAATCCAGATTCAATCTCGGCAGTGATGACAATCGTGTTCGTGTGTGGAGAGCCCGTGGTGAACGCTTCAATCCTGCCTTTGCTGTACAGCGACACATCGCTCCCACAGCTGGTGTGATGGTATTTTTTTTATTTTACCATTATCAGTCGCACTGAACTTCTAAATTTAAAAATCGTTCCTTTATTGTCTTTCTGAGATTTCATTAATGAGTTTCTTTATTGGCAACATCCGAATAGGTGTATATTATTCTTTTTGCATAGAAAAACCATATATATTAATTCTAGGAGTTGATATTTTGTGACGATCCCTTTCTCTCCCTTCATACTTAACTAAAATCAATAAATGAGGTACCATTTTAAAGATTAAGTTCTCCGCATCTGACTTGTTAATTCAGAATGACACATTATATTGTTTGTTTAAAAATTATTAAAGTGAAAAATTTACTTTTGGTACTAAAGTTCTTTCCCTGGATGCGTCGAAGAGACACAGTCAAATAGTGTGCACAAAAAGGTTTTGTAATATAAATATCACATTTTTCACGAGTGATATTTTGAGTTTTGCGTGATATTTAACTTTTAGTATTGTCTACAAAGTTGTTTTGACGTGTGCATATCTCATGTTCCCATGATTTCTTTATGCTTCATTTCCAATATTGTGGCCAAAGGCGTTTTGTTATTGGTTTCGTGTTATCCTTACACACCATTATTATTTGACAAATAAATAATTGTTACAAATGAACCGGTTCTTCTTTCATCCTACTACAAACCACCAACCTTGCTATAAAATTTACCGTATTTTAATCGCATTCGAAAGGGTCGCACAGGCCACCTAGTGTATTATGGATTTGGTAACTAGTATTTTGAAATTAAAAAAGAAACCTACTGATTGGAACACTAATATACAGGGTGGTCATTCAGCGTGATCACAAAAACAGCTCTGCGAACGACCAACAAAAACACGATCGAGGCGCACGGAGGAAATTTGCCTATGACAGATCCAAGACAGCATTCACTGATGACAACACAGATCTTACAAAAGAAAACTTTTATTCGGATTGCGCATTTTCCTCATGAGTGCCATCACAGGCTGTTTGCAGAGCTGTTTTTCGTGCTTGTATAACGCGTCCGTTTTCTTTTGTGCTACACGTACCGTTCCAACGCTCTTTAGAGTTTTCGAATGCATGAGTATTTTACGACGGGAAAAAGTGGGAGTTGCCATTTGAAAATTTCGAGTTTCTGTACCTATAACCGTAATCATGAGCACCACTTTGTTGCCGTTCACAGAATCCCGAGCTCATACCTCTGAATAACTATATCTTAAATCTCAATTTGATCGTCTAAATGTAACAGCCGCTAGAGGTCCAGATATTGGAAAAGTTTTTTTATGACGAACCTGTAATTTGTCTAGTCAATTTAAGGAAGGCGACCCTATGAACTACTCTAGTTGCAGGGGTATGAGGTTTCAATGTGCATTATACGAGTATAACATCTTTTCAAATATACTTTTCGATAGATTACTGCCATATGTTAATAAACTAATCGGGGATTACCAATGTGGTTTTCGACGGGGAAGATCTATTCGTGAAATGATCAAGTTTTTAATGTCAGACAAGGTATTGAATAGATTACAGAATTTGGTGTTGTTCGAGATTACATGTTCATAGATTATAAAGCTACATCTAGCGTGAGCAGAAAAAAAAACTTTTTAAAGCATTGCAGTAGCTCTGTAGTCCATCGAAACTTATATGGTTATTTTAAGCCACTATGGAATAAACATGTTCCTAAAATCCAATTTAAGATAATCTCCCAGATGAGATCTTCGAAAGACATAGAGTGCGTGATTGTCGCGTTTGCTTTTTAACATCACCTATGAGAGAGTTATATGAAATTCAGGAATTAATACGAAAGGCAATTTAATTTCAAATTGAAATAAAATTTGTACCGATGCAGGCAATATTGGTTGCTAGAACCATCATTGCACTTTGATATGCCTTTCTTTTAAACCGTCTGAGAGCAACATGAAGCTTAAAATCAATCAAGATTAAAATAAAAAACACGCGTTGCACTAGAAATGTATGCCAATAGGATTTTTATCCATCGAAATAGAACCGTACACTTGTGAAACTGTGTATGGTTTTATTTATCTAGGATCTCAATGTGAAAAAAATATCAGAAATACAGAAAAAAAATATTTCTGCAAATAAATGCTACCACAGTCTCGGAAGACTTTTAAAAGCCCAGTTCATTTCCAGAAGGAATTAATTTCATCCTTATAAAATTTTAATACGTTCAGTAGTAGCGTAAGGTTTTGGGACCTGCAAAATGAGCATATGGGAAGAAGGTGAAATAGCTCTGCTTTTAACTAAACAATCTGAGAAGTTTCATTTCGGATAAGGAAAAGGATCAATGGAAACAACGTTCCAATTTCAATTATATTAATTTTTTAAAGATGTAGAATGGATGAATCAAATCCTGTTAGTAATATTTTTATCGAAAAACCCTAGGGAAGGCGTGGAAGATCCAGATTGAACTGAGATGACTCAGTGGACAAGAATTCCCAGGTTATTAATGTAAAAAACTGGCTTCAGTTAAAAGTAAAACAAGACCTGCAAAATATTCAATGGACGGCCAGAGCCCACCCGGGACTGATGATAATGAATCAAGCACAGTTAAAAAAATTAAAAGAAATTAAATTCCTTTCATATATAAAGTTTCCCTACTTGTTGCATTTATCATTCCCAATAAAATTACAGATTCAAGCATCTTATTCGTTACAGAAATCATATGCTTGAATCTGTAATGAATTACTCAAATAAAAAAACACTGAAAATATATATACACAGTTTTAAGTTGTGTATTACATATCACAAAGTTTTCATATCTTTAGACAAAATTGGATTTCAATTTTGAAGTTTGACAGCCAGTAGCAAAAACTATTTTGCATCATAAAACCCTGAATACAGACTCTGGCTTGATTTTTGAAACTTTAAAACTGCAATATTTAAACTCATTGAAATATCCCAAAGCACCTGATTCATAATAATCTTTCAGTTTTACTAAGTATAATTATATTTGTATTGTAATCAATAAACTAAAAAAATTCCTTGCTGGTGAAAATTCATTTAAGAAATCAACGTCTGCTAAATTTACAAATCACACCTTAGTTAAATTTTCCACTTGACAAATGGAATCGGTATTCTATAATTGGCTCAGTCTCCCCCCACAAAAGAATACGATACTTTCAATATAGTGTGAGGTCATTTCTTGTTATTTTCTATCATTAAGAGAAAAGGCTTTCGGTGTTATCGTGCAATGATAATTAGACTAAATAATACGATCAATGCATCCTAATGTGTTAAGTGATTACTTCAGGATGAAACTAATAACTTTAGAATAAATAAGTATCTTTTCTCTTTTCAACAATTACAAACACTTACTCCATCAAAAAAAGAATTTATATTTCGAATGTGTGAAAAGTGTTTGTTTTAAGTATATTACTACAATTTAGTAGGTGAGACAAAACACATAAATTACTCCTTACTATTAGATAATTACAATTGCCAAGAAAATTTTTATGTCGTCTTGAAAAAGTGATTGGATTTATGACAGGTACGCAAACATTTTATACGATTCTCTGTATTTAAGGATATTAAAATTTAAATATGAATTGTCACATTTATTTTTTTCCAAACAAATTTCATAAAAATATAATTTGTTGAATTCTTGGAAAAAAGACATTACAAAACTTTTCAGTAGTTTCCCCCGCGATGTACCTTCGTATCTTTCACAAGTATACATTAAACAACAATTGAGTCTTGTAGGATCAAAACTAGCAATGTCCCCTTTTTTTCAAAATTCAGTTACTTTTCCTTTATCTAATGGTTTTGAATACCTTTTCTCTGTCTAATGGTGATATTATTTTGTGCCCAAACAACAGATATCCTCCAGTAATTTGACTTTAAAATACTTAGTGAGGATCAAAACTATCAGTTTCCATGTGCTGGTGAGAATCAAAACCAGCAAAAGCCAAGCAATCAATCAGAGGCCTGCTCTCGCCATCTCAGTGTACTCAGCTTCATTTAGGGTTATGTTCGTATTTCATACAACTTCTGTCATGTTTCTGCGAGACATGTGTTCTGTGTTTGCTTCACAGATTTGACTAGAATACTTTTGGAAAATGGCCTACTATTAAAAAATAATGAAGGATGTTTTTAATGTTAATTTTTTAATTTATATCTTCAAAAATGCATAATATATATTTTTTCCCTTTACCAATAAAACGGTCTGATGGATATTACAAGTATTGATCCTACAGAACTGAATAAAAGAATTATATACATCATTAATGTATATTTCAATAACTGTATAAAATTTAATTTACTTCCACTTCAGGCGACATAGAAAAAATACGAACTTAATAATTCGAAAACCAATCAATTCTGAATCAAGGTCTTTAATAACAATTCATGCCTGTTTCACCTTTCACTCTGCATGTCTGACAGCGGATTCTTAAAACAAAATACAGTCCCTTTAATCTTGCTAGCGATTCTCGTATCACTAAAACGGGTCTCACCGACAAAGATGAGGACTCTATTAGACTTACAAATGGGGCCCTGCTGTCACGTTAGAGACCTTTAACTGATTCTTAAAAGGCAGTGGTCCCTCTATCACAGACCCCCTAGATAGAATATATTTCAATAAAATCCCTGAAGTGATTTAGACCTCGGAATTTTGAGGCTTGTCATCAATGCTTCCTTATGCTTTATTTTTAAAACAGTAATGAAGAATACCTTCCAATTTGTCAATGTGCATTATGTTTCCATTCAAATGTGAGTGTGAAATTGCACTTCAACTCACTGACTACAATGATTCCAGGAAGTTGGGAGCTGTATCTTTTCATTTTCTTTCAAAGTGCATAGTAGCATTTCTAGTCTCAAGAGTAACAGGAAACACACTTACTCAACGTCGCAATTTACGAAGGTTAACATGTTCTTTGAATGAATCACATAGGAACCCTTTTTAAGGGTTTTTCATGGAGATGTATATAGTACAGGGGGTCGACAGGAACTCATTTTTATGTCTTGGCTTGTATGTCTTATGCTAACATAGTATAACATCATTATTCATACTGAAACTGTGGTGTGATAAGAGAAATAATCTTAATTATTGGTTTGTACGAGGGTTATTCGGAAACTAAGGTCCGTTTACTTATAAAACAGAAAACATTACAGATTTTTTCAAAAAACTTTATTTTTTAAATTCCTTACATGTGTCTCTATTTTTCTACATAGTTTCCATATTTTTTTAAACATTTGTCATAACGTTCTACAAGCTTCTGTATGCTTAAGTCGTAGACGTCTGCCGCCTGTGAGGATAACCAGTCTTGAACTGCTTCTTTCACCTCGTCATCTGTGGCGAATCTCTTGCCGCCGAGAAACTCTTTTAGGTAGCGGAATAAGTGAAAATCACTCGGCGACAAGTCTGGACTGTACGGTGGTTGGTCAATCTGTTCCCATCCAAAAGATCTGAACAGAGCTTTCAAGGTGAGTGTGTGAGAGCTTTCAAGGACGGACTGGAAAATGCTCAAGATGAACCGCCTTCAGGTCGACCATCAGTGATCACAGATGATTTGGTCAGTGCCGTGGATGAAAAGATTCGTGAAGACCGGCTATTCACAATTTCAACTTTAGCATTGGAATTTCCGAATGTGGGTAGAACAACTTTGCACAAAATCGCTTCCGAAAAGTTGAAATTTCGCAGATTGTGCGCACGTTGGGTTCCCAGTCTGCTTACTGAGGAACACAAACTGAAAAGAATGGCTTGTGCTCTTGATTTTTTGGATCGATATCATAAAGAAGGTGATCAATTTTTAGAGAAGATTGTCACAGGGGACGATACGTGGGTTTCTCACAGAACCCCAGAGTCTAAACGTCACTCAATGGAATGGCGTCACACAACATCACCAGTCAGAGTCAAGGCCAAGCAGACAATCTCAACACAAGGTTATGGCAACCGTGTTTTGGGGATAGACATGGGGTCTTGTTAGTCGAGTTTATGCAGCAAGGGACAACAATAAATGCAGCCGCTTACTGCGCTACCCTAACTAAACTTAGACGTGCAATACAGAATAAGCGACGTGGTCTTCTGATGTCTGGAGTTTTGTTGCTGCATGACAATGCCAGACCCCATTCTGCCATTCACACCCAAAATCTGTTCAGATCTTTTGGATGGGAACAGATTGACCACCCACCGTACAGTGCAGACTTGTCGCCGAGTGATTTTCACTTATTCCGCTACCTTAAAGAGTTTCTCGGCGGCAAGAGATTCGCCACAGATGACGAGGTGAAAGAAGCAGTTCAAGACTGGTTATCCTCACAGGCGGCAGACGTCTACGACTTAAGCATACAGAAGCTTGTAGAACGTTATGACAAATGTTTAAAAAAATATGGAAACTATGTAGAAAAATAGAGACACATGTAAGGAATTTAAAAAATAAAGTTTTTTGAAAAAATCTGTAATGTTTTCTGTTTTACAAGTAAACGGACCTTAGTTTCCGAATAACCCTCGTATCTTAATGGGTACTAGTCATTTAACTTTCTCACCAAAGATCATTAGCTGTAAAATCGTAACTGGTTCGACATTTTTAAAGAACCGCTATTGATAATCATTTTTTACGCTGAATCTTGGTGCAGATTTTGATTATAAAACGCTATCAAATTCAGGGTTATGACACAATTTATCTGTTGTTTTTGTTATTTCCATTTGTTTATAAAATATTTATTTACAGAACTTCGACTGAGAAAATTTAGTGTCACCTTAGATTCATGTATCTATACTCTTTACATTTGTCTCTGCAAAACCTTAAACTCTTTCATTTTAAAGAGATCATCAAAGTTACAGTTGTGCTTATCTGCAAATGCTTATAAATTTAATGTTACTATTAGTAAAAGTTTATTCCCATTTAAATTTTAAATACATCTTACTAATCATTCTTTCACAAATGATTTATATCGTTATGAAACATCCTAAGCTATTATTAAAATGCGCCTACGAAGAATCCTACTTGCATTTTAAACAGAATGTAACAAGAGAAATATGCTGACATGCATGCCAATTTACTTCTCATATTAGAACACCTAGGGAGTCTATTCCCCAAGGATTTCGTAATCTGGCCACACCTACTGCATAAGACGACGTTTCAATCATTATGCATGGAGCCATTTATTTTTTCTCCAGCTACAACCAACATTTAGATTATTTATAATCCCATTTTATCATATTTAAATATGTGCTTGTTTTGCCATTATTGACAGTCTATTTCTGATATTTTAACATTCTATATTTAGAGTAAATAAAAGTTTTCTCATTTGAAAATTATACCAATTAACTGAGATTCATTTCATTATGTGATATTATATAAATTTTTATCATGATTTTTTCATCTTCTTGTGAATAATTTCAATGAAATCCGCTAGACTATTTTCAATTAAAAAAATACTGAAATTTTAATTCACATATAAAAGAAATTAAAAATAGTATAATAATTAGATTGCTATTTAAAATTTGTAAATAAGGAAAAAATAATTTTTACAAAGAACTGGTTGTTCATTGGATTTATTTTTAATATAAATCATTTCAATCAAAGAAAACCTTATATTTAAAAAAAGAAAACAAGTTTCAATCCTTTTTCTTGGTACACTGTTAGAAACGTTAGATTTTTTTTAATTAACTTCTCTTCTAGATCACTCAAGGTAAGAAATATTCCAACGCTGTTTTTCTCAGGAGATTTTCTGAGGATATTATAGTCAGATTGTTTCTCTAAAAACAAAAGATTCATGTCATAGAGACAGGAATATCCGTATGACAATGGCTACATACAGTTGCATGTAGTAGGGATATATAGTAAAGAAGTTCCATTTTTTATAATTTTGCTGTATTTATATATCGCTGAGAAGTACTATGTAAAATGTAGAAACATTACCACTATGACATTTTTTAAAGCATAAAATAACACTTAAATTATTATATTAGATGTTTACATATAATCGTAAACTTCGTTCTATAATGATTTGATACAAAGACTGTCAATCCTTTACAAACAAGAAATTGTTAAAGTAGATCTTAAGCACTGTAATAAGATATAGAATTAAATATGATTTAATGTCAGTCTTCTCACAAAATTAACCCACCTGTCTTCACCATTCTGTTTGAATAAAATTTACAAGGAAAGTATAATCATTAAAACACATCAAAAGTGACGTTAAATTGGTAATTAAAAAGATTAGAATGCGGCTTATTTATACAGGCATTAATACATATCTCCGGAGAACAGGGGGTCCTTGGTTTGTCTTCTTGGCATGCCAAGTTGGTTCTGAAGAGTGACATACAAACATTAGAAACCATGATTATGAGGCATCACTGTCATATCTTGAAGATGTTATACAGTTATTTATGTTGGCATGACATAACAACTACATTGAGTACGTTGATTGTTTTCAGATACGTCAACCCTCATGCATGTATACTGAATAAATTAACTGCATTTATTCGTAATAAAGACGCCAGAGTCCCGACTAAGGCTTGGAAGATTCTGTGTTGACTCTTCTTAGGAAGCAAAATTGACTGACCTAAATGGCACTTGCATAAGACAGTAAGTAGCTAATAAATTCACAGTGTATGTATGAACTAATGTCACCGGACGAATGCCTGCCACATTGAGAGAAAAAACATAATTATTGGTAGAGAACTGGAAGAGATTTGATAAAATAAACAAAGAGCTATCTCTGTTCATGCAATAATATGTAGAAATTTGTCGATTTTTCCTTCAGGATATATAAATATTTAAAAGATTCACCTTTATCATATAACTAATTACTATAATTAAATAACAACTATTAAATTTGCCAAACTGCTACTTTGCATCAGATCTGCAAAGGACGACAAAAGTTATTACAGAAATCAATTTATACATTCTTTTAAACTCAATTTATCCAAGATAATTCCCCTGCGTTGTAATCGAATGGTTCGTTAGTTTAAATAAAGACCTTATAATTATAAAAGCATATTTTGACGCAACATTGTATGTATACCTACTCAAATATATTTATGAATTAAACTTATAAACAAGCCACAACGCAGTCTTTCTTGATGAAATACATCACTGGATATAATTATGGCACTCTTTACATGAAATTTAAAATTACGTACATAATACTGTTTATATAACATTATATCGTTAATATTGCTTGTAGGCATATATAACCACGTCTATACCGTTCCTTCGTAAAGTACATTCGTATTTTAATATTGAAAATTCACTTCCGTCTTTCATTTTGTATTATTTGGCTTTTGCCCGATTTCTTAATATAATATGCACCCCACCCAATAACATTATTGATTTAGTGAATATGTTAGATAGAAATCTAAATATTACAAGGTATAGCGATATCTCGCGTTTCCTCTTCTATTTTGCTCATCATTCAACTTTAAAATATCTAATAGAGTAGATATGGTCAAATATTGATACATGATTTAAGATATATTCACTCTGCGTGTCCCTAAGTGGGATCTAGTCTTGATAAATAAAGCTTAGGCTTCATAAATATATGAAAAATTCAAAAAATTTAAACCTATTTCTATTATTAAATTGCTTTAGAGAATTTCAGTAGTGTATGTCAGTAATTCTATTTCATAATCGCAAACTCTGGAACAAGTTGTTTTAGAATTATATCAACAGCAATGTTAAGAAGGAATAAATTAATGAGGTTTCATTTGGGAATTTTAGTCATAAAATAAATGCTAATACTTTAAATAATTACTAATACATGCGTTTTCACATATTAAAATTTCAAACACCTCTAGCTCAAATCTTAAAAATATAAAAAGAAATTTTAATGTCTGCATTATTCCATGATTCTTGTAAATAAGAATTCAGAGCTTTATACTGCTTGTGTGCCTGCATATTAAACCATTTATTACATTTTGGACTAGAAAATTTATTTTCTTTCTTAGATATCTAAATGAAATTTAGGCTGATAATTAATGCTATGGAAGAAAAAGTAAAATATTGAAAAATAAAATATTTTATTTAAATCCCTAGAATATATTATGCATTATAACATAGAATTTATATCGAAGAGATAGTTTATAGAGCTCATAAACAATAACTTTTGAAAAGCGAAAATAATGTGCTTAGTATTAAACAGATAATAAAAACTCGTAGATTTATGTTTTCATTTGCACTTATAAGTGATAAGTAAATATATATGCATTTCTATTAATAAATTATTCACCTGTTTTACTATACGTCTACCCCTAAGTGTCAGAAATTTTAGTATTATTTTATCACTGTTATCGGAATACATGAAGTGTGTATTGAAATAAACAGGGCATATTCATTCATTTCTCATATTGGTCAATTTTTATTAATACTAAATTGTCAAAGAAAAGCTTCCCAAGTTTCATTATAACTAGATCATTTCACAATAATAGATCATTTGCACTAGCAGATGTAGTTCTTCAGTCCAGAGATCATTAGATGTGATAGAATTTTTGTGCTATACTCCCAATGTAAATACTAAAGAGATAAAATTTTGACTATTTTCTATCACTCTAGGAGAGCTCTTTTAACTATTAAATATGTCATTGAATACAAGAAGCACACGTATACTTTTACTTAAAATTAAACGAAATATTAAATCCTTTTGAGTTTTGTAAAATAAAACATAAATTAAGAGGCGAGTAGAAAGAATATCGCGAGATTTGGACAAAGAATGTCAAAACAAACATTGAAATCAAGCCCATTTCAAACACTTTTAAGAATCTTTACCGCTTTGTAATCCTTTCCAGAATATGAGAATCATTATTTATTATTTATTTGAGATTTCTTAAGTATGTCAAATGGTACTGAGTACTAAATTATTGAGTATCTATTCAATGTTACTGTCTAATGATTAAGAATTAATTTTAAAAAGTATGTTTACTGCTTTCATGTAGCGAAACCAATTCAAAGTGACTTAACACAAACTTAGCACTTTAAAAGACTACATTTAACATGGTAAGTGTAGCAGTGTATCCGAAATAAGGTTTGAAAAAATCCATAGGGCTAAAATATTGAATCATCACGTTCATTAGTTTTAATTAAGATTGAAATCCTCATAATAAGAGCATGATCATTTATTATCATTTTGAACTCGAACATTCTTCCTAAAATAATGTTTGCATCTGAACCTCATAAAAGGAGTCTTTTTGTTTCCAAGAGAATTAGTTTCCAAGATGAGGTAACTGCATTGGGAAATTGGTTTTATAGAACATACAATTATTATTTGTTTAAAAGGTAAAACATTTTGGTATTTCTAAATCATTAGTTACTTCAAAATATCAATGAATTTTAAACGCATAAACAATTTAATGCACAAACGTTATCATTTTAGAATCCAAATAAATATAATCACGTTTTGAATAATTTTGGTTATTATAAAATTGAAAGGACATGGAATAAAATAATGGCAGTCATAGAAAAATATCCAATTCATAATAGAATAATATTGAATCATATCATTCATTCTTAGAACATTTTATTAGACATAATATAACTCACTCCTAATATTACATCATAATATAACTTTCAAATGTGCGCAGAAGTTATGATTCTACAAAATGAAAGAAATTATGGAGTAAAAGGTATTAACAAATTGATGACCTTTCGTTTTATGTAAAAAACTTATGCCAGTAACCGGATGTGCGAACAATACTCCAATAATGTAATCTAAAAGAGGTTCTAAATTTTATGGGATCTTTTTTCTGAATTGTGGGTTCTAAGAATTATAGTTAAAACAATTAAACGTAAGGATTAACTCTAACCACATGCAGGTGATAATTAAGGGGGCTCACAACCTTTGAAACTTCCAAAAATCGAGTTTTGGTTTTTGCTATATTCTGATTTTTGGGACATTTCTGAACAATATGCAATAAACCGCATAAAAAAATTTGCATTATTTCTCGAGTTATGAGAGTTTATGTAAACCTCACTCTGTTGCCATAGCCATGTTATTCCAACTTTAACTTCAGTTTTCTCAAATATGTGAATTTTTGGATTGCGCGCACTGTTACTCCCAAACTATGTGTGCTATACACACAAAATTTTTATCAGATTTGTATTATAAGCTTGTTTACACACTAAAACCAGAAAAGTTAACAAAAATTTGTAAAAAAATTTTTTACACTTGAAAATGTTTTAAAAACTTGCTAAATTTAAAATTTTTTAAAATTTTATGTAAATTTTTCAATTTAAACTATATTTTTTGTATATGTTTTGGTTTTACATTAAACTTGAGTGTATTATTAATTTAATTTCACCAAAATGTAGTTTCTGTATGCATATTTCTTAATTTTATGATGCGCGAAACATCCAATGATTTTTTTTCCCTTTTTAGTAATGTGTACATTTAAAAATAAAATCTAAAAATTATTTATGGCTTTAGAAGTTCTATTTTTGTATAAAATATAACTGAAGACTTGTAATTTTGATATAAAGTAAAAAAATTATATATATATATATATATATATATATATTAATATTATTGGAGTTTCAGTAGCTCGATTTTGATCATGTTTCGGGTCATTTCCCAGTAGTCAAAGGTTGTGATCCCCCAAATTAAAAATTTCATAAAAAGGAAAAGTTATCCAATAATTCCTTCATTAACTTTTTCGTTTATTGCAATATCATTAGACCAAGGAACATTTTGTACTGATAATTTCCATCTAATGGGAGAATGAATTTTAATTAAAACTTCCCGTTCGGGGGTGTGAGAAACTTGTTTAAAAAATAATCGGAAAGAAAATTACCTTATTTCATGAATACTTTGTGAATTACTTAGTTCCATAGTACCTCCTGAAACCCTTGTATAATCAAAGCCTAGTGAAACGTCATTTTCTGGTGACACTTCTCTGTAAACATAATCACAATTTAGTTTTCTCTGGAAACTTATCACAAATGATTCCTACCTTTTTGGTGACCTAATGTCTAAATCGCAATTTATCTTCAGATGAAATATCATTTTCTAACCCTCCACAAGAAATCACAGACTCGCCCTTCTTGAGCTATCAGGCAAAGTATCTGCATATTCTAAACAAATATCTTTCCCTTTTAAGAATGTTACGGCGCATTATTTCAGAAAATTAACTGAACTAAAATGCGAAATTTCAAGAAAAAAACTAATATCAGTATTAAATGAATACGAATCGACGTAACAAACATTAGCATTATGAAAACTAACCACATTTTGTGCTTTGAGAATAGTACTATGTTGAGGCATGGAAAACGTGAGTAAAAGCGTTGACTGTATATGAAAACCAGAGACCAGTCAGCAATGAATCCAAAAGTTATGTATAAGGTTATAAATTTACAGGGTGTCCATAATTAAACTTCCCTACTTTAAAGTTGTCTACAGTCGAAACTATTATTCAGAAAGTTATGAAATTTTGTGTAGGACACATTGAAGGGATGGGAATTTGTTTGAGCGAATAAAAAATTAGTTCAAAATGTAACCACCAGAGGGCGTTTTTTGATGAATTACACATTTAAGACTGGTTCTTTACTTAAGATTTCACCAACTTTTTATCCATAGGTCACCCTAACACAATAACTCATACTCATTAAATTTTACAATGTTTAAAGTGATTGCAAAGTCAATCGGAAACTTGTCCGATAACTAATTTTCGGACAAAAGATTTGAAGGAACGAAGAAGAAACAAATATGCAAATTAATTTTTATCGACGTAGAGCAGAAGCTGTTATAAAACCTAAAAACTTTCATGGAGATTTTGTTTTCAGCGTGCTTGCTATTGCTAATTAGAATGGCATCGTTACTATTACCCGATCGAGCTTTGTTAGTAAAATTGTTTTACCAAAACGATAATTCAGCACTAGTTGCTCTACGAAAAATTCGGAGTTTGAAGGGGATACGAAAAGGCCCATTGATTGCTAAAGGTCTTCGATTAATGGTGGCCAAATTTGAAGAAACTGGTTCTTTTAACATTCGTTCTGGAAGAGGAAGGAAACCTGTTTCCGCAGAAGATGTAGAGAAGTTTGCGCTTCGGGTGGAAGAGGACAAAGCATCCAACGAACAGGCTAGTACCAGTGTCCGTCGTGTGTCAGAAGTATTGGATCTATTCCGTTCAACTGTCCAGAAGGTCATTCTGAATATCCTCCGGTATTATCCTTACAAGCTTCAATTTGTGCAGAGGGTGCTTACACATGATTTCGAGACTCGACAGCGGTTCTCACTTCAGTTTCTTGCCCGCTTTGAGGTTGATGCCGAATGGCCTTGGAATATCCTCTGGACAGACGAAGCACACTATTTGAACTGTTCGGTGAATACTCCCAAATGCCGTATTTGAAAATCAGCGTTTAATCTTAGATGTTCCGATGCATTCACCGAAAGTAACCGAGTGGTGTGGATATTCTGTATCTTTTATTCTCGGCCCTATTTCTTCGAGGAATTAAGTCCTAGAGGTCCAGTAACATGCTCGGTCACCGGGAGGCGATATGTATCCTTGTTACTGAATAAATTTTTTCCGGATCTGCAATCAATTCAGTGCCTTTCACACACACTTTTTATGCAAGATGGAGCTTCTCCACACATTAGCCTTCGTGTTAAGAACGTTCTCAAAAATCACTTTACAGAAGAACCTGTCATCAGCCACCACTTTGCTAATGTTTGGCCTCCCCAATCCCCAGACCTGAACCCATGAGAATTTTGGCTTTGGGGGCATCAGAAACATCTAGTCAGTCTTGATAAAATAAGAACTATACCTCATCTGAAAGACAGCATTTCACGACATGTTCTCAGCATTTCCCCGGACACACTGCGGTCAACTGTAGAACATGCTATCTTACGATTTCAAATGGTAGCTGAAAATGATGGCCTTCATGTTCAACATGTCTTGTTGTAATAAATTTTTAGCTATAGTAAATGTTGGCTAAATGTGTAATTCATCAAAAACGCCCTCGTTTGGTGAAATTTTTAAGTAATTTTTTTATGCGCTCAAACAAATTCCCAACCCTTCAATACATCCTACAGAAAATTTCATAACTTTCTGAACAATAATTTTGATTGTAGACAACTTTAAAGTAGAAAAATTTAATTATGGACACCCTGTGCTTTTTTGTATTTTTTGGTATTCAGATAGTTATTTCAAGTGATTAACTTAAAAACTACTGTATTAGTAAGAAAAATTTACTGGGTTTTGAATCATATCTTTTAAATAGCACATTTCTTTCAATATCCATTCAGTTATTAGTTTGTAGTTCAGTTATTAGCTTGCTGTACAGAAAATCAGTAAATTTTAATGAGTTGGCTCGCTAGGACTCTTTAGCCCATCTACAGGTGCAACTTCAACGGTTACTTTCAAGCTATGGAGTATCGCGCATTTTCACATCGATCTGTTGAAATAGCTTTTTGTTTCAAAATTTCAAGTATGTTTAGTAATTTTTTTCAATTTAGGTAAACAGTTAACTGAAAATTCTATTATATACACCGCTCAAAACAATTAGAGGAGCACATGGGTTTAACGAAATTACTTAACGCAAATACTTACACAGATAAGTAACACAAAATAAATCGTCCATAATTTAAAGCCTAGCAGGAAACAGAAGAAGAAAACTTCATATGCAAATCAAAGTTCATGACGTCA
This sequence comes from Dolomedes plantarius, assembly GCA_907164885.2. Classification (NCBI taxonomy): domain Eukaryota; kingdom Metazoa; phylum Arthropoda; class Arachnida; order Araneae; family Dolomedidae; genus Dolomedes; species Dolomedes plantarius. Next base: position 123,572,868 of record OU015494.1, on the reverse strand, counting down.
AAAACCAGAAAAAGAACATAAGGGCGGAAATCGGGATGTTGCAGAAACGTCTGTTTCACTGCCTGAACTGTGAAATTCGATTGCTCAGTTATTCTTTTTGAGAAAAGGTGACTTGAAAATGTCTCAACAACGTGATTTACCGGTATCCATGACATGGCGTATTATAGGCAGACTTGAATCCGGGCAAACGCAATGTAGTGTTGCGGACGGTGTTGGAGTCCCCAGAAGTGTCGTTGCAAGGCTGTGGAATCGATTCCCAGAAACAGGGAATGTTAGACGTCGACCAGGGCAAGGTCGGCCACGCGCCACTACAACAACTGATGACCGATATACACTCAAGAGCCAAAACATTATGACCACCTGTTAATAACGAGTTGGCCCACCTTTGGCGCGCAACACAGCTTTAACCCGCCTTGGCATGGATGCCACAAGTCCTTGGTAGATGGCCGGAGACAGATTGTAACAGATGTTTAAGCAACGGTCACTCAAATCCGAGATATTGCGAATTGGTGGTCTTTGAACTCTGAGCTGCCGTCCCATGACATCCCAAATGTGTTCTATCGGATTGAGATCCGGTGAGTTAGGCGGCCAGACATTAACTGGAATTCAGCATCATGTTCCTGGAACCACTCCAACACAATTTTAGCCTTGTGACACGGGGCGTTGTCCTGTTGGAACATTCCATTTCCAGCTGGAAAAACAGAGGCCATGTAAGGGTGAAACTGGTCCGCAATGATGTTGTAGTATTTGTTCTCTCTTCGTCGGAAAACGCGATATTTAAAAACGTGTCATGGACGGATGGTTTAAAATAAAAATAAAATAATATGCAGATTTTTCAACTTTGAAGGCAGGACTCGAATTACGAAGCTCTCGCGTCACAGCCAATGGGGTTTGTACAAGTAAATACAACAAGTATTTAAGATGTACGTATTTTGTCAGCGAGTGGGGGTTTTAAGCAGTAACTATTCTGCGAGTGAGTTGGGACTTTCAGCCATAGTGCTTGTAGCTATTTTCGCAGCAGGTTTGATGTTTGGATGTGTTTGCGACGAATTGTCGAGCCATTAAACTTGTATCCCTTCTTTCTTCCTATAACTATCCCAAGCTTTACCATTCAGTTTAAGTAGTGTTTTCAAAATTTAAATAGGTTATTTTTCGCCCGTTCATGACACGCTTATCTGTATTTTTTTTGTTTAATGGTTAAGTTTTTGTAAATATTTTTCTTCAAAGCTATTGGATCAAATCGATCCCCCTTTTTACTGTGTTTTTATGTAAAATAAGAAAAATAAAGGCATTTTAGTTAGCCTCATCAAGTCTACTTTCTTGTGAAAGGTTTTTTATTTCAGAAAATTAGGTATGGGGCAAATTATGCGGTTTAATCCACCCAACAGATGTTCAAATACCCTGTAGCATTCATGGTCTGCTCTACCACAACCACGGGTCCCAGAGACGCCCAAGAGAACGTCCCCCAAAGAATAATAACGCCACCACCGGCCTGTGTATGACCTACTGTACATTGAGGGAGCAACAGTTCGCCTGGAAGACGGCGTATCCTGACACGGCCATCGGCGTGATGAATGACAAACCGTGATTCATCTGACCAGGCAACTCTCTCCCACTGATCAATGGACCAGTCGCGATGTTCCCCGGCACAGCGCAGGCGCAGTTGGCGATGACGCTTGGTCCGCAAAGGCACACGAGTGGGACGTTTGCTGCGTAGCCCCATATCCAACAGTGTCCGCTGAACAGTGTGCTGCGATACTATTCTACTTGGCCCTGCATTGTATTGGGCTGTCAGCTGAGCCACTGTCTGGCTCCGGTTTTGCTTTACCATGCGAGACAGTCTCCGACGACCTTTTTCTTTGATAGCGTGTGGACGTCCAACACCATGTCGTCTACTGCTGGTTTCACCGTATTCATCCACTTTGCATAAGTACTAACAACTGTAGGTCTCTAACAACCCACGAGTCGTGCAGTTTCGGAAATACTTGTTCCGAGCCTTCGAGCCATTACAATCTGCCCTCTATCAAAGTCGCTTAGATCCGCAGCCTTTCCCATCACACACAGAAGTAAGTGAAAGAATGATTCTTCAGACTCTCCAGCAGCAGTTAAATACCACTTCCACCTGATCACGTGCCTTCCACGTCATCCAGGTGAATTCATTGCAAAATGTAGGGGTGGTCATAATGTATTGGCTCTTGAGTGTATACTGTTAACAGCTCGTTGAAACAGGACGAAGGGTGTCCAGCCAAACAGTACGTAATAGGCTTCATCAGGGAGGTCTCTATGCACGTAGGCCAATGGTCTGCATTCCGCTGACCTCACGACACTGTGCGGCCAGAAGAAGATGGGCTGCTGAACATCGAGATTGGGAGCAACATGACTGGAGCCAAGTGTTGTTTACAGACGAGTCCCGATTCGGTCTGGAGTGTGACACCCGACGTGTTTTGGTATGGAAGGAAAGGGACACTCGAAATAATTCCACATTTGTTCGTGAAAGGTCACAATACAGACGAGCTGGTTTTATGGTATGGGGTGGAATCAGCATAGGTGGACGTACGGATCTGCATATCATTCGGAATGGTACTTTGACGGCCCGAAGGTATGCAGACGAGATACTGAGACCTCATGTCATACCTTACGCTGCAGCTATTGGAGATTCCTTTGTTTTCCAGCATGATAATGCCAGACCGCATACAGCTCGTCTTGTGGAGAACATGCTTGAAGATGAAACAATACAACGTATGGAATGGCCAGCGTGCTCTCCTGACCTGAATCCAATCGAGCTTGTTTGGGACATGGTCGGACCAAGCATTGCTGCGAGACCAAGGCCTCCATTTACTCTCCGAGACTTGTAGATTGCACTTCTTGATTAGTGGAACAGTATTCCCCAAAGTCTTATTGATAACATCATCGCATCCATGGAAAACGGGTGTACAGCAGTCTTAGCTGTTCGAGGAGACCACACGCCATATTAAAAATCTTGTATCATTTCTAAACAATATTTTTTTTTATCGTTTACATGTAACCAAAATGTTGCTCTAAATCATCTTTTCGTGTTTTTTCCATATTTTCAAAGAATTAAAGTTTAATTACAAATTTTTTTACGTCTTTTTTTCTGTATTGCGCATTGATACGCGTGTACTATCCATTTTATGCCAATACGTGGCTGTCTCGCATGGTTTTCTTAACCTCTTTGCTTGCTCCCCTAATTTTTTTGAGCAGTGTAGTTTTTTTGGATCTTTTAAAAATGTCGAAAATTTATATGTATGCAACACGGATCAGAAACAAGCACATCCTTTTTGCACATACGCAATCCTTATCAGCATTAAACACATAATAAGACATTACAATTCCTGTAAAACATGTATAATATTCTTAATTTCATGGTAACTTTAAACAAACTGTCTCAAAAATAATGTCCGAATTCCTATACATGAAACTGAACATAAAAGAAAATCAGAAATGTTGTAATATGTTGTTTATTTGAATGAATAAAAATATACATATATACATTACCTATCAAAAGTTAGATTCTACTTAGAAAAAATTTGTTTTTCAGAGAATTATTTAGATTTATATGTAGGTTTACGAACATCGTATATCATTATATAAAGAAAATCGTATATTAGTTTCATGAAATAGTCATACCAGTCTTTAAAAGGCATACACCACACTCAACAATTTATGCTAATAGGTCTATGGTCTTAAAATTTTATGCTGAGGGTGTCGAATGAAAACAAATGTGAATTGTTTCCACTTATCAAAACAAATTGAAAAGTTTCAACACATCAAACTGACATTCGATAGGAGATACTCTCAGAATTAAACAATACAAACATTATTTAAAGAGGCATGTTTTGTCCCTCGCATAAAAAAAGAAAAATGCAAACACAAAAATTGCCCCAGAACTGCGTTTAGATAATTTTCATAAGAGAGCCCAAACTGTTTACGCATAGAATGGAACTGCACTTCATCAGATTAATATCAGCGCGAAGAAAATTTTGCCATGTAAAACAAACTTCATAACGTATACAACAAAAATACTAAAGGGAAGAAAATTAAAATTCATGGCACGACGTGATGTTGGAGCTATTACCTATCGATCGGAAGGTTTCAGTAAACTCATGGTTGATGTGTGCAGCGCATCTTAATAATTTTGTACTGAGTATATATAAACTGAGAAAATTTTGAAGTTACACATAAATTAGCGTGAATCCTGTAAAAATTGCTTAATATATATATTACATTTGTATATTTAGGAGAATAACTGCCGAAATATCATACTGTGAGATTTTCGACTTCCATATATTAGCTTATATAATGTAAAAATAATAGTTTTTGAGCATAAAGAAAAAGCTTATAGAGAATAAAAATATTCATGAAATGTAAATCTTTATACAATAGCTATTGTAAAAGTTAATTTACTCAATATATTACGTTTAACAAAAACTGTTATTACTTAAAAAGAGAAAAATACAAACTGTAACAAAGAATAATCGCATTGTATAAAAGAACAACCTAAACGATATGTTATTAAATAGTCCTGCCACCAAACGAATGGCAGTTTGTCACGTAGCAAACAACGGCTTGCTCTGTTCGTGTGAGAAAGGTGAACTCACGGGAATTAAAATTCTGCATGACGTTCAAACTTAAATCATGCGTAACGTAAATTTATCCCCTATTTTTTAATTGAAATTTTTATTTCCGACTGAAAACAGACGCTTAGTCTTATCATAAGTTAGAGTGGGGATTACAGAACGTTATTAGCTAAACATGACAAACACTTATTATTTTTTTTCAAACTTGGCAGGTACTTATCTGGTCGACATTCGCCTATACATACTGAGAATTTTGTTGGCTATTTTATTATGAGAGCCCCATATAGGTGAGCAAGTATTTCTCAATATAAGGGGACAGCAGATAAAAAAAACCAAGCTTTAGTCAGAATTCAAACCTAAGCTCTTTTCGGGGAAGCTCCAGACGTTCCGCACTATTCATTTAAAAAAATTATATCAATATTGAAATCAAATATCAATACAGAAATTTAGGGAAAACAATGTGCACGTTTTATAAAAATCAACGAAACTATGAATTATTTACAACAATCCCAAAAATACATAAAATGACGAACACTGGTAACTTGTCACCTGTAAGTTAGAAGATGTCAAGATAACAATAATACAAAAATTAAAATTCCATAATTATAAAATTAAAATTCCTTAATTGTTGTATCCTCTCATGACACAAGATTAATATTGTGAGATTTTGTGTCTCATTCATTGCAATGCTACCAGTTAATTCCCAGTAAATGTGCTAGGATAAATTATAAAATTAGTAGTTAAGGAACTCAAAATAGAAATTCAGGTGTGATTATATTATGCAGTTGTTATGAAACAAATCATGAAATTTATATATTGTTAGACGTTTTTCAAGACCCTCGGTGGAAACAAATGTTTATTGGTGAACGCAATTATATTGTAGAATCCTTTAGAGTACATGTTATAAATGTCCTTCAGAATAAATCTTTCACACAAAAAATTGTGAACCAAGAAGTGAGTTTGGTATCAGTTGATTAATTGAAACATTTTAGACATTATAAATGTTACAGATTAAGATCTTTATTACTTTTTTCTTGTAGATGAATTGCTATTGTTCAAACCTCATGTCACTCACGAGGGGCACCTTGATGCCATTTTGGAAGTCATATGACTTGTTCTAAATGAACTGAATTTTATGCTTATATATATATATATATATATATATATATATATATATATATATATAATCAGGGTCATGAAAATTCATCTCATAGTTGTATTTTAGATAAGGCAAATATTGGAAAAGTGTAAGCGTTATGTACTGGGGGGGGCAGATTTGTTATACTCGTACTTAGTTCTTATCTTAAGGTGTATATACAAAGTCCTTCAATTTGCAAGTAGGTAACAGCAAGCTCTGAATATTAAATTATTAAAAAATTTAAATGTTTCTAATTAGAACAGTGAGAAGTCAGTGATGTTTTGTTTGGTATTTTAATTCAATAATTAGGCGTTTTATTATTGAATAAAGAGAAAATCTCGAAGACTAATCACAGAGTAAGTTGAATATTACTTTCTGCTTTAAAGCGACAATTTTAAACAATAGTCTGCAGTTACCTCTGTAAAATCCAGTTTAAACTGATGATTTAAATTTAAACCTTAACCATCAACAATCTCTTCACAAGATCACATATATTTATAATTAAAATGAAACATTTTTTTATGAAGTCCATTAGCCGTAGACGTTTTGCAAACATAGAAGAGTGTTTCAACCAATATTTATTTAAAATAAGAATAGAATAAATAACGTATTTGGACCATAATTAGTATTCATTGTTTTGCAAGAGAATAATAGTTTGTACATAAAAAATTATTAATTTTGATATATTGTAGTTGAATTGCAAATTCAAATTATGCTTTTTAAACATTTCAAACATACAGGTAGGAAAATTTGAAGACTGTGTTAATATCATTTTCAGATTTACTTAAAAAATTATGTGTATCATACAAGGAAGGGAGAATTTTGTAGTTACTAATAGAATTTTCTCAATTGGGGGGGGGGGGGGATTAGTTTTAGTTCTTAAATTTCAAAATTTTCTATGTAACATATTTCATTTGGAGCCATCATTTAAAGTATTAATTTGTATATATCAATTCATCACAATGTTAATATTTTTTTCTTATATTGCATTTATATTGAAACAGTACAAATATGAAAAAAATTATTTTATTTAGTAAAAATTATTATGTTCAACAAATATTTGGTTTAGCGATTGGGAACACCGTGGTCATTTTAAATATTTAAGGAAGTTAAATGACAATGATGACTTGAAAATCATATAATATTCAAATTCGTTTTCTACATTGATAAAAAAAATTCGCTCTTCTTATGGACAAAAAAGGAATTTTATATGGCTACAGTATTCATTCGAAGTTATCATTTCTAACTCAGAAATATTCTTCACATTTTGGAATTAGATCTACTTACTAAATAAAATATTTTCTGCTGGCAGAATTTTTGTACTAAGATTACTTTTCGTTAAAAATGTATCACTCTTAACAACATATTTTTTCCCGTATGAAACATTTACAGTGCGAAACCTTTTTCCTTTTTTTTTCTCGACCAGTAAATCATGGGGCAGCGAATGACAGCACCATCTAGCAACGATTAAGTAGGTAATAATGATTCATGTACATTCTCATTACAGGTAAGTAATATCCTTAAGTTTGTGAATTACATTTTTTAGTGTTAATCAAAAAATATACATGAATGAATATTGACTATGAAGAACTGGGGATGCCTGTAGGGTAAAAAAATATTAAATGAAAAGTAATTTAATATATGATGTCCATTACTTAGGCTTAAAAACAATAATAAAACTAAATTTCTGTATTGCAGATGATACGTAATTGAGAAATTAATTGAACACGGGTTGAAACAGGTTTTATCATACGTAAAGCAAAATTAAAACAAATTTAATTACTCTTAACTTAAAATCATGACAACTGAACAACAAATCCTCGTAGTGTTTTAAAATACATTATATCACATCGTAACAATCATATAATTAATGATATTAATTATATGAATTAATCATATAAAATGTCTTTCAAACAAATGAATGAAAAATATATTTCTTACGATACTAGTAACATTTACAACATTTATTTTTCCATATGCTTTTGCTGAGTTGCAACAAAAAATATCTAGCGTACATGAAATGTATTCTAAAAAGTTATTTTAATAGCTTTATTCAAGAAAATCGAGTCTGCAATGGTGAAATCGGTTGCGTGCGACGTTATGCCGCGTATATCTAGTGAATCCTCGCACCCATCATGTCTCATGTCACGGTATGTAAAATCACGAATTTTAAATCCATGAAGATTGTTTGTTGTCAAACGATGACATCAAGCTATCGTTCCTATGTCGTGACAGTAAATGCGTGTAGTTTTTCACTGATTCTTTTGTGGATGTAGGAGAGTTTTGGTAAACAATGTTCAGACTCCTGCTTTAAATATTCTGTTGGCATACAATTCGTGCCAGGAGCCAATTGCCGTGTCAGTGTTTTTGAACTATAAGTCAATATCCACTAAATGGAAATGTGTATATATGTGAGTAAAAATTACTAGAAACCACTTGTCTAGATATTGTTCATATACGTATAGTTTAAAACTCAGACCAAAACTCACTAACATACGGTTTCCTATACGTATTACCTCTCAAAAATACAGCCTCACATAAATAGACTTGTATGCGTCTGATATAGGGGTACTAATATCCATCTTTTTCTCTTTCTGTTTGTGTAAGTGTAACATATACACTACCCTACAATAATGGACCGGACGCTAGTGGATTTGCATAAAATCCGACTGAATGTCAGATTTTATGCAAATCCAGTGTTCGCCGGGATCTGTTAAAGCTAAATATGGTACGCGAAGTGGTAACTTCGGTAGTTTTTTGTGAAATTGTGATAATATGTCGAAACGAGAGTAACTTAGTGACTTTGAAAGATGTATTATAGTTGGTTGTCACATTAGTGGTAAGTCTATTCGCTCAATTGCGGTAAAATTATCTCAGCCACGGTCAACTGTTAGTGATATCGTGAAGAAGTGGAAGACTACGCGAGTTGGGACACAAACTGCACACGTTGGTCATCCCCTTAAACTGACCGAACGTGATAGGCTTGTCCTCAAGCGTGAGGTTCGTAAGAAACCACTCCAAATCATCAACAGTGAGTTTCAACAGGCAGCACAGGTTACGGTTCACCCCAATACTTTGCGGAAAGAACTGCACGCCCTTAATATCCACGGAAGTTTTGCGACACACAAACCAAACATCACCCCATCCAACGAAGCCGGCAGTCTCGGTTGGTGTTTGCAACATCGCAACTGGAATGTGGGCCATGGAAAACTGTTTTATGGAGCGATGAGTCTTGCTACACGCTTACAGTCGGATTGACTTGGTTGGGTTTGGCGAATGCCAGGCGAACGTCTGTTTCCCGAGTGCATCATTCTAACCCTCAAGTATTGGGGTAGTGGTGTACTTGTTTGGGGCTGTTTTTCATGGTATGGTCTGGTACCTTTGCATGTTGTTCCCCGTAAATTGAATGCCGATGCCTAAATGAACATTTTGGAAAATAAGGTTGTTTCGACGGTCTGTCAATTTTATGGAATGGACGAATGTTACTTCTAGGACGACAACACTCAATGTCGTGTCGCAACCTATGTAAAGCAGGGTATCAAGATATGGATGTAAAACGTATTCCCTCGCCTGCTCAGAGTCTCGACATAAACCCCATAGAACGTTTGTGGGACGCTTAAGGAGTTAGAGCGACGCTTACGAACCAGAGAACCATGTCCTAAATCTACAGCTGAGCTGGCGATATTCTCGCAGCAGGAATGGACACAAATACCCATAGCTGTGTGTCAAAACTTTGTTGAAAGTATGCCCAGAAGTGTTGAAAGTGAAATTACAGCACGTGGGGGACCATCCCCTTATTAAAGCATGTATCCTTTCCCTTATACCATCACATCTTGCTGACCGGTTCATTATTGTAGGGTAGTATATATATATATATATATATATATATATATATATATATATATATATATATATATATATATATATATATATATATATATATATATTATGTGTCTGTGTACGTGTATGTATGTATATATGTGTATATAATGACAGGTATGATTAAATGGAAATAAAACTGAAAGTTTTAATTGCTATGTCAGGCTGTTAATGACACATCTTGGATTTATATGTATTACTTAAACAACAGGCCTGTTTACATATAAACAGGCTTTATATGTAAACAAAATATCTGGGATTGTCATAAGTTGATAATACTTTACGCAAAATGAACAAGATTTTTGAACAATCTTCTAAGGCATTTATTTTTATATATAATGCTCTATATTAAGTATTAATGGACCTTTTCTTTAGAGCTTTAGTAAAATAAAGATATAAATTTTTCTTTTTAAATAGCAGATTTATAAGACCTTATTTACACATTACAGGTGGTTAATATTTTGTAAGTATTCCAGATTTCATTTAATGAGACAAAAATACTTTGGATATCTGCTGATAAAGACTACTTGCTGTTTTTAGTCACAATTTAAATAAAGTTGGGAAAAATGATTAATTTTATGGTATTGATCATGTAAAAACGAGAAATGTATTTTGTTTGTAGATAAGTTGAGCAGTCACAAAGTGTTTTTTCTAGACACTTTCGCTAATTTACTTTAAAAAATATCTGTATGAGAATCAGAATAGACTAATCAGAATATATTCGTCATAAAAGCAGTCATAGAAATCTCAATTCGAATTTCAACGGATGAAACACCCTTTATCTCAAAAACCAAGTAACAAACTCATGTAGAACAGAAGATACGTATGTGATATGTCAATATTTATTTAGCCACCGTCCAAAGAACACTGTGCAATCAAAGTCAACGAAAAGACAAAAGCTCCTATACCGATCAGAAAAATTGAGAAAGAGAATATCTAAATCGACATGAAAATGGAAAACAAGTAATGATGAAAAATATATGTAGCAAAGATTGTAGAACAAAAATAAAAGCTAATAAATATCTAATTTCTAATATCTTTATTCTATTTAATACCTATACAAACAGAGGGTGTATAAATAGCAGAACTACAGCTACTAACCAAAATGTCAGTGATCCAAACAATGAAGAATAACCAAAAATAGTCCAATTCAGAAGCTGAACGAGATTCAGAAATTGCAGATGATTTTTTGCCTCTAAGTATTAAAGTTATGCACTTAATTTCAGAATGGGGAGACAACACTAAACTTTGAAATTTCTTCTAACGTAACTCTGTCTGTGAATAAATAAAATATCAGTTTGACTTTCAAAGATGCGATTGTCATAATTATATATATATATATATATATATATATATATATATATATATATATATATATATATATATATATATATATATATATATATATATATATATATATATATATATATATATGTGTGTGTGTGTGTGTGTGTGTGTGTGTGTATGAATGGCTGTAGGGGATATATAAAAAATGCAGCTAGTGGTTAAAATCATGCTTTTATATCTCTTGAAATATTATTAGCAAAAGCAAAAATGTAGACAAATCGAAGAGAAAACTCTAAAATTCAGTCTTTATCATGCATTTAGTTTATTCTACTTTAAAAGTATCCTTTGTTCACATTTTCCGAAATTTCAAAATCCAAGCTTTTACTTTCAGAATATGAAAACGTAGGATCAATTAGATATCTTTCGAGCTCAATCTCTCTTCGAACTGAAACACAATTGTTTGAAAAAGCATTGAAGTTTTCTTGTGTTAAATATCTGCTGTGAAAATCGATTGAGAGCTGCTTTCAGAACTAATTATCTTCAAACAGTACATTTTCAAATGGATTTTTGATGGTTATCATTCAAAACTAGTCAGAGGATAGTATGCAGAAACTGTGCGCAGGGTGGAAACGGGCAATTTAATATTTATCTTCGACACTTTTTCAGTATTGCGTGCTTTCGTTTCCTGCTCGTTGCTTTTGAATGTAGCTGCCCTCAACTGCTTGCGAATTTACATATCAATGATGTTCGTGATTCCGTTTTTAAAATGGTGGTATGGCTTTCTAAAACAAAGCTTTCGCACGTAATCAATTGCATGTACCTTTACTTATATATAAATTCAGATTTTTTTCCTTACTACCTCAAATAAGTAAAGAAATTTTTTTCAATAAAACTTACCATGACAAATATATTTTGCACATTTGTATAGGAAAATATTATTCTTTAAATTAGTTCTATTTAGTAGGAATATATTTCATTATGCGTAATAAAAATTATAAGTAATATGTTTTCTAACGTACCAACTAATTTGAAAGTAATGCAAATGTTGCGAACATTTAAGAATATGTTTTGTATTTGATACTGTTAAGAATGCTTTGTTCCCTTTTCTTCTGGTATTATTTTAAACTATTGTAATATAATTTTCCATGAGAATAGTCTTTGAAAATTTGCGACTTAAATTACATAATTTTTTTAATTTTTATGTTACTGATGTGGTTACGCACAATCATGAGTATTACTTTCGCAGAAGTGCAATAGTCATCATTTTATATGAATAATAAATATTCGCTATGAACTTCAACATAAACGTATTTTCATAACATGTAAATATAATTTTCTGTGTATCACATTTTCTTTCTCATTCATATTTTTTTTTCATATTCGTAATTGTCTCTTTTACATTTGTATTATTCTATTAGTTTACTTTATGTACTACAGAATATATTGCATGCATACGTGATTTTAAAAAAAAATCCTTAGCAGTTTACTTGACGTAAAGAAAGTTCAAATTACTAATACAAACATGACATTCTGTACGAGTAATTATATATTTTCCTACTATATTTGTGCCCGTAAATAACCTTTGTAGTGTACGAACCCTTTGACTAGGTAATAATTTCCATATCAAGAATATAGTTATATGTATACAGGAGAGCTTCTGTGAAATTCTCACACGAAATGCAGGGTTTCTTTTAAATACATGCCCTGATTCCTTTAATTATTGTTTTCTATTTTAGGTAATGTAGCATTTTTGTCTTCTGGAGATATTTTTGATCAGTACATAGTATCTTTAGATTACTGGATTTATGTTAATATCCTCCGTTTTTATTTTAATTATAAAAAAAAAGTATAACAGTATCTGTCCGGAATTCTCAACCAACTCAATTAGTTTACTCGATTAGGAATATCGCTGCCTACACTGTATGTATACTGTATTAAGTTTCATATTCCAAACGCATACTAAGCATTTTACATCCAAAATGTACCCGATTTTAGAAATTTCTCATAATTTTAATCATACTTAACAAACTGGGGAATATGGACTATATAAACAATTCAGCAGCACAGGTAAAAGACCAAGAGGAATCTTTTAAAGTAATACCATATTGTTATCCTTAAATATATTCGTACTTTTACAGACTTTCTAAATATCTCAAGAAGTTATTAGGTGACATATCATGATTAATAAATACAACGGCCTTTTGGTCTTCTATATTTGTAATGCATTGGCGAAATGTTGAAACTATGTGTATGTATATAATATTCAGTTTACTTGCACTATTATATTCACGCACGTTTATAAACAAGCATATGTGTGTTTTTCCTATAGGTTTGTTTTTTCTTCTTTCTAAAAAAATATGCAGAATATACACTCATGGACAAAAACATTAGCGCACCAAGAAGGAGTCTTCAAAATGAAACGAAATTTTACTTACGTAATGACGACTTTTATATAAGTAAATGATAAGAAAATCAAAGAAAAAGGATAATTTATTTCAGAGAAATAGGCAAAAGAACGGAGGAGTTAATACTCCGTTGGACCCCCTCTAGCGCGAATGCACGATGCGATACGATCGGGCATTGAGTCATACAAGTTCTGTATGATGTATTGGGACATTTCATTCCATATTTGCTGTAACCTTGCCTCTAGTTCGTTCAAACTCGTGGGATGCCCAACTCGTCGTCCCAAATGATACCAGATATGCTCGATTGGAGACAAATCTGGGGATCGGGCAGGCCAAGGACGGGTAGTAACAGTGCGGAAACAGTCTTGTGACACCCTTGCAGTATGAGGCCGAGCACTGTCTTGTTGAAAAATGGCTCCTGGGAGCCGTTGCATGAGTGGAAACACATGTGGTTGTTGGATTTCATGAACATACCGTTGGGCTGTCATGGTGCCACGGAACAATACAAGGGGGGACCGTGTATTGTAGGCAATGGCACCCCATACCATCACACCAGCTGTGGGAGCGATGTGTGGCTGTACAGCAAAGGCAGGATTGAAGCGTTCACCACGGGCTCTCCACACACGAACACGATTGTCATCACTGCCGAGATTGAATCTGTATTCGTCACTAAAGACGACCTGGTTCCATTACGCTGCAGTCCAGTTTCCTCGTGCGCGGCAAAACTCCAAACGGAGGCGTCGATGGGTGGGCGTCAAGAGCAGCACACGTAATGGGCGCCTCGATACCAACTGTCCTGAAGCCAGGCGCCTTCGTATGGTTCGAGAAGACACAGAGGCCCCTAGTGAAGGTGCTACCTGTGCCTGGATGGCGGTCGATGAAGCAGTTGGCTGTACGCGTGCATTTCTTACGATGTGGCGGTCTTCTCGACGACTGGTCTGTCGAGGGCGTCCTGAGCCTGGTCTTCGTGTACATGACATCTCTCGGGTCCACTGGTCCCAACATATCCTCACAACACAATCAGAGCGGCCTAATTGACGAGCTACTCGCCTAGCTGACCACCCAGCTTCCATCATCCCGACGATTCTCACCCTCTCAAACTGCGACAACTGCTTATATTGTCTTCGAACACGGCGTAATGGCATGTCTATCTCAGCCCTTCCTTTGTAAATGATTCAGCACACTCAAAAAAGCTTTGGTTACCTGTTTTATACTCCACAGAGTACGATGTTCAACGCCCTCTACCGGCTATACGTAATGCGCAATCACGCTGCATTTCTAATCATTTGCATATTTCCCCGACATGTAACTTCATTGCAAGTTTCGTTACGAACCCGCAATTATTTCTTGGTGCGCTAATTTTTTTGTCCATGAGTGCATTTTAGCTCTAATAATTTAAACCTCTAAAGTTCTTTCAATATTTTTTGCTCAGTAATCAAATATCAGGATGCAATCTTATTCCAGTCTGTGATACGTTTTAATCAAAGCTGAAAAATAGAATATTAGAAAATCTTACAATTAGAAGTGCAGTACTTAGGGTATGTTTTAAATCAAAAATCGACAAGGGAATAAATTTGCGGTAAATGGATTCGCTTTCCCTGAGCATTCATCGTTTACTTTTCTTTTTAATTCTTAATATGACAGAAAGCCTCTTTATGGAATGAAATATGCAAACCCAATTCTTTCACTTGCAAAATGCAGTTTAATTTTATTCTACTAACTGCCTCCATTTAGTGGGGATGCGAGAAAGATTCATCGATCGCTTTTGTAAAGAGTGGCAACGGGACAAAAAGTTTGGAAAGTATTAAAAAATGATAGAAAGTGTGCTGTGAAAGTGGCCCATTAATCATAAAGTACTCCATACTGCCATCATATGAAGTGTTATCAATTTCTGACCTACTCTTGACACTGTGAGCCAAAAAAGTAGCTGACACAAATCTTTATAGCGGCTGAAAAGAGCAGGAATTCAGTTTGGAGAGAATATCATATTTAATTTACGCTTTCGCCGTATGTTAACTTCTGAGCAAAGTCAAGAGTGCTTTTGAAAGAATGGCGATCAAAGCTGTGTGTTTCTTTGCTTTGTTTTTCGCTGTTTCCAGCGGTATGATAGTGTAAAGACAACAATGTAAAAATTCATGAGAACTTTTTATTCATGTTTACGTTCTATGAGGAAACTACATTTTTTTATTATAAAACTGGTTTTCAAACTTTTTGTCATTTTTTTTCCTTTAAAATATATTTGAGGCTTGTTAAAAGAATTTAGCTACTGCCTTAAAAGGAAAAAATTCTTATCTTCCGACTTCAGAATTATTACATCCTACTCTTCTCATCTGTATAAAACTTTATAAGGAATTTAAAAAACGTTTCAGAGCTTATTTTGTTGTAAAAAATTATTAGTGAAATAAATTAAGTAATCTAGTATGTATTATACAGGAATATTTTCAGAAAGGTTTTTCAAAATATCTCCCTATCTGTATGATACCTCAATTTAAAATAGACCTACAAACGTATATTTTACATAAAAAATTATAAACTGATTTTCAAACTTTTGTCATTTTTTTTCTCTCTTAAAATATTTGAGGGTTGTTAAAAGAATTTAGCTACTGCCTTACAAGGAAAAAATATTTATCTTTAGACTTCCAAATTATTTCCAACTCTTCCCATTTGTATAAAACTTTAAAAGGAATGTAAGAAATGTGTCTGGGCTCAGTTTGTTAAAAAACCTGTTTGTGAAATAACTTAAGAAATCTAGTATATTTCAGACAGGAAAATTTCAGAAAGGTTTTTCGAGGTATGTCCTTATCTGTATGATACCTCACTTTAAAATTATTTGTATGTAAAATATATGTTTGTAGGTCTATTTTAAAATTTTGACCAAAGAATGAAAAAACAAATAAATATTATATTCGAAACCAGTGCGTATGTAAGCAGGAATATATGAAGGTATACACGCATGCTCACATATCATGCATGCGTGCATATTTATAACGATAGTTATTGAATTTAACGTATGTGAAGAAAAAATTGACATATATTTTACTATTCATACATAAGCATTAAATGTAATTATAATTAACTACACTGGGATGAACACAATAACACTTTTTAATAATTTTTCTTAAGGTGTAATAATCTTTGTTTACGGGTTGAGGAATATGTTATCCAACCTCAGGCAAATGAAGAGAACATGAAGTGAATATCTGGGACCGCAATTTAATCGTTCCCTAGGTGATATGCAGTTCGGAGATGTTCAATTCATATGTTCTTTTGCCTGCGGATGGAGAACCGTGTCTCGAAAACCAGTCGCAGGTTTTATTACATTATTATAGATTACGAAAAGGTGTAAAAGCTGTTACCACTATCATTAATTTTATAGCGTGTTTTAAACGTATCATTAGTTATAACATCAAGAAATAAAAAAAGAGTACATAATTTGAAGGCATTCAGGATTACTGCAAATTTAGATTTTGCAAATGATTACTTCTGGGGTTGAGTTTTTGAGTAATGTTAGCTAAACTATTTGCGTTGTTAGTTCCCTGTTCAAGGATGTTTAATAACTTTATTTCTGACTGTAAGTTACATTTGACTGTTGATTAGATGATGAACAGGATTTGCATTTAATTTCAAATGTTTTAACTGTCGATGAAATTCGTAATTTTGTGTTTTGCTTGACGTATTTTTCTGGTACCCGTAGAAAAAAGAACATTTTACAGATTCGGACGATAAGGAAGTGTGTGTTTGTTGGCCTAGAGAGTATCATTCTCTGATATATATATATATATATATATATATATATATATATATATATATATATATAATAAAACTTGTGGAATTTTCCTAAAATTATAATTGGCAAAGCATAAACGTCGAAAATGCAATGGGTTTCCGGTGATAGTATTTTTACAAATATGTTATTTTCAAGCGTTAGTATTTCTTTTTTTCATTTTGTGGTTCTATCTCTGGTACTTCCTAATTTCAGTTGAATAACGAGCTTTATTCTTAAAAAATAAAATACATGCAGTTCTCACTTTACGAATTCCCACCTTAAGAATTTTTTACTTTACGAATTTTCTGGACCTGAATTTTCATTTTTAATTATGCGTAACTTATGTGATTAGGGGTGTACGCAGGGAATCACGTAGTTGTAATTATGATGTACTGTTCTGTTAGACCGAGGCTTAGTCCCTCACGAGCTTCACGATGCGAACGTGTCAGTCGCATATTTTTTCCATTAATCCGATTTTTTATACTGTTTTATTTTTAACTAAAGCCCTTTCACTTTTCCAACAATGTTGTGAGAAGTAGCAGAGCAAAACTAGTAAATAAGGAAAATAAATAACCGAAAAGCAATAAGTTACAAAAAATGCATAATATTTTTACCAGCCATCAAGCAGGTACTTTTAAAATTATATGGAAAGAATTCTTTTGGTGCTTTAAAAGTACACAACATTTTAAAAGAAAATATATGAAAAAGCAAAGTGTGTGAATTCTTTTCAGTTCACATGGTTGCGTAGTACAGAAACAGACAATATATGTCATCGTATTTAAAAACTGCAAACTGCTTGGTTAAGCGACCAAACTCACCGATTGCACATGCCTAGAACCTACGCAACGATTTTTACTAATACAGTTGAACTTATTTTACAAAGCTGAAAGATTCAAAAGAGGATAACTACGGAGACTTTGTTTGCGAGTAGTGATTTGTTTGAAAGCTATAAAATCGAACTGGTTCTTATAAGATAAGAGCACAGGATGAAACGGTGAATGAGAGTCGGCAAAATGCTAAACCACAAAAATCAGAAGAATGAGTTGTTTCTATCTCCCAGTATAGAAATATAGCACAATGTTCTCACTAGACAAGAATCAAACTAAGAAGAAAAAGGACAAGATAATGAATATGAAGTAACAATTTGATTTTTCCCTTTAAAAATCTTAGAATTTTTTTAATCTTTTAAAACTTTTAAACAATTTTCTTAGACTATGAAACATTTAATAAATTTTTCCGCGAAAGTAGTAAACTATTCATTTTATTATTCATTTCTTTTCCTGTAATTTTGTACATAAAATTAATGGATGAAAAATTAATTTTTTTCCTTTAATATGTGGTTATATCTCATAGATTAATTTCTTTCGTTATTATCAACTCCATCCGCTATATGATTTTGTCATTTCAATAACGATAATTACCTCGGTTCATGCTCTGTGGGAGTTAAGAGTGCAAATATTATTATAACTGTTACTAATGAATTCATGTAAACAGGAATCATACCTTTTCTTGAAATTAGTATACCGAAAGTAGTGTGTTAGTAATATAGTGTTCAAGGATAAATGAATATAATCCTTCTAGAAAGTTAGTGAAACGCAGATTTTGAGTAAAAATTAGCATCTATAAATGTTTCAATTTTAATGAATTCAAACACCTTTCCAGTAAATCCCTCAATATAAATCGCATATCATGAATTATCCTTTATGACATTTATTTTATAATTCTGATAAGAAGAAATATTTTTTATTAAAATATTTATCGCTTTAAATAAATAAAAAATCTGAACAATTTCTACTCATAGCTCATGTAGGAAAAAAGAATATTTTCGAAACTAGGTTTTCCCTTCATGCAAATAATAAAAGGCCCCAGTGCAAACTACCAACAAAATAATCTCTTCTTCATTCCGATTTTGTCTATAGCGCCTCTAGATTATCTTTTTCTCTTCTATTACACGTATTTGGTATAGTTTGTATTTGCAGAGAAAACAAGAACATTAAGTGCTTAGTTTGCTTTCGTATTTTTCTATAAGCCTGCATGATATGAATTACAACATAATGTGTCCGTACTGTACTGATATCATTTAAGTACAACTGATATTGGATTTATATTAATTTGGAATGCTGGTGATAAAAACGATTAAGCGGTTTACACTTTTGATAGCCATTTTAGACGTATTTCTTTCCGTGAATATAGATCTACATTTTACTAATGAATTCATAGTAAAATGTAGTATGAATTCAATAATAGTCATAATCTCTGGGTGAAACTCTCCAACACTTAGCCTCATAAAAGGAAATCTGTTGCTTTCTATCATTGCTATGTCTCAAAATATTTGTTTGATTGATCCTTGGAATGTTCAAAGGAAAGAGTAAAAATGTGTAAGACCTTCCCTCAAGTCAACTAATCAATGCAAAGTTAAATTGCTTACCTACTCGTAAATTGCTCAGAGGAAGCAAAAACGGCAGAAAATTTTATAATTTTTATGCTCTGCAATTTTGCACATTTAAAAAAAAATAAGTTTCACAAAGCACAAATGCTTGTGTATCAGTTGAAAGACAATTCAATGCCAAATCAGATTCAAAGAACAAAAAAATTCATAAGATTTTCCTAAGCATCCAAACTTGAAAAGCATGAAATTTTCAAAAGATGTTTACTAGTTTCGACCACCATTGTATTTTTCTAATCCCTTTGAATAAACTGAGCCCGCGACGTATAAGACGGGAAAACTCCTTACCATTCCTGATAATGTAAAAGGTGTTACAGAAGAATATTTTGGGCATATTACAGTCCAGGTCAAGGATAGCCAACACCTACCCACACTAAGGATATATATCTGCATATCTCCAAGTACTGTACTACTTTTGTGTCAAAATTCCTCCCAAATTTTCATTGTGATAAAATATTTTTTGGAGCCTATTTTCATTATAAAACTGCGGATCAATTAAAGTCAACGAAAAAATAACAATCCTCTCTACAGAAACTGTCAAAATTGTTGGTCGTTTAACTATATATTTATCGGAATTAAAGTGAGCTTAATTTACCACTTTTAGCCTTATGAGTACATGCGTTTTACTATTTTTATTTACTTTTTTCTCTTTATTCCAGTATGTTCGGTTTTCCATGAACCTTGTATGCCAATCATGGAAGAGTGAGCAGGGTGATGTCAGACTGACTAGGACGCTGGCATTTGGTACTAGAGTCTGTGGGTTCGAACCCCACTATTGGCATGTACGTTTGAAACCATTTGGAATAGGCTTTAAGCAGTAGGTCCGCGTATAATTACCTGTCTAAATCTACTGAAGTCAGTGGTTTAAATCCAATCTTTCTTTTCTTTTTCTGGTTATTTTCATTGCATTTCATCCTCAATTCGTTGTTTCTCTCTTTCTTTTTACTTTTAATTTTGTCTTTAATTTTTTTCTTCCCAATGTCATATTTTTTCAGTTCTTTAGGAGTTTTTCTTCTATTTTTATATTATTCTCTTGTAAAGCCAAATCTTCCAACCAATTTTAATCCTGTCTTTTTTCTATGTAAATATAACGCAAATCTTGGGTGAGTTGTAAGAAAATAAAGAAAACATGTTTGAACTCTCACAAGATTTAAAAGTATAAATTTATCCAACGACATTCTATCTATAAGGGTATTTGTCTTGATTGACTTTATTGCAACTTATAAACATAGCTAAATAAGTTCAGTTACTTCGGTTATGTTATGTTAGGTTAGCAGTAGTTAATATAAGCATAAATGGATCAGTGGGGGGTAACTGGGCCATACCTCTACCTAGTTCCCCTGAAGGTATGGTCCAGTTGCCCCAAATCACTAAATCTGATGGGGCAATTGGGTCATAACCCTCCACATACCTTTAACATTCAGGATAGGTTAAAACACTACACAGAAGGTTATTTTGACATTAAATGAGCTATAAATTCTTACATTAAATTTTTAAGAGATAAAAATAGACTTATAAAAAATTATTGAATTTACCCTTGTAGAAAGATGTTTTGTGATGACAAATACAAAATCATTAGGAGCCATAAAACATCCTTCAACCAAGCTGGAGACCTAATGGCTGTTGTCTTGTTGACTTCTGCTAACTAGTGTTGCCAAAACAGAGGGGAATCCCCCCCCCCTGATATGTAAAGGAAAAATCTGAGAAGGGACTCCCCAGTAACCCCATGGGCCCAGTTACACCAACTTACCTTACTTCAGATAAAATATCTCTTTATTATAATTTCTGGAGTTAAACTCTATTCTCTTTTAGTATTTAAAATGATATATACCAGCTATACATTTCAAGAAAATGTTAATAATAGTTGTTCAAGTGAAGGCTGAGGTAATTGGAAAGACATCATCCAATCTTTGAAACTCTAAAAATTTATTATTTTTGCAGCCATATTCATTCATACCGCATATCAATTTCAAGTTACCGTTTTCAATTTTCCGCGCACGGCCTTTTCAATTTCTTCTCCTTACATTTCTGGTTCTTTTTCCATGTTTTCGTCATCATTTCTTTCTCAATATTTTCTTGACTGTATCAGGTCCCGAGTGAAATGGAGGAATGCACACTTTTTCTCTGTATATGGTGAATGTATAGAGCAATTTTCACCTAATAAGGGAAACCATTTAAAATATTTTGAGATGGGCATATAGCTTTATATTTTTATGTGAGTTACGAAAGCCCAGCTTGTTTACTTCGACTTAAAACAAAATACTTTCAAATTTAAGGTTATAGATATCCTCTTGTTTACATAGGTGATGCTAAAAAATATCTACTTTGGATATGAATTAAAATCTAATAGATCTTTATTATAAAAAGTTCTGAATTTTCTCACTTGAATCAATGTAAAAATATTATGTATTTTCAAGTTGGAGTGAAAAACTTTGCCTAATATAGTGAAGTAGTCGAAAATATGGATGTATGAAATACTACACAAACTACTGGTCTCGCAACATTATTGCCAAATGGCAATATTATTTGCAAAGGTACATCCTTCCATTAGAAAATTGTAGCGTTTGATGAGGAAGAATGTCTACACATTGTATGTGTGTTTTTTAAGGAAACAAAATCTGCAACACTAGTTAAGGGGAAGTTTTACACACAACGAGGGGAAATGACCTCTTTTAAGACATTGTATCTGCACGTGACACGATAATTGTGTGAAAACAGTCCGTTGTTATCTTAGGTCATCAGGAAGAATGCTATTTCCGAAGCTGTTTTGTTAAGAAATTTGTTAGAATTCATTGGATATTAACCCCTCATGTGTCTAATGAAGTTGAATTGGACAAAAACTTAAAATTATTAGAGATTTATTTCTTTAGACCTTGACAGTAGTCCGCCAGATTTGCTTCTGCTTACAGGCCATCTATATACCTTTCATAGTGCCGCCAAATTTGAAGCAAATAGAGTTGGAGTGGACTAAGTGGACGGTAAAGGTAGCCTGCTTTTTTTAAAAGAGCTCTTCTACAGAGGTAGCTTGTATGGCTTTATGTATTGATTCAGAGGAAGCGGGGGGAAGTTTGCGAAATCTATACACTACAATGAATGATTTAAACATTACATATTCCATTGGGTTTCACCGAGAAACAGATAAATAATGCATGTATAAAACTCTTGGGTATATAAGGTTGATTTAGCCTTACGCTAAATCAAATAATTAATTTCCATCACGAACGTAGGTCAGTGAATTACCTTAATCGTGCGTGTAATAGAATCAAATCTTCTATTTTGGATCTGCGTTGTAATATTATGCTGCATAGCTAGACTATACCATTAACAATGCCTGTAGAAGTCTATGACCATAGCTTGTCAAACAAATTTTTAATAATTTTCAACATAATTTTTATATTTTTTCTGTCATGCGGTACTTTCTATTACATATAAGCATCATTTTAAACACAACACTAAGATATCAGTAAAAATATCCTTTTAAAACTTTTCCTATTTTTTTTCGATGTGTAGTTCATGAATTGATCCAGATGTCCTACATTTATTAATGATGTTCCCCTCCCTTCCCCACACAAAAAAGAAGAAAATAAAACTGTAAATGCCTCTGAAGATAGTAAAGTTAGTATATTGGATTTGTAATATTCGGTCTAGCACAGTACATTTATTTTTAGCATTCCTTTTCATTCTCAGAAATTCGAAATGACTTTTATCAAAAAAATTAATATTAACCGTTTAACTAACAATAAAAGCTCCAACACTTTCTCTAATGTAATTTAAAGCAGATTTTCTTCCTAGTTTAAGAAAATGTGAATTCGTCATTCATCATTTGGCTTGTACTTCACGACTGTAAAACGATGTTGCCTTCAAGTTGTCTCTCAAATGTTTTCATAAATTTTTAAGGCATTTCTTTCCCTCTCATTACGTTACAAAAGTAACACTTGAGAACTTAAAATATAAATTTCTTTCTAATCCTTAAATTTTGAAAAGAATCTCGTATCCTTCTGTAAAAAAATTCCAGTATTGCTTTATACCGTGGAATTTTTGAAAGTTAAGAACCATAACTTGCTTTTAAGTTACATTGGGAAGATGAATTGAAAAAAAAATTCTAGAGTAAAATGTCATTCGTCAAACTATATGGCGGTTGCGCTATCTGTCTCTAAGTTCTATTATGAAAATGTAAGTAATTCACTAAGATTAAGCCAGCCACAGCTTTTAGCTTATACGGCAATGTAAACCTGATAACCAGTCGCTGCAGTAATTCCTGAATACGCAGCCGAGGGTCCGTCTGTTTGTGAATGATTTTCGGACTTGGGAGACGTGCTAAGGCTCCTATGGCCGAAATGTAAGTAAACCAAAATTCTCTTCACAATGTCGGCCATTTTTGGAGGTTTGAAATATGAGTTTCAACTGCAAAATTCTGGTTTTCTTCTAAATCAGATTTGCCTTTTTTATTTGGTACATTGGTATTTTAGTTGTGTTGTTTAAGTAACGAACCTGCTTTGGTTTGAATTATGTTTCTGGTCCCTACTTTTACAAACCTATCACAAAAAAATCATGCCATCCTTCGAAGAATTTTTAAGCTGAAAGTTTAGTAGCAATTATGTAGAAACCGAGTTTATTAATAGAAGTAACCACCGATAGTGAGACTATTCTCAAGGGCGGAGTGAGCTAGATGTGGTAAAAGAGTATGTTGACCAAGGACACAAGAACTATTATTTGTACCGTAAAACAATAGAGATTAATACGAAGTCGGTTTCCATGGTAGATTGCTTGTGTAGAATCTTCTCATAATTAAACTGAGCAGCTGGACATAATGGCGATTGTGCTCAGCCGACAGTTCAATTCTGACAGTAGACTGGGGTAAGGTTATTGTAAGAAGATGGATCATGCTGCTAATATTTACAGTCAAATATATGATCCAGAATAGAAAATTTGCCATGTGACCGCTTTTTGTCTTATTGACTTTTATTTGCCATGAATTTCGAAGAGAGATAAGTGAGGATTTCAGTTTTTTTTTCAGAGATGAATATTCAAAGAATATTTGTAATTAGCGTTTCATGAGGCTAATATTTTGAAACAGAAAACTGGCTGCCATAAAATTATATTTTGATATTTTAATACAGTCTATAGTGTTACATGAATTTACATACAAAGAATGAAATATTTTATTTTGCAAAAGGAAAAATTTGAGAAACCTGAAATAAAACAGACTATTTTTATGCTTCAAAATTTCATTATACACACACACACACACACACATATATATATATATATATATATATATATATATATATATATATATATATATATATATATATATATATATATATATATATATATATATCATGTGCACCGTCTTTTCGGACTGGCAAGGAAATTTGTTACTGGACTGGATGGAACAAGGCACAACAGATTACTGTGAGACATTAAAGATGTTACCGCGCGCGATACAGAAAAAAAGGCTTGGACTACTACCTTCTGGTATTGTGCTCGTGCATGATAACGCACGACCAAATACCGCACGCGTAACGACGACGCTGGTTGATTCACTTCGCTGGAAACAATTCAGTCATCCTCCTTATAGTCCGGACCTAGCTCCATACGACTTCCATTTGTTTTCTCATCTCAAGAAATTTCTTGCTGGCCAACACTTTGCAAGTGATAATGAGATCAAGGTAAACGTCCACAACTGGTTCAGGTCGCAGGCGGCCGAATTCTACGAAGCGGGTATGTTACAATTTGTGCCAAGATATGATACATGCCTTAATTCGAAAGGCGAATAAGTCGAAATTTAGTTTAAGGTGTGTAGATTTTTATGTAATAAAATACAGATGAAAACAAATTGCTAATTTTTTTGAATACCCAAATGGTACTTACTTTCTGGATATACACTGCTAAAAAAAATTAGGGGAGCAAGCAAAGAAGTTAAGAAAACCGTGCGGGACAGCCACGTATTGGCATAAAATGGATAGTACACGTGTATCAATGCGCAATACAGAAAAAAAGACGTAAAAAAAGTTTGTAATTAAGCTTTAATTCATTGAAAATATGGGAAAAACATGAAAAGATGATTTAGGGAAATATTTTGGTTACATGTAAAAGATAAAAAAAGCATTTTTTAGAAATGATGCACGATTTTTAATATGGCGTGTGGTCTCCTCGAACAGCTAAGACTGTTGGACACCTGTTTTCCATGGATGCGATGATGTTATCGATAAGACTTTGGGGAATACTGTTCCACTCCTCAAGAAGTGCAATCTCCAAGACCCGAAGAGTAAAAGGAGGCCTTGGTCTCGCAGCAATGCGTCGTACGAGCATGTCCCAAACATGCTCGATTGGATTCAGGTCAGGAGAGCACGCTGGTCATTCCATACGCTGTATTGTTTACGCTTCAAGCATGTTCTCCACAAGACGAGCTGTATGCGGTCTGGCATTATCATGCTGGAAAACAAAGGAATCTCCGATGGCTGCAGCGTAAGGTATGACATGAGGACTCAGTATTTCTTCTGCATACCTTCGGGCCGTCAAAGTACCATTCCGAAAGATATGCAGGTCCGTACATCCACCTATGCTGATTCCACCCCATACCATAAAACCAGCTCGTCTGTATTGTGACCTTGCACGAACGGATGTGGGGTTATTTCGAGTGCCCCTTTCCCTCCATACCAAAACACGTCGGGTGTCACACTCCAGACCGAATCGGGACTCGTCTGTAAACAGCACTTGGCTCCAATCATGTTGCTCCCAATCTCGATGTTTGGCAGCCCATCTTCTTCCGGCCGCACGGTGGCGCGAGGTCAACGGAATGAGGACCATTGGCCTACGTGTATAGAGACCTTCCTGAAGAAGCCTATTATGTACTGTTTGGCTGGACACCCTTCGTCCTGTTGCCAAGAGCAACTGTCTTTGCAGCTGAGTAGCATTGTATGTTCTGTTTCGACGAGCTGTTAACAGTATATACCGGTCATCAGTTGCTGTAGTGGCGCGTGGCCGACATTGCCCTGGTTGACGACCAACATTCCCTGTTTTCTGGAATCGATTCCACAGCTTTGCAACGACACTTATGTCGACTCCAACAGCACACTACGTTGTGTATGCCCGTATTCAAGTCTGTCTATAATACGCCATTCCATGGATTCCGGTAAATCACGTTGTTGAGACATTTTCAAGTCACCTTTTCTCAAAAAGAATAACTTAGCAATCGAATTTCACAGTTAAGGCAGTGAAACAGACGTTTCTGCAACATCCCAATTTCCGCCCTTATGTTCTTTTTCTGGTTTTTGACGTCATGAACTTTGAATGGCATATGAAGTTTTATTCTTCTGTTTCATGCTAGGCTTTAAATTATGGATGATTTAATTTATGCTACTTATCGGTGTAAGTATTTGCGTAATTTCGTTAAAACCATGTATTCCCCTAATTGTTTTGAGCAGTGTATATATATAAACAAACACACACACACACACATATATATATATAATCATGCAGAATGAAAGAAAGTAAAAGATCAAATCCATAGAGCACTTTTATTCAACTTCCCTCATGGACTTCAGTAAAAGACGAATAGAAGTCATGGCTACAACTTAGCTATGAGCACAGAGCGGAGAGCATAACTGCGCGATTTCAGTAAGTGTTTATAAGACAGCAACATAGACCTAAAGTTAGAGGTATCTTATCTTGCACTATATATATATATATATATATATATATATATATATATATATATATATATATATATATATATATATATATATACTCTCATGGACAAAAAATTTGCGCACCAAGAAATAATTGCGGAATCGTAACGAAACTTGCAATGAAGGCACATGTCGGGGAGATATGCAAATGATTAGAAATGCAGCGTGATTGCACATTACGTATAGCCGGTAGGGGGCGTTGAACATCGTAATCTGTGGAGTATAAAACAGGTAACCAAAGCTTGTTTGAGTGTGCTGAATCATTTACAAAGGAAGAGCTGAGATAGACATGCCATTACACCGTGTTCGAAGACAATATAAGCAGTTGTCGCAGTTTGAGAGGGGGAGAATCGTCGGGATGATGGAAGCTGGGTGGTCAGCTAGGCGAGTAGCTCGTCAATTAGGCCGCTCTGATTGTGTTGTGAGGAGGTGTTTGGACCAGTGGACCCGAGAGATGTCATGTACACGAAGACCAGGCTCAGGACGCCCTCGACAGACCAGTCGTCGAGAAGACCGCCACATCGTAAGAAATGCACGCGTACAGCCAACTGCTTCATAAGCCGCCATCCAGGCACAGGTAGCACCTTCACTAGGGGCCTCTGTGTCTTCTCGAACCATACGAAGGCGCCTGGCTGAAGGACAGTTAGTATCGAGGCGCCCATTACGTGTGCTGCCCTTGATGCCCACCCATCGACGCCTCCGTTTGGAGATTTGCCGCGCACGAGGAAACTGGACTGCAGCGGAATGAAACCAGGTCGTCTTTAGCGACGAATCCAGATTCAATCTCGGCAGTGATGACAATCGTGTTCGTGTGTGGAGAGCCCGTGGTGAACGCTTCAATCCCGCCTTTGCTGTACAGCGACACATCGCTCCCTCAGCTGGTGTGATGGTATGGGGTGCCATTGCCTACAATACACGGTCACCCCTAGTATTGTTCCGTGGCACCATGACAGCCCAGCGGTATGTTCATGAAATCCTGCAACCACATGTGTTGCCACTCATGCAACGGCTCCCAGGAGCCATTTTTCAACAAGACAATGCTCGGCCTCATACGGCAAGGGTGTCACAAGACTGTCTCCGCACTGTTACTACCCTTCTTTGGCCTGCCCAATCCCCAGATTTGTCTCCAATCGAGCATATCTTGGATCATTTGGGACGACGAGTTGGGCATCCCACGAGTTTGAACGAACTAGAGGCAAGGTTACAGCAAATATGGAACGAAATGTCTCAAGACATCATACAGAACTTGTATGACTCAATGCCCGATCGTATCACATCGTGCATTCGCGCTAGAGGGGGCCAACGGAGTATTAACTCCTCCATTCTTTTGCCTTTTTCTCTGAAATAAATTATCCTTTTTCTTTGATTTTCTTATCATTTACTTATATCAAAGTAGTCATTACGTACGTAAAATTTCGTTTCATTTTGACGACTCCTTCTTTGTGCGCTAATTTTTTTGTCCATGAGTGTATATATATATATATATATATATATATATATATATATATATATATATATATATATATATATATATATATATATATATATATATATATATATATATATATATATGTATATATATATATATATATATATATATATATATATATATATATATATATATATATATATATGTATATATATATATATATATATATATATATATATATATATATATATATATTTGTTTATTTATTATTAATAATTTTTCTTGACACATTTAAATATCGATAATTCTTGAGTTTTTGAAATAAGTTCTGTAATATCTGTGTGAAGGTACTTACCAATTATCGTTCCAAATAAACATGAAACATGCATGGGCATTAAATGTTGTGGTATTCCATAAGAAAATTCATGCTAAAAATAACCTCGATTTCATAGTATTCTAATTTATCATTAAAGATTAAAATTTTGAGTTTATAGTGAACCTTTTTAATCTCCAGTTCCGTAAATAAGTTAATTTCATAAGATTACAAATAATAAAACTGTTAAGTCACTTTTACTTATAGTATGATTCTGAATTTTATCAAACAAAGTGGATCAAGATCAATTACTTAACTCTAGAAAAAAAGTATAGTATTTGAGGAATATGATTGTTATGATTTAAATATGTTGCTGAGCAACGCCCGATTAGTCGGTTCTCAAACATGATTTTCCGTGCAAATATTGCTCGTAATTTGCTTTTCGGTTATTACCATGCTCACTAATTCCAAAACTTTAGGCAAAAATAATCACGCATTGAAATAAGTTCCGTAGACAGTAAGGATTTAAAAAATATCCATGGCAAAAACATTTTTGGTTCATTCTCAAATTTTTTAACTGGAGATTATATTTACATGTTTGTATAGCTACATGTTTTTGCTTATTTTTTAGTTTGTATGCACTGCATTTGTTTCAGTGAATAAATTAGAAGTAATTGGAACCTATTTCTGATTTTTTTCCATATACTAAATAACATGTTTTATTTATCTTCTACTGAAAATATATTTAGATATGATCTTATTTTTATTTTCATGTCAAAGCTTAATCTGTAGTAATGCAGCAAGGAAATTTTCATCTGTTAACGTATTAATTATGATGTATTGTTAAGAATATGATCTCTTATATCTAGTTCTATAACATTCACGTATTTTAATTTTAAAAACTTGTGCTTCAAAGAATCGAGCCCAATTTTTGTATTCATAATCATCTGTTATTTCTTAATCTGAGGAAAATGATTTTCGAGTTATGAAATAGATATTGAAATTCCCATCTGTGTATGTCATTTATAGAAACCGTTCAAATACCAAAATAGATCACTTTGGATCATTCTAAAGATCAAAGACGATAGAAATATTTTGTTCCGATATGACTCTCGAACTTACCAAATGAAATCAAGAGTTTGGCGACTAATTCTGTCAACATAATATGCGTCTTTCATTTAGTGAGAAATTTTGTTACTGATATCGTGATTGAGTTAGGTAAATATTACAAGCAATTCCGTAAATATAGTGGCAAAATGCATAAAGCCAGCCAAATGGGCGTTGCTTAAAGTGAAAGGTACATCTCCGGCGTACAGGTAGCTTTGGATCTAGATTCCTCCCTTGTTTTGGGCTCCTCGGCAAGCGTTCTCATTCACCAGTAAAAATTTAGAGAACTTCCGCATAAGGAATTCCTTTCCTTCACATGTACTCATAGGGGATGCCTTGCTGAGGGGTCCATAACAAGGTCGAAACTTAATTCCAATGCTACCTGTTCAACATGCATATTTTTGCTTTAATTACATACTCTATTAGGCTGATGCACGCAAAATCTGTCGTGGCTGCAATGTCATCCAAGTTCTCAAATTAACCTCTGAAGGTGAGGAGTCAAGTGTTCCGGTCTCGTCACTTAACTCGGTTAAAAATTACGGAACCGGCCCATAGGAGATTAATGCTGGTCCACCTATACGGTGCTCCCTGAAAAGTGGCCAGCAAAACCACGGTGTCATATGACGGTAAGGACAATGTCCACGAATACCGTCTGCCGCATTGGAGAAAAAAAAAACATACTCTATTAGTCTAAATTATGTACAGAAGAGTAGTAACTATAGTGCCCTTATTATAACAAAAGAAATATCCTGCGCTACCATACCTTACAGATTTTTTTGCTACATTTTGCAATTCTTGGCAAAATTATCTAATGTTAGATATAAAATACATTATATTATCAAGGGAAATCAAGTGCTTGATCAGGTTGCTATTCTATCATATAGGACAGAAATTACTACCACGTGTTCTACATTCAGCTGCTATTAAAAACATCTAAGCACTAGAAATAAAGCATATTAAAACTTTTCCTTTTTGGTGAAATTATCCACCATTCTTTCGAAGTAGGATTAGTCCATTTCGCTTTCTCTGAAATCGGTTGTTGTTACATAGTCCAAAGACTTCAATCCACTGCAAAATTGATATGATATCTTCAACCAAATACTAGGTGATATATATATATATATATATATATATATATATAAACCCGGTGGCGTAGTGGTTAAAAGCTTCAAGCTGCTTAACCACAGGTCCGGGGTTCGACCCCGCGACTGGGCAAGGTCGACTCATCCTTTCATTCCTTTAGTGGGTCGATAAATGACGACCAAGCATGCTTGGGAACTAACTCTGTGGTCCCGAGGCTAGCTGACCACCTGCCAGAGACATATACTGTATGCATCCCAAGCGCACGGTCAAGAATGCGGAGATGGGTACCATAGTCCTTGCTCCACAATGGAGTGTTCCGCAACTGATTATATATATATATATATATATATATATATATATATATATATATATATATATATATATATTATAAGAATCATATCTAGTAATTATTACTTTTAATGACTCGCCCCTCACTTTGATTACGACCCCCGACGAATCAGTTCCTAGGGTAAGTATCAGTTTCTAGGGTAATCGGTTTCTCGTCCAAGGTCCTGCTGAACACGTCTTGCGGTCTGGGGTTGGCAGTCTTGGAGAGATGAATGTTTTGAGATATGCTCCGTAGTGCTTGCTGTGTGGTCGCGCCATGTGCTGTTGGCTAATTTAGAATGTTTGTCTCGAAGTTAATGGAATTAATAACCGTATTAAATTAAAAAGACTTGATTTCTGTCTTGAACCCAAATCACGACACACGCACACGCATACTTCTTACTATTAACAGCTGAAGGTAAACAAATGTTAGTTTGTCAGTCAGCAGACACGGGGACGGGCTAATCTCTCGAACTGAGCATAACAGGATATAGCGACTGGTACTGATATACGCGGACGGCCGAGACGCGTGAACTGATGCTATCCTCAACTTTCAAAACTTTAAACTTTTTTAATTATTCATTTAAAACCGCCGAACTCTATGGAAGAGGAGTGCTGAAACAGCTGACATTCCGGGTGGGCCAGCTCCTTTCCGTTTTGCAAATTCTCACTATTTTCATGCATGCAAAATTCAACTTTTCAGTCCTCCAATCGACAATTTTTTTATTTCCATGTGTTTTACAACTCTTCATCTTTAAGGATATACACATTTTTAGAAATTTAAAAATGTTTTTCACTGCTTTTTCCCCAAAGCAGTTTTCCGAATTTCACGAAATCGACAATTTTGATGGACAAATATTTCGGTTTTCTGCACCTATTAATGTCAATTTTACGATTTATCGGCAATTGCTAGATGTTCAGCTTTTAAAATATACCAAATACATTCAATAAAAAAAAGTTTTCATTCTAAAAGAGCGCACTTTCATAACTCACTTTTAACTGAATGCCGAGTTCGTAATTTTTTGACTTATTATTTTACTCACTAATAATTCCAGAAAGTTCGTGAAATTTGTTTCTAATTAATGAGCAACTAATAGGATTCTTCCACCAACAATTTTGAATTCGTCAGAACTATCTTTCTATTTTTTAAGCACTTTTTCCACCCGAGATTAATATTTACATTCGGCCTTACCGCGATATACCTCCCAGCTTGTTGAACACTATGTGCTGTCGTGACGCAGTGCTATCGCGCTGACCTGGTAAACCCTCCGTTGTGGATTCGGTCCTAGGTGGTGCCGCATTTTCCAATTTTCGCTATCTTGGTGTTATTTGCTTTCCCCCCGCGGAACTCTGCAATCATCTTATAACGAATTGTTTGACCCTGCATAGGGCCATTTTTTTCTTTTATTATGAGAACTTTCCATCTTGTTTGCTGAGGGCCATTTTTCCGTAACTTTATAATTAATATCAACTTATTTTCTTTAATTCTTCATTTTAATCTTAATTTATTTAATCTTAATATAATTCTAATTTTTTAATTTATCTTACCCTTCTACTTTTTGAAGGTTTTACACTTAATTTTTATATTAATGTTACTGGTAACTATAAATTTAATTTAACTTAATAATTTTTTCTATTGAGCACATATACATTAATAATAAGCATCTTGCGACAGGAGTTAAAGTCAATAGACCCAGGAACTCTACTCTTCAAAAGAAATTCTGGTCAATTGCCAAAAGGAAAAATTATTAATTGAGAACGAATCATTTAATAATTGAAATCCAGAAATAATTTTTAAGTACCAGAAAAAATTTTAGTTTTAGGAAATGAGAAGTTAAAACCTTTAGAATTTTTTCTAAATGAATGAATTTCGTTTTTTTCTAAAAAGCAAAATTTGAAAACGGAAATTTGAAAGAATTATTTCAAAAGCCAAAAATCGAAATTTGAGAAAGAAAATTTTAAATTATTATTTCGTTTTTTAAAAAATTCTAATATATTTTTAAAAGTGATTAAACGGTTTTTAATGTTTAAGAAATGAAACTATTTCATTTTAAGCAACACATCGGGTTGTCACTCAGCTAGTATATATATATGCAGGGTGATTTTTTTAAAACTGACACTACTCAGAGCCATCTGTAGCGCGATCTATCTGCCGGAATTCCACCAAAATTGATAGAGGGACTAAGGACGACATGGGAAAGAGTAATTTCAAAAATCGCTGATAGGGGGAGATATGGCGCTTTTGTTGTCAGCGCACCCGAGAATTTGCATAAAACGCAAGTAAAACATCAAAATACAAATTCACGACTATGTAGTCATCTACAGCAGCGCCAGTATTTCGGGCTATAAAGATAAGGGATGAATACCGTAAAAGTTGTAAGCAGACAAATGAATAACAAAGAAATTTCAGTGCAACACCACTTTATGCAGAAAATCCACATATCTCTCCTTCAATATGACCACAGGCTGTTTAGACGACACATTGCATCCTGAACACTACATTCTCAACGACCCAGCGTAACATGTCACCAGGAATGGTCATCAAACTCCGGAATATATTGCTCTTTATGGCCTCTAAGTTCGAGAATCCACCAATATACTCATTGG
Source organism: Dolomedes plantarius (assembly GCA_907164885.2). Taxonomy (NCBI): domain Eukaryota; kingdom Metazoa; phylum Arthropoda; class Arachnida; order Araneae; family Dolomedidae; genus Dolomedes; species Dolomedes plantarius. The sequence goes on along the minus strand of OU015494.1, from coordinate 123,538,789 downwards.
ACTTTAAATAATCCCACAGAAAGATGTCTCATGGGTTAGGTCCGAGGAGCTCGGTGGCCATGCAAGTAAAAAAGTGACTGATGACCCTTTCTTCTGTAAAGCGAAGGCGCAACAGATTCCGCACCGATCTTTATAGCCCAAAATACTAGCATTTCTGTCGACTACGTAGTCATGAATTTGCATTTTGATGTTTTACTTACCTTTTATGCAAATTTTCGGGTGCGCCAACAACAACAGCACCATATCGTCCTCTATCGGCGACTTTTGGAACTATTTTTCTTTTCACGGAAACTCTTTTCCTTGTTCTCCTTAGCCCCTCTATCAATTTTGGTAGAATTCCGGCTGATAGATCGCGCTAGACGTGGCTCTGCGTAGTGTCAGTTAAAAAAATATCAATATATATATATATATAACAGTTCCGTAACTGACTGTCTCACTGACTGACTGACTGACTGACTGACTGACATACAAAGCACAGACCAAATCGCTGGACCTAAAGGGCTGAAATTTTGCGTGACGATTCTTCTTATAGTGTAGGGTCGTCTAAGGAAGATTTTTGAAAAATTCTTCTTAGAATTTTTAAATTAAATTTTTAAGCGGTTTTGTAACTTTTTTAAAGTTAGTATTTAAAATAATAATCTGAGGGTTATAAAATTTGTATCACAAGAAAGATCATAAAAATTTCTTTAAAATGAAATCTTTTTCGAACCTTTAGCTGCATTTTCTGATTTTTGGTGAATTTTTAAGGATTAATTCTTAGAATTTAATTCATTAAATGCTGATTACGTGGTTTCTTTTCTTTTTGTGACATTTTAAACTAAATTGGGTCACGTGCATAACAACTAAATAAATTGACAAAAAAAATTTTTTTTTCTTCCTACTGCGGCAGACAATTGGATATTATCCAAAAAATATTAAAATACAGTAAAATATATGTTCCTTAAACTGTAGTATATCCTTTAGTATGTTCTATTAATTTAATTTGAATATTTACTTCTACATTATTTTGTATATAAAAATATCTGTGACGATAAGTTTTATAAATATAGTTTGTTGGGTTTTTTTTGTCATTAATTGCATACGTTGACCGCTTTATTTAATTTGAACATTTTCTTCTACAGTTTTTTGTCTATAAAATTATCATTACGATTTATATATATATATATATTGGCATTAATTACATACATTGACCGTTTTTTTACCTTTACTTTGGAATAAGAAATGTATCCAAAAAATGGTTGACGAAAATTTAGTTATTGACGGGGAAAATGTTCCTCAAACTGTTGTTCCTATTGTAGGAGATGGAGCCTGCTTATTTAGAGCTTTATATTTTTTGATCTACAGAACCCAGGAAATGGCTGATGACGTACGTAGATGGATTGTTAGGTATGTTGTAGATAACTGGAAAAAATTTCCTGTCATGTCGTGTGATGAAAGGGGAGATAACTATTCCACAGCAAATGATTATTATAACGCTATGATTGAAACTTTAACGTTTGGAAGTTTGTGTGAGTTAGAGGCTGCTGGTCAAATATATGAGTTTGTTTTCGAAGTCTATCGAAATGGTACGCTTTACGTAAAAACGGGAACTGAGTCTCGACCAGTAAAACGACTTAGGTTCACGGCAAATCTTTCGGGTGGTCATTTTGATGCTTATGTTTCACAAAAAAGTATTCTCCTCTGAAAGTTTCGACTTCAAATATGCCAAAGGCTATTATTACCAAGAAAATAACAACAAAAGAATTAGAAGACCCGCATCTCCGACGCCTGAAACTGAGTCCATATCTCCATCTTCGCCAAATCAAGAGTTAGACCAGGATTTACCTACTCAAACGCAGAAGAAAATAAAAAAACGCAGGGCTCGATACACAAATAAAATCCGAAATAATCAAGTAAAAAAATTTTCTAAAAAGAATCCTACTGCGCATCGACAAGCAGTTGCAAGATTTCAAAAATTACATCCTGTTTTTCACAGGCAAGCTGTTACCAATTATAAACACACGCATCTTGAGAAACAAAGAGACATTCAGTGTCGGCATCGGAAAAACAGTGCGCAAAAAAATGGAAAGATAAAGCTTTATCAGGTTTGGCATATGATTTCGAGTTATCCTATGAATCGGATAGCACAGTTAGCATAGGTACCATGATCCACAAGTGTCAGTGGTGTAACGCTTTGAAGTGGAAAGAAAAAACTGCTGACATGTGTTGCAGTGGCGGGAAAGTTTTTCTCGGGGCATTTGAACCCCTGCCAGAACCGCTGTACAGTTTAGTTATCGATCTTCATCCTGAGGATAATCATTTTGTGAGTCATATCCGGAAGTATAATAGCTGCTTTCAAATGACCTCATTTGGAGCTAAGCAGGTATATGAAGATGGATTTATGCCGACGTTTAAGATGCAGGGTCAAGTTTACCATTTAACTGGAAGTTTGTTGCCTACGGAACAACAGGAAGCTCGATTCTTACAGATGTATTTTGTGGGAAAAGATGAAAAAGGAGCAAATATGAGATGCTCAAACCGTCCAGTTGTGAAGCGAAATGTGGTCAAAATACTTCAAAAGATGCTCCATTATGTGAACCCTTATATCAAGGACTTAAAAACAAGTATTGAAAAGCTGCCACCCACCTGTGATTCATCTAAAGTTGTTATCTATGCTGAAAAAAAAGCCAGTTTAAAGTCACATAGGCCGCTATAACGCCCCAACGGCTAATGAAGTTGCGTTAGTAATGGTCGATCAAGAATTTGAGAAACGGGACATTGTATTAGAAAACCACACAAGAAATCTGCAATGCATTAGTGAAATTCTTAAGTCGTATGATGCTTTACAATATCCCTTGCTATTTTGTTGTGGTGAAGATGAATACTCCATTAATTTGCCGCAACGAAATCCGAAAACAAATACTACTCTAAAGAAGACAATTTCTGCAGCGAGCTTTTACGCTTATCGCATAATGGTTAGGAAAAGGGAGAGTATTCATCTCATCTATTTTCTTTCCCTTTTCAGTCAATTTTTGGTGGACGAGTACGCCAAGATAGAGACTGAAAGACTTAATTTTATTAGAAATAATCAGTCGAAATTACGCACTGAAAATTATATCCATCTAAAGGATGCCGTAGATAGGCAGGACGCTGATCTTGATAATCTCGGCCAAATGGTGGTGTTGCCATCTTCTTTTACGGGTGGGTACAGGTATATGCATGAGCGTACCCAAGACGCTATGACATATTTTCGATGCTATGGCCGCCCTGACCTATTTGTTACTTTCACCTGTAATCCTCGGTGGGAAGACATTACAAAAAATTTGCTTCCTGATCAAAATTCTTATGATCGTCATGACTTAATTGGTAGGGTGTTTCATCTTAAAGTTAAGAAAATTATAGATCTATAGACCAAAGGCAAAATATTCGGGGAAATACGATGCTTCATGTATTTTGTGGAATGGCAGAAACGTGGACTTCCACATTTTCATATACTGATATGGCTTATAAATAATATTTCTATAGATCTTTTTGACAAAGTTATTTGTGCTGAAATACCTGATCCAAAAAAAGACCCCAAATTGTACGAAATAGTAAAATACCACATGGTACATGGTCCATGTGGAAGTTTTAATCTCCAGTCACCCTGCATGAAAAATAACGAATGTAGTAAAAGATTTCCCAAACTATTAATTAGTGAAACTCAAACTGGTGATGACGGCTATCCACAATACAGAAGGCGTTCCTCGGATAATCGCGGCTTCACGCAACGTAAAAGGAGTAGATCTAGTCAATCGTTGGATGGTTCCCTATAATCCTTTTCTTTTAAGAACGTTTAACACGCATATAAATGTTGAATATTGTAATTCGGTGAAGTCTATAAAATATGTTTGTAAATATGTCAACAAAGGATCTGCCCAAGCTACTTTTGCCCTTGAAAAGAAGAAAGACGAGATTAAAATTTACGAAAATGGAAGGTATATAAGTAGTTCAGAAGCTGTGTGGCAAATTCTCGGATTCCCGATTCATGAGCGTTTTCCTACAGTTTTTCACTTTGCGGTGCATTTAGAAAATGAGCAAAGGGTGTATTTTAACTGAGAAAATCTTACCGACAGAGTCAATAATCCACCGGCAGCTACACTTTTAGCTTTCTTTAAACTATGTCAAGTAGATGACTTCGCAAAAACCTTAATATATTCAGATATACTTGCATATTATGTTTGGCACAAAAATACCAATTTTGAAAGATGAAAAAGATGATTTGATGTTGAAGGCTGGCCAGGTGTGAAAAAAGGGCATGCTTTGGGGAGAGTATATACGGTGCATCGGAATAATACGGAGTACTATCATCTCCGTATGCTGCTTCATGAAGTACTCGGTCCAACTTCATTTAAAGCATTAAGAACGGTAAATGGTATAGTGCATCCTACTTTCCAATCTGCTTGAAAGTCTTTGGGCTTGCTTGAAGACGATCAACACTGGTATGCCCCTTTGGAAGAAGCTGCACTTTTTAAATCCCCCTTTAGGATTCGACAATTGTTTACAATAATGTTGGTGTTTTGCCAAGTATCAGATCCATTAAGCCTATGGGAAAAATTCAAAGAATATTTATCTGAAGATTTTTAATGGCAGATTGAAAGACAGGTCGAAAATAATATTGAGCAGTTTTCAGATGAAGGGCACAATAAATGCTTATACAAGTATGTTATTGAGGAAGATGTCACGTCATTAGGTGGACGTGCTATAAAGGAATATGGCTTACCACAGCCAAGTAGACCATAATATTTAGGGATCATACAATACCTGAAGGAGACTAACTATGATGTTCAGGCTTTGGAGAAGTTCGTGACTGAAAATGAGGGTACATTAACCGCAGAACAAAAGTTAACGTACGATAAAATTATAACCAGTGTAGAGACAAACGCAGGAAGACTTTTCTTTTTAGACGCTCCAGTTGGCACCGGAAAAACCTACCTTATTAACTTGATTTTGGCGAAAGTGGGGAGCACTCACATCATTGCCTTAGCTGTCGCTTCTTCCGGAATCGCCGCCACATTGCTAGAAGGTGGTCGAACTGGACATGCAGCTTTTAAGTTGCCGCTCGACCTAACACGCGTAGAGACCCCCATATGAAACATATCGAAACAAAGAAATCTAGGCGTAGTATTAAAGAATACTAAAATAATTGTCACGGACAAAATTACAATGGCGCACAAAGGAGGCGTCGAGGCTATAAATATGACTCTGCAGGACATTCGCGATAACAAAAATCTAATGGGTGGTGTGACAATGCTGTTGACAGGAGACTTTCGCCAAATTTTACTTGTGGTACCTAGAGGAACTCAAGCTGATAAAATTAAAGCCTGTGTAAAAATATATGTTTTTTGGCCCTCAATACAAGTCCTCAAACTTACCAAAAATATGAGAGTTGATCTAAAAGGCGATATATCAGATGCACAATTTTCAGATATTTTAATGCAAATAGGAAATGGTGATTATCCATCAACAGATGGTATAATTGTTGTCCCGGACGAGTTGTGCAAATTAGTAACTACCATCCAGGAACTGATAGATCACATTTATTCATACATTGCTCAAATACAGAATAAGCCTATAGAATGGCTTTGCGAAAGAGCCATTTTAACCCCCAAAAAATATCAAGCTACGTTCATTAATGACATGTTGCTAAAGTCCTTTGACTGGGAAGAAATGGTCTACAAGTCAATAGACACTGTCTGTAATTTAGATGACGCCGTTAACTATCCGGTAGAGTTTTTAAAATTCCCTTAAACCACCGGTTCTTCCGTACCGTAAGATCTCTTTGCGGAAAGGCACACCCGTAATGCTCCTTAGGAATTTAAAACCACCAAAATTGTGCAATGGTACTAGACTACAAGTCAAAGCCCTGCATAAAAATTTAATCGAAGACATTATTTTATCCGGGTGTGCTCAAGGAGAAAAAGTGTTCGTGCCACGCATTCCTCCAATATCCCATGACCTCCCCTTTGAGTTTAAAAGACTGCAATTTTCCCTCAAAGTACGCTTCGATATGACGATAAATAAATCTCAAGGACAAACTTTAAAATACGCTGCCGAAGATTTAAGAGAAAATTGTTTCTCCCATGGTCAGTTTTACGTAGCTTGCTGGCTCGTAAGTTCACAGAGGAGCCTGTTAATATTAGTTCTACCCAATAAAGAAACAATGAATATTGTTTATAAGGAAATCCTCTAAAATGCAATTTACTTATTTTTTCATTGTTATTATCCTAAAATGTACGCCGTAGCGAAGCACGGGTATTCAGCTAGTATATATATATATATATATATATATATATATATATATATATATATATATATATATATATATATATATATGTGTGTGTGTGTGTGTGGGGAGGGGGGTGTGCTGGAAATGAGGAATGACGCCTTCATACACACTCACAGGGTTTATTTTATCACTACATAGACGCTTAAACATATAATATAATGAAATGAGGTTTCTTAGCTCCTACTCGAGCAAAGCGATCTCTCTCCGCGAGAGCGTACTTCCAACTGGCGTATTTCGTCTTCAAACAGGAAGTTGTGGGAGGGCCCTCTAGCGACTAAAACTAACGCGCTCCCACATTCGGCATCCTGACTCCCGTTTTCGGCCTCGAAAACGACAGTCACCATCAAACTATGGATCTTGAAAGTCTCTAAAAAATAACAATACAAAGAAAAAAAAGAAAATGGAGTGTTCAGAATCTACAAAGTTTTAAGCTGGAACCGACCAGGGCTTCATGTGGTCAGCTGCTGTGGAAGTGCAACCGCGACCTTCATGTTGTCCTACTTTTTCCACTTCGTACCGATCGTTGCTCTTTTTTGCTGTTACTCGGTATGGTCCAAAGAACTTTGGTCTTCGCTTTAGACCGCTTGCAAACTGCGTGCGTTGTATGGCCATCAGGTCATTAACGTTGTACACCTACGCCTTTTTTTCTTTTTCTATTATACGTTTTTCTGTCACTAGGAATATAAAAGTCCATCTTCAGCAGATCTTCCGTTTTAGACACTACAAAATGTCTCTTGCCATGGATACCACGGATGATTTCTAGCTCCAACGCTTCGGGGATCACATGTAGTTCACGGCCATTCTCGTACTTGTATAGTACACCGTTTTTTACCGCGTAGTCTTCCTTGAGTCCTTGCTCGACTAAGGATTTTAACAACTGGAGGCTCTCATCACTATTTTGCGCAGCTGCAATTTTAGCGGCAACTTCTCCCTGAGAACGAGTAATTATCATGACCGCGTTTCTACTCAGCGCGTCAACGTGCTTCATTTGCTGTCCAGATCTGTGAACGATTTCGTATTGAAACTCTTCAAGAAGTAAAGCCCATCTTGATACCTTGGAAGTTAGGTCTTTTTTTAACATAGTCTTCTGAAAAGCATCACTGTCTGTAATAATTTTGATTTTGGACCCCAGAAGATAGTTCCTGAATTATTTTAGAGCTTCTACTATAGCTAAAACTTCAAGCTCATAACTGCATAGATTTTCTTGTTGGGGGGGGGGGGGGGGTCTTTGTTTGCTCATGAAGTGTATGGGGTGTAATTGTCCATCACCAGATTTTTGGAGCAACACGGTGCCGAAGCCATGGCTGCTTGAATCCGTATGCAACTCTAGTGGGGCTTTTTGTTTGAAAATGTGAAGAACAGGACTTGTCGCCAAAAGTTCCTTCAGTCTGTTAAATGCTTCATTTTGTTAAAGTCCGAATTTTAATTCTACCCCGTTACGAAGGAGGTCACTCAGGGGTTTAGCAATTTTAGAGTAGTTGGCAATAAATTTTCTGGAGTATCCTGTCAGACCCAAGAAGCTCTGAATTTGCTTTAAGGTTTTGAGTTCTGGAAAATTTTGAACCGCCAAAGTTTTATCAGGGGAGGGACGATTTGTACCATCTTCAATAATATACCCCAGAAATTCTATTTTTCTTTTCAAAAACTGACATTTTTTAAAATTAATTTCCAAACCGCACTCCTTGGCTACTCCTAAAACGCGTTTCAACTTCTCTAAACCCTCTTCTTCAGTACGTCCTGGTATAATAAAGCCATCCATATACACAACAACAGTGTTATCTTGCATTAATTCCCTAAACACATTGTAAATGAATCTCCGAAATACACTTGGGGAGGTTTACAAACCAAAAGGAGCTTTCAAAAATTCGTAAAGACCAGCATGAGTAATAAAAGCCAAATATTTCGTGCATTGTTCCTGCACGGGAACATGAAAAAAACCGTTTCTCAAGTCTAACGTTGAGAAGACCTTTGCTTCATCCAAATCATCTAAAACTTCCTCCACTTGAGACATTGGGAATGAATCTTTCACTACTTTCTTATTTAACTTCCTGAAATCCACGCATAACCGCGAAGTTCCATCCCGAATTTTACACATAACGATAGGAGAAGAATAGTCTGAACAGGAAGGTTTAATAATCCCATCCCTTAACCATTCATCTATCTGTTTATCGACAATTTTTGTTCTGTAAAAGGAATTCTCCTGGATCGTTGAGAAAAAGGTATGTCATCTTTTAATACGATATTCCTTTTTAAATCTGTTCCACGTGGCTTTTTCTGCGGTGTGTACTCTTTAATCAAACCAGAAATAGTATTACACAATTCCTTATCAACAACGTGTGTTAAATCCACCTCAGTGTGCTCTACAGCTGCCGAAATAAAAGACAAAAAGTCTCTCGAGACAGGCAAAGAATTATTGCTGGTGTCTGAAACCACAGTGTCGCCTACACAGGAGTTATTGAGTAATTGTAAACAATTAGGTGGAAATATCCCCTCCACTACAAGTTCAGCACAGATCCCCGCTTCAAGGTCGACCCACTCGTCACTCTCGCATAAAGCAAACTGAAAATTCGCCGTGTCAGCGTTCATCACGTTACCAAAACAACTTTGGTTTTCCAATTCCCCAGTAGAATGTTTATCAGGAAAGAGAGATTTTCTCAAAATAATCAGCTCACTTCCTGAATCTTTTAAACACTTTATTTTTTTCCTATCCACGAATAAATCAATATATTCTAGCTCGTTCTTGGCCGTGCTATCCGATTTACATTTGACTCCTGATGCTATATTTTCCCGTTTATTATATGGATTTCCACTTTTTTCGAAACGTTTAGGACAATTTCACGCGAAATGAAATGATTCCCCTCTATCACCACAAACATAACAGATTCTTTCGGAAATTCGCTCGACAGGGTTACTTAGTGATTCCTTAAAATTATATTGTGCTTTTTTAGAATAGTTTTTGTTAAAGCTAGACCTTATGTTTACTGTGCTATCCACTCGCGTATTATTGACCTAGGCTAAAGACTTTTCCTAGACGAATAAAATAAATCACATTCTCTCCCGAATTCATTAGGCTTAAAAAATTTTTGACCTTCCCGAATACTAATGTGCTCCCTAGTTTTAAAATCTAGTGTTTCATACAATTTGTCAGAAACTATAAGATCACACAATTTCTTAAAATCATTAACTTCCCTTAGCTGGCAATAGTAATAGAAAGTCGCACTTAAACGCGAAGAGAATTTAACGTGCGATTCATTAAGATTTCTCACCGCATTTTTAAAATTACTTAAACAATCGCGTGGCGTTGGCTGAAATTCTTTTAAAATTAATGCTTTTAATTTATCATAATCAGCAATTTCTTGTTCGGTGGCGTAAGCTAGAACATTGTTACCTTTTTCTCCTAATATATTAATTAGTACTTCCGATTTCAACTTAACGGGTACGTTTTTGATACTAAAAGCTTTTTCAAGCGACTTGAAAAACAAATGCAGAGCTTCCGGTTTCTGAGGGACAGCTATTGTTAACGTTTTGACACTTCTAATCACAGTCCCTAAATTATCTGATTCTGGTTCAGAATCCCTTAGCACAGAACGATCTGAAGTTTCACTAGGACTAGGTGACTGTAGTTTTAGTCTTTGAAGCTCAATCTCCTTCTTGAGTCGGGCTAATTTTGTCTTTTCAAGTTTAATTTGTGACTGCTCTCCAGCGGTTTTAGCTTTTTCATCCTCAGCGATCGATTTTATAGTACCGCGCACAAATTCAGGGTCGGTTTTGAAAATGTCAGAACTTTCAATCAAAGTTTTGATTTCGACCACTTTCGCTTCAGCCGGTACCATCTGGCCAAGCTCTTCCGTGTCTACCCTCAATTCTTGTTTTTTTTTATTACTAAGCATGCTCATAATGTTCATAAAAATTGTACCTTACTTTTGCTTTCAAAGTATCACTGCTAGTCCAACCCGGCACTTTACTTCTGTTTTCAAAGATGCCGTTAGTCCATCCGGCTCGGGCCCCCAATTTTCCTGTGGGGTGTGCTGAAACTGAGGAACGACGCCTTCATACACACTCACAGGGTTTATTTTATCACTACAGAAGACACTTAAACATATAATATAATGAAATGAGGTTTCTTAGCTCCTACTCGAGCAAAGCGATCTCTCCTACGCGAGAGCGTACTTCCAACTGGCGTATTTCGTCTTCAAACAGGAAGTGGTGGGAGGGCCCTCTAGCGGCTAAAAGTAACTCGCTCCCACATATATATATATATATATATATATACGAAACTGAAATGAAATTACGACCGAAATTCTTAGGTCTTTACGAAATGACTGTAGTAAAGCGCTTTTAAATAAAAAGCTAGCTTTATTGCATGTTGGTGATAAAAGGCCGGAATCAAACTTAACGCCGACAGTAATTAGGACGTAGCCCGTACGAGACAGCTTTATGAGATTTGAAGATGGGAAGATCTGAGATTGAAGACATAGATTAGTTGACGGAGCCAAAAAGTGACATCATGTTACAAAGGTCTTTTATGTGGAATTTATGGTATACAGAGATCCCCATCGCCACGTGCAGTTCTTGGGTGGTCTGACATGGGCAGGCAGTGAGGGCGTGAGGTTAAAGTTCAGAAGCGAATGAGAAAGTGTGAAAGGATTACAGCGAATGAAAGTTTACGGTGTCCGGATTGGCTGATTGAAGTTTATGAGAAGGTGGAGTCATAAGTGTGAAAGGGGATTAAAATAAAATATATAGAAGGAGTTTAAAAAAAAAGAGAGAGAGTGTCTGGATCGGGGAGGCTGTAGGTTCCCATCTCCAGCACGACTTAAAAAGTTATACTTTAAGTGGACTTGAGGGTTCCACATAAACCTGTTACGGCCACTGCGAGCCTGCGTTGACTAAGTGAAATAGAGAGGTCCGCACTCAGATTACCGCCGAGACCAAGAGACCCAGCTCCCGTGTCACAGCCGAGAAGCAACCCCGATCGAGGACGAAATCGAGAAGTTACACGACGAGGAGAGCCTAGCGCCCCTTTTTCACTACTTGAAGAGATACCCATCCCCAGTGCAAAATACTGAAGGTACGCGCCACGGAAAACCCGGCTACAATTATCAACTGAGAGAAAGTGATCATTCATCGTGAAAAAAATAGAGATAGCCCCCTGCCAGGTGTAGCAGCGTGACCCCTGACCCTCGGCGAGGCGAGAAGGCCAAGATAGCAACGTGAGTTGATGAAAAGTAATTGGGGTGAGTGTTAACTCTCAAATTTGATTTGTTCAGTTCCAATTCAGGCTAGGTAATTTAGTTTTTTTTTCGTAAGGAAGGAGTTTTCTTTAGTGAGAGGGTGTTTAGTGTTGAACTAATAGTAAAGTTTATTTGTTGTTGCTCTCGGGACGCTCCCTAACCTTGGCAAAGTAATAATAAAATATAATTTGTGAAAATATAGAATTTTGTGCATTTGTTTTCGGGAAATGAAATGATTCTTTTTGTTACTTGTAAATATTAAGTGTGTAAATAAACTAAGTTTTCTTATGTTAAACTCTTTAGTTTGTCTAAATTGAAAGTTGTTAATGTTAATTTACATAATCTAAAATTGAGAATAGTGTATTGGTTTTTGTTCGGTTGCTAAGTTCGACATCCAGAGCTTTGAGTTGTATTCAATAAAATAAATATTAAAACACAACGCACCCAAATAAATCCTAAGAAAAATGAGTACATTGTACTAACCAAAATAAATTTACGATACGCGCCCAATTGATTTAAAAACTGGATGTAGCAACACGACAATGACCAGCGTCAATCCGCATGACTGGTATGATGCCATCAAGGTCGGACAACATGATGGTCCCACCATCACGTCTTCTGCTGGAGACTACAAGAAGTCATGGCAACCCCGGTATCCTGATTCCCGGGATTGACAAAGTACCCTGCTATTCGATGTCAGCACCAGAGCATCCTGTGTATGTTCCAGTGTATCTTGAGCTAGTCGTGTGAATGCGTTCCATTTATATTATTTTTAGAGACTTTCAGAGCTTCCCGTTTAATGTCATCCGAGGCCGCATGACAGCTAGGATGGCCGAACTGTAGAATTCCGAACTGAACATTGAACTGTGAACTTTAATAATCTTATTTGTCAATCCGTTTATGTCTGGAGGAAAGAGGGCGCCGCTGGCGTAAACATTATGGCGACATCCTCATATTCTAGTTGGGGAGTACTATAACTCCCACTGTAGAATCTGTCGGAGACGGACTATGTTACCTTCAATCCAATGTAAATAGACTGTAAATATTTGTTCTTTACGATGGTTGTTAATTACATTACGACTGAGACTGAGTTACTCCAAACTCCACTTCCCATAAATTTATATATATAAATTTCTTGCACAGTAAAGAAAGCATTTTTTTAGAAGGGATAGTTAAAAAAATATTGCATTTTTAGCTATATATTTTATCGTAAGTTAACACCGCATTGAGAATATTAAATTACGCCATATCTTAGGCTAGCGATTCACTAGACGCATATTGCCTCGCGTAATTAATGTTGCAGGCTAGAGAGCTTCATTCGACTCACTCGGTGTAAATTATGTTCTGTTTTATTCTTTTTAGAAGTTGGTCGTTAGGAATCCTATACAATTTTGAAGTTCTGTAGGATAAGAGAAAAAAAATGTTGGAGTCATCCCATACGTGAGGGAATATTCGCCATTGGCCAGATTCATACTATGTGCCAAGAAGTAAAGAAATACCCCTATAAGTTCTTTTAGTTCATTCCCTATAAGAGAATTTAACGCCATATAGCTTTATCCTAAAATTCCATAAGCAGTAACAGCTTTGAACTTCAGTGATTAATTTTTCACTGTTGAACAGTATGTTTCCAAATGAACGTAACTGAGAACGTAACGGTTGTCTGGCTGGGTGCGATTTGAATGCATGTGCAGCTTATGCAAAGTCCATACTCCAACGGAACACCTACTCACAATTCACTTACGTAATCAGTTACAAACGCAGGGTGACACGCAAATGTCAGCGTAAATTCCGCGACGCAACTTGCGACTAGATTGAGGCTGCAGCCTCTTTTATAGCCCTTACTATTACAAGTTTTTATTAGAATGCAGCGCCATCTATTTGTCAGGAATGAAGTTCAAATTTTTTCCATCTAATTAAAGACCCTACAAAATTCGATTGTTTCAATGTAATCCGCATTTGACTTAGTCAGAAATCTCAAAGGCATATCAAAACATACACTGTTCCGTAATAATTTGGATCTTCCAATACGAAAAAAGAGGAATTTATCAAAATCTTGTTCTTTAGTGTTCAGATGTATAAAATACTGGCATACATGAAACATTTTAGTTCGCTATAATATTAATTTTATTTTCCCGAATTTCTTATTATATTTTTGTAAATATATAAATTAATTATATAAAATTACATTTTTTCTTCTTTATGAAAATACAAAAATCTTATATTCAATATATCAATATAGGATGTTTAAGATATTTGTTCTTAAATGATTATATTTTAGCATGTAGAAATGTCAGAAGTGCCTATTGCTTTTTTAAATACTGAATTAATCACATGAAATTTATTAATCTTCGTCATTTTTTTATAAACCTGTTTCGTTACATTCATTAAGACAACTTACTACCAAGAAATAATTTTAGTAAACTATTAATTTAGATTTTTTGGATATTGCTTAATGAGGTGTTTCTATGAAAATTTATTAAAGAAGCTGGAGCTTTTCAGTGCAATTAATTTTTTTATTCAAGCAATGATTGAGTACATGAATATTTATAAAAATTATTTTTCTTTCAAAATCCAAAAATTTTCTGTAATGAACTCATAGCATTCAATTAATTAAAAATGTGATATAACATGTACTTGAATTTGCATCTTTAAAAGATTTCTCATAATACAAAATATTTATAAAGGAATTAATATCAAATTCAATGTATCTACAATTTTTGCAAATAATAACTCATTCTTTACAACAGATAGGAAAGCCATTATTCCACCTAAAAACAAATATATTAGTGCAACTATATTTGAAATTTTACTTAAAAGTTATATTTAAGTTAATACTTATAATTAAGTAAAAAATAAATATTAATTCCTAATCTCACAATAATTTCTTTTTTCTTAATTTTACCAAAACCTTGTCAAGAACAAAGTATTTTTTATCAACATTTTAAAAATTATTATAGTAAAAATTGTCCGATTATAACTTAAGTCTGTAGATTTTGTTTCAAATATTTTTTATAAACTAATCTAACATGAAGCATTTCTGAAAAAGAGATATAAAAAGTTATACAGCAAATAAAAATATACAGCAAGCAATTTTTTTTTCATTTTTTCAAAGTATCATATTCAAATAAGAACACTGACTGGGTTTCCATTATTTATTTTTAACAAACAGACATGATAGTTTATAAATAATCTTAATATTTTTAACGTTGGCAGTACGTTTTGGAGTTAGGGTTCCATACTGAAATGATTATCAAATGAATGAAAATCAGAAAGCAAAGTTAAAAATTTCTTTTATGTAATGGGTGCATAATACAGACGTAATCAAGTTACAAATAATGCAGCGAAAAGTTTTCTTTAATCACTCGCGAAGATTCATGGACCATTTACAAGAAAGGAGAAACTTCACTCTTAGGGCAGTTGATGATTTCAACCTTTGACGATTTGTCCTTCGCAGTACAGTTGAAGACCCAATGAAAAAAACTATAGGCTATTTACAATAATATTTGTCGATAACCTCTTCGAAGTTTGCTTTCAACAAAGACGAGGCTTAGATCACTTTGACATCAGCAAAAATTTGGGGCCTTTAACGTCAGCTGAGATACTTTATTAGAAAGCAGACAAAAAATATTAAACACTCCACTCGTATGTCTGCAACAGGATTCCATTCTGAAAAAGAGATAAACAAATTACAGTGCTTGCGGAAAGTTTTAAACTTTCTTGTAATAAAGGGATTTTTTAAATTTCCTTAGCACTTATTTAGTCGTTGGGCTTTCCTGGTGCACCACAACAGTATGTTATTTTTCGATACGATTCTGTAGTAGCAGTGGAAAAATGAAAGCAAACAATTGAAGTGCTTAAAACATTTTTAGATTTCTGGTATAACCCTATACGTTTTACGTGTAAATGCGGGACAAACAGGTTTGCGAGAGAATTAATTAACAACATAATCATTGCATTACAATAAGACAGCTAGGCTAGGAAAACCATTCCTTGACACAATAGATAGGTAATATCACAGCAAATAAGCCAAATTTTTAGTTATTTTGATCCATCATTTAAGTTTAATGGCTTAAATGATTGATATTATTTTATACTGTAGGTAAATACTCTACAAATTTTTATTTGTCATATGCTTTATTCATTAAATAATATATATGTTAAACTTTATTTGTAAATGAATTTCATTACATATGTTCAAAAAGCACTTTAAAGTTATATTATCTATTAAAATGTTTAAATAGACCAAAACATTAACTTCTTTCAAAGCGACCAGTTAAGTGTTCATGTCTGGTGGAGTAAATGTTTCTAACAATAATGTGTAAAGGGATCATAAATATAAAAAGTCTTTAAAAATTTAAAATTTGGCTCTCTCACTCGTACAAATTTCATAATTTTCATAGAAAATTTATAAAACCAATTCATATGCAACAGAAATGTTACAAGTGTCAGAAGACTTAAAAATTTGTATCTTCATTTACAACTTATTAGTAATAATGTTCTGATCCTGTAGAGAAAATTTACAGATCTAAAACTTAATCAAATCTTTCTCTTGATTTTCGACTAGCTGAATAACTTCAGGTATCGTAATAACGTTTTCCATAAATGTTTAATAAAAGGACATGTTATAATTTTCAGTAATCTTATCATTATATATATATATATATATATATATATATATATATATATATATATATATATATATATATATATATATATATATATATATATATATATATATATATATATATATATGTATATATATATATATATTTATTTATTTATTTATTTATTATACATAGTACGCATTTAATATCTTTATTGAAACTTACCAATATTATAGCATGAATGGAATTTTATATTTCTCAAAAGGGAATCTAAAATTTTAGAGAAAAAGATTATTGAATAAGTATTTTGTTGGATCTTGCAACATACATTGGCCAATCTTAAGATTTCCTTGTTAAGTTTTGTTTTCAGAGAGAGTGAAAATTATTTACTTTCATCTACCAAAACTTCCCAGAATGAAGGATAATGCACCATATCCATACAGAATTATCGTTGCAGAACTTATCCTTGCAGAGAATCCCAAATAAAAATACCTGTTTGTAAATATCCCGATACATCTGTAAACGTGTCTGGCGAACTTCAAAAGAATCCTTTTTGCAATTTTCACTTGAACTTCATATAAAAGACGAATTTACTGTTTGGTGTAAAAGAAATGAAAACCCAAGAACGTTAATCAGAAATCCGATATCGGGTAAAAGGACTCTTGCCGCTTCTATGAGTTTGTATCTCCATGCATACATGAAACATTTTTACTTACTTGACATCCAGTCCTATGTACTACAATGCATACCATAAGGTTGGCTATAAAATTTTAAAGGTACAAAAATTTTCATAAAGGGAAATACCTGATTTTGAATGATCCGATACTTGAAAACCGGAAGCCCTCTGAGGTCCGACAGAGATTGTCTTTACCTTTGTTGATTTTATAACTTTGGCCAATGTGGCTGTGCATTTCAGTCGCATTTCTTCACCTTTAAAATGTTCTTTTTGAACTTGAAAATGTAGACCCAACTTAGTTAGAGACAAGCCATCTGGATATTTAGTTGGCCGATAAAGAGTCAGAAATTCGGGTTTTACCTGCAAGCGTAGTGATTTAAACAGAATTAATATATTTTATTACAGATAAAACAGACAAAAAACATTGATCTACAAAAAAGGAAAGAATAATAACTATTATTAATATTTTATTTACAAAAACTTGCTTTCGCCTGAAATAACATGCAAATTAAATAAAATGCTTTTTGATTACAAAATAAAGTAAATATAATTATTAAATATCCCGTTGGATAAAATCCCCTAAATACAGGCAGAAGAAAATCCTGTAAATACAGAACTATTTCTGAAAGATCGTTATTTCATTTAAAATCTATTTAATAATTTATAGCTTGACGTACGTCTCGGATACGTCAATTGTTTGTTATGTCATTGTAAACAATGACGTCTCTGAGGTGTATACAGGTCGAAACTTACATAACAGTTAGGTTGAAAAACAAAGAGTATTTTTTTTGGTCATATTGAATTTCATTTAAGTCGCATGTCAAGTGAAGGAGCTAATATTTACTAACAGTAAGTCACTCAATAAAATAGAGAAAGTAGGAAGCTGACTTTCAAAGTGTTGTTAAATGCTCACTTTTCAAAGCATTGTTCTCAATCGAACATAAAACTACACCTAAATTGCATGAAAAAAAGAAATACATTCTCCGAAGATCTAAAATTAATTAATGTTGAAAATATTTTGAATACGTTATTTCAGGTAATTTATTTAACAAAAGTGTGTGTCTCACGTGTTTCAAATTGATTCTATAAATCAAAAGAATTTTAAAGGTAAAATTTTTACACAATTAAGTTTTAGCAAAACGATGTTACAGGGTAATTGGCTCTGAAAATATTTATATTTTAATAGTTTCAAATAAACTCTGAACCATACATTTCACAAAAGATGTAAACACTGCTTTTGAATTCTAAGTGTTTCAGTAAATTCACATTTCATTATTAAAAATCATCAAATTTTGAGGAATTTTATTATATGAAATGTCACTGCATTTTTATTTTGTTTATTACACTTATTAACTGCAGCGTTTCTCTACGAAAAGTTGGATTATTAAGATTTGATCTTCGAATTTTTAAGAACAAAATGAGATTATAAACTTACGATCAGAATTCGATATTTTTTGTGTAACTGTGAAAGGATTTCTCTTTTGTATGTGTGACTCTTTCAATTTAATAACTCTATTGTAGTTGAATTCTATTTGCTGAGGTTCATAAGATTTAATTACCACGATATAGAAACATTAATAAAGTAAAATATTGTACATTCGTGTATAATTTAGAAATATTAAAGGCCTTTTCGTAAAATGATGTATCATTCTCAAAGATAGTAATAATTTAAAATGTACAACTAAAAACAGCCTTGGAGAGTAGTGTGCTTAATATATAGATGTGCTTAGAGGTACTTTTAAGAAAATGCTGAGTATTATTACTTAAAAAGAGACTAATTTAGTAGATGTTAAACTCTAAGGTATGTACTTCTTGAAATAAACATTTTATGATCACACAAATTTTGATTTATTGGAGGAATATTATAAACTGTCACCTAAAATATTACTTTTACATGAAACTATTTGATACCCCAGTATATAAAGTAGTACATGATTTATCACATATTTTGATAGACCATTCGTATCAAAACTTACAATAAAACACAATAACTTTTACTAAAATAACTTTTACATTTATCTGAAAAAAGTCTTTAATGAAATATTTCTAAAAATTGTAAAATAATCAGTGAAATAATGCATTGCCTAAATAACGGTATTGCTTTTAAAATCTCTTTAAGTGACGTAAGTCTATTAAGTATGAGCGAAAAAAATTATAGCATAATTTAATTTTTTTTTCAAATTATTTACACTACCTGTCTAACTTAATAAATTCGGTTCCAATGTCAATTACTACCGAGCAAAATAGGCAGATATCTTAGAGAGCAGTAAAAGTGGGTAAATATGAATGTTACTGTCACATGTCCTATGGAAATCCCATTTCTAATTAATTGAAATATATTGAATATCCCGACAATGCATGTAGAAACATTTTAAAACAAACTATTAGTTTCTAAAAATAAACATGATAGTATTATAAGAAAGTGAGTATGCCTGTTATAGACATTTTACCTTAACAAAAGTAAGTGCTTATTTTAGATAGTTATGTATGCATAATTATATTGCATTTATTAGGACTAACAATTTTGCTTTATGAACAAATTTCATGCATTTTCAAGCAAGTCTACGCTTATACGACCGAAAACGTACAAAGCTACTTGCAATAATATTGTAACTGGCTTTGAGGTTTTTTAAGAAAATAAAGACTCTCTCATACCAAATCCGAAAAAGTATGCGTTGTGTATAATTTTCATGAGTATTTTTTGGTACAGTTTCATTTGTAAAATTCTTATCATTCCTTACTTTAATTAAAATTATATTGAATATTAGCTGTCCAAATATCCAACCGAATATTTTGCATAACACAGGGTCATCGAAAAAGGTTGGATGCATTTCATATAATCATATTTAATGAAATAACTACAATACAAACAATTATTTCGTTGTGTAATGTACATAATTTAATAGAATTTTACCTTAATAAGTTTCAATATGAGCACCGTTGGTTGTTCTACACATATCAAGTCGATAATCAATCTCTAACCAGGTGTTACGGAGCATGTCTGGCGTCACTGTGGCAATTGCATCGACAGTGCACTACCGTAAATGTGTCGAGTCCCGCACCTTTACGCTGTAAACAATGTTCTTGACGTAACCCCATATTTGTACTCCGCTAACCACAACACACATTGAGCTTTCTCCTGAACGGTCGACATTGAACTGACGGAAAGTCGAACAAAGACCTCTTCCAACTTGCATCGCTTCTGCGCAACGTTCCATGTCACGGTTGCGTACCAGTTACATTTAGAAATCTTCGACACTTGGCAAGTTGTTTGAAAAGAATATTATTGCGTTTCCGCAATTTCTTTTAGAATTATGAGCTTTCGAAATGTGTCCAACCTTTTTCGATGAACCTGTATACATTTGCCCAATACTGAGTAAGCACAATTCTGACAGTAGCGTAATTTGAGGGTAGGGAGAGAGATCAGTGTGTTTTCCTATAATATTGTGATTTTATCCGCCATGCTCTAAATTTTAATGCCAATTAAACCATTGACACATTATAAATACTACTTAGGTCAAACAGCTGAACACGCTTGATAATCGGTTATCTTTTGGAATTCATTTTGCACTAAGGTGATCACAACGCATTTTCTACTTCAGAGTAAAATTTCGCAATTAATTTTCTGACTTCTATTGAAGTAAGTTCAATATGTACTATGTTGCAATTTAAATAGTCATATACTGAAACAATGATTCAACTGATGGAAGTCACTAAATTTCAGGTTTAAACATTCAGAAATTCAATCTGAACTTATTTAATTTTATCATGCAAATTAAACTTAAATGAGCAAATTAAATTATATTAGTCAATGTTAGAGATGTTTTAAAATATTAGCTATAGCTCTATATGTAAACTTATTTTTGTAAAAGGGAAAACATGGAGACAATGTATCTTTAAAAACTTAATATTTTATTTCTCTTGTAGCGAGAATCAATGAGCTTCAAAATTATTTCTCTAACGTGAGAAATAATTTCAACACATGCGGCACTTATACTTTTGTACTTACATGGGGTATTTTAGTGACTTTCCTGGATCTTATTTACAATTCTAAACATAAAATGTTACTTACCTGTTTATAATGTATTTTACGGTCACCAAATTAAATGATCATACTTTGAAAAGAAAAGAAATTCACTTACCTTTTTTACACCATGGTAAAGAATATCGCATCTTCTAATAAAAAAATTTTTATACTTACAATAAAATATTTACGAGTTATTCTCCAAAGTATTATTACAGATGATCACCCTTATATTACATACTCTAACTAATAAAGTCTTCTTATGTTTATCCAAAATCAGTCGAAAAATTTTATTCTATGTTTTTGTTCATAAGAATTAATGTACATCTCTCATTCGAGTGAGAAATTCACATCCATCCATTGTATTTGTGTGTGTGTATATATATATATATATATATATATATATATATATATATATATATATATATATATATATATATATATATATATTTATTAGGATGGTTCGAAAAAATCTATTTTTTTTATTTCGGAATCGCGTTACCTCTCAAAAGTTGTAGTTTGGTATCCTCAATTGGGGAAAAATAAAAAAAAAAATTCTAAGTTGACCTCTTCAGTTCGCGCAAAAGAAAAAGAAATGTTGAAATGCTGAAAGTTTGAAAAGATATGATAAGAATTGAAATTTTCAAAAAAATAATAAAATTAGTTTTTTTGTAATTTTTTATAATGCAACAGCCATAAATTGTTAGTATATAGCGTAGTTTCAACCTAAAAAAATTATAACTTTTAGATGATATATTCCGTCGCATTCTTATTCCACCGTCGACTTGTCTAGACAGTTGACACATTCTAGTAGACAGTCCAAAGGGTCTGCTCTCACTTTGTCAGTCAGTTAGTTTTCGCTAAGCAAGCAGCATCTTTAATTTGTAACTGTAAGTGAATCAAAAAGTGCAGCGTGTTTTGCTTTGAGTGGATTATTTTGTAAAGTTATTGGAGATTTTTATGCTAAGTTTTGTTATATTGTTCTCCGTTCTCCAAATAAAAATATTGGAAACCCCGAAAACTTCTAAACGCTTAAGTGTTTGTCCGTTTTTCGGTGCACCAAAAGCGTTAAGTCAATGTGTTTTACCCACATGTGCAGATGTTTTGTTAGCTTGTTTCGAAGAAACATCAAAATCTGCAAAAAACGAATATTTTCAAAGATTTCAGATTGCATTGCTGCTCAAATAGAAGAACTTTACTGTAAAGCTCTATACCAACGGTTAGTCATGAACGCATTGTTAAATTGATAAAGGATTGCCATAAGTACTACACTTTAAGAAAGTCATTTAGTCGTGATAAAGATAAATTTAACTTCAAGACCAAACTCAATCACTTTGTTAATGAAGTGAAGTCCAAACTTTTTGATGTTGCTTCCTGCAAGTGTGTAATGAATTTTGCGTGTTCGTGTGGGAAGAAGCCTATCTCATGTAGCTGTAAAGTAATTATGGATTGTAAATGTGATAAAGGAAATAAGATCCCTATTATTGAGAGAGAGTTTTTGTACGACCAGCGAAATGGCCGTTTAAAATTTATTGGCACTTTGGATAGAGTAGAGACTAATAATATCGCAAAAAGAAATAAAAGAATTCAAAGTGAAAAAAAAACGAGATTGCTGAACCTGATATTAAAGCTAGCAAAAGAGATACTCTTATAAATTCTGCCCAAAATAGCCAGTTTGAGAGTTACGAAGCAAAATGTGACAGTTTGCCGTCAACATCGCAAATGCGAATTAAGCTTCCTGCAACAGCATTAATAAGCGATAGATACGGGATATCCGAGAGAGCCACTGCTGCTATTGCTTACTGTGTTTTGCAAGATGTAGGCATTATAAATGAAGGAGATATGTCTCTAGTAATATATAAGAGTAAGATCAGAATAGAGAAACATAAAATTCTATACTCTTTACAATCAGACTATCCAAATGTAGAGTTACATGGACTGTATTTTGACGGGAGAAAATATAACACTTATTATCAGGAAAAGAATGGTAACAAAATGTATCGCAGACTAAAGAAAGAGGAGAACATCAGCTTATTTCAAGAGCCTGGTGGAAAGTATCTGGGACATTTGACACCTCCAAGGGCCACTGGAAGTGAAATAGCTAATAGCATCTTTTGCTATTTAGAAAACAATAACTTTGATTATGTTAAGCTTGTTGCAATTGGATGTGACGGAACAGCGACTAACACAGGATGGAAAAATGGTGTTGTTCGTAACATTGAGCTTAAACTAGGTCTTCCTTTACAATGGTTTATATGTTTATTACATTTCAACGAACTTCCGTTCAGACATTTGTTTGAAAGTGTAGATGGTGATACTACAGGACCCACAAGTTTCTCAGGACAAATCGGCAAGAAGTTGACTGACTGTGAAAAACTCCCTGTTGCTAATTTTGAAACGATTAATAGTGAGGAGATAAATGTGACCAAAACTGACTTAGGCAAGAACCAACAGTATTTACTTAATATTTATCGAACAGTCAAGACAGGAGAGTGTGCGCCAGATCTTGCTGTGAAAGATCCTGGTCCTCTTAGTAACTCTAGGTGGTTAACTTGTGCAAATAGGATCTTAAGACTATATATTTCTGAAGTAAAACCTTCTGACGAAATTAAACTGCTGGTCAGCTATATTATGAAGATATATGCTCCAGTGTGGTTTGGAATTAAAATGCATCCCTCTGTAAAATTTGGAGCAGTTCACGTGTTTAAATTAGTACAGAAGATAAGATAGCTTTCCGACAGGGTACGTAAAATAATTGATCCTGTCATTCAGAGGAATGCGTATTTTTGTCATCCCGAAAATCTTTTAATTTCAATGGTACTAGATGAGAGAGTGCACGTAAGACAGCTAGCTTTTCGAAGATTGCTAAAAGCAAGAAAACAAGAACCAAAAGGGAAATCGGTACGAACTTTTCAACCACCGACCATCAATTTTGCAGCTTCAAATTACATTGAACTTATTGACTGGTCCAAGTGGAAACTTACACCTCCTCCGATAATGAGCAATGTGTCAACGCAAAGCCTAGAAGAACTTATTAATACTAATGTTCTCCCAGAGTTCAAGCTAATGAAATTTCCTTGCCACACACAAAGTGTAGAAAGAATTGTAAAGCTCGTAACAGAATCTTGTACTAAAGTATGTGGAGAAGAGGACAGGGATGGTTTCATAAGGACAACTTTGCTCTCAAGGTCAACTATGCCATCATTTGACTATAAATCTCAATTTAAAACAATGCCCAACACATCTGAGGAATCTCAAAGACACAAAAAATAGGTAAAATATATAAATCATTCTGTAATTAGCTATGACATGCAGTGTTATTATATACATATAAATGTGTGTGTAAATATACTTGTACGTATAATAATGTTATAAAAGGTTATATTCAACAAATTTAGAATTTTTAAAATACTTTTGAAACGTAAATATGTCATGTATGTATTATTGTATATTAAACAAGTAAATTTAAAATTTTAGGCGATTTTAGCCCAATTTAAGGCGTATGCGCGAACTAAAAATATTATGTAAAAGCTATAAAATATTTTTTTAGGTTCAAACTACGCTATATACTGACAATTTATGGCTGTTGCTTTATACAAAATTACAAAAAAACTAATTTTGTTATTTTTTGAAAATTTCAATTTTTAACATATTTTTTCAAACTTTCAGCCTCATGCGCGAACTGAAGATGTCAACTTAGAATTTTTTTTTTCCCAATTGACGATATCCAACTACAACTTTTGAGAGGTAACGCGATTCCGAAATAAAAAAAATCGAATTTTTCGAACCACCCTAATATATATATCATATTATCAAATTAACCAACATATTAGAACTTACAACAATCTATACAAATTCATGTAAATGAAATAATTTTTTAATTAATATTTCGAATTCCAACTTTCTATTTAATATCTAATGATTATATTGATATTTTATGTACTCGAAATGCGTAGAAAATTGTATAACATATTACAATTGTTGTACGTTCTAATGTGGTTTGAGAGACATATCTGTTATAATCTAAATGACTTTTATGAAAGTATCCATGAAAGTATTTCATGTAAAATAAAGTTATACTGCTTGTTGCAAATTGAAAAATTACATCACTTTTTTACTAAGATTTTACTGTCTCTCTCCGTACCTTTTTTATGATTGAAAGTAACAGGTAAGTCATAGGATACAAGATAAACATTTATTATAAATCTATCTCTCTCCTTCTCTCTCTCTCTCTCTCTCTCTTTATATATATATATATATATATATATATAAGGGGTACAAAGACACCGAGTTCTCTGAATATATATATTTTTTCTTTGTTTAAAGCAATCAAATAATAAAAATTACATGTATATACGAAAATTACACTGCAAGATACAATATTTTTATTGCCTACTGTGCATCTTTACTTTGCTGTTACTTCGGAGCGGAATTTTTTACAATTTTCTATCTTTCAAAGGGTATATCGGAAATTCTTGGCATGATTTCGCCATAAAATTGCATTTGGCGTCTCTTTGTTTTATTTTCACCAAATGGTATTCAGAATTTTATGTTTCAAAATAAAAATTTTGGAATTATTTTTTTTTTGAACTTTTGAGAAAGAATTTTTTTTCCGCTTTATATTGATTAACAATTTTATGTGTAAAATTTTTGTGAATGCTGAAGAGAAATTAATTTGAAAACTTTCTTAGGTATAAAAAGAATAAAAACATATGCAAATAGAGATATTGGTTTAGCAGATATATCAAAACTAAAATATTCCGAATAAGTTTTAAATATAAATCTTTTCAATAAAACTTCGTATTGTATATATTTTTTAAATGTATAAAATTTTTTTATACACAGAGTTTTGAGGTAAAAAATCTTTCCAAAATATATGTAAATAGAAAAAGTAATATTTCGAGCCTCTGACTCCTAAAAATATTTATTAAATTTCAAAACCTCATGCCGTATTTCGTATGTACATACATGTACACACACACACACACACACATATATATATATATATATATATATATGTGTGTGTGTAAGTTGGGCATGGGATTTTGCGTGTGTTCACATACCTTTTTTCTGTAAAAGTTCAAAGTAATTATTAAAAGTAATCATTTTTGACAGTTAAAAGTAATTATTTTCGTTTTCTAAAAGAATAAATTTCATGCTATAGGTGAATTATGAAAAGTCACGTCCTCTTTTTCATGTGATAATCAGAGTCAAATACACTTTTATTCTAGATATAGTTTCGATCTTTGAATATTTTTAAAAAAGAAAGTTCTTTTAATATCCTATTCTCTTAATTAGGAAAGTTCATTGATATCCTTTTGATACCTGACTTGCATGAAAAATTATTTCAAAGGGAAAACTTTTCTAGGTGTTTCACTTGTATTATTTATTTTTATAGTATTGGTTTTTCGCTAAAAATTTAGATCGATTTTTTTAATGAGTACAAAAATGGAAATTTAGAGGAATAATACCTACCTCTTGGTCATTCACGTACCACTGAAGATGAGCTGGTTCTAAAGATCGAGCCGAAGAGCAATTCACATTTACTGTATTGCCCACATGCACGTTCCCATTCCGAGATACAGTTCCCGTAATACTGGGTCCTTCAAGTCCTGGAGGCACGTGCGGAACTATAATGACAAGCACAGAGCCATAAACTGAATTAGCATTATCGCAGGTTGAAATGATTTTCAAATGTCATAATTTTTTTAATAAATGCATGAACCGTCTTATGACGCCTAAATAATCATGTATCATGAGGGTTAGCCTAATCAGTTATGTATGTATGTATATATATATATATATATATATATATATATATATAATATGTCTCTGTGTGCATAAGATGATAAAGAGAGATTTGTTATCAAATACATTTTCCACAAAAGATGAAGTTTAAATTTTAGAACTTTATATACATTGCACTCTATGAGTTATACATTCTTCTCCATGACTATACATCTAAATTAATTATTAATATGTTTAAGCATCATACGGGATTTCATGGAATTGAAGCTGCAAAATACTCTAATTAATAATTGCTTTGGTTTACTAATTTAATATTGTTAGGCGGTTAACCTAAAAACAATCCTAAAATGAGTTAAACTTGATTTACATCTTAATAATTTGTATAAGTTCACAAATAAAAAGTTATTTGCCGTCAAAACAAATGAAATAGCCCTTATATTTGAAAGATACTAAACAAGACTAATATAAGCATGTCTATATATATAGTACTTTTCAAAATATATGTAAATAAAGTAAGAAATTTAAATATTATCGTAGTCGGTCTGTCAGAAATGCTAGAAAGGCATGTGTCATTGTCCTCGAACTGTAAGGCTTTCACCAGTCTGGGACTAATGCGGCACTATGCCAAATCAGCTTCGTCGACTCTGAGGAAAAAGGTAATAACATAGACTCATCTTCTCTTGAGATATTAATCTCATTGTGATTCAGCATTCTATTACATTTTTAATGAGGCGTCACGTAGCTTTCATCCAAATTTTAAAACATAATCTTTCATGTCCGTCGTAAGCTCGTTGTCTTTGGCGGTTTTGAGTCAATGGTTCGACTACAATTACGGCAGAAAAATTTATGGTAGATAAAACATGTTTTCTAATTCATCTGACAAAAGCTATGACAAAATAGTAATTTCAACAATTTATTCTCCTCCATTTATTTTTTGGATCTATTTCCCCACTTTCAATGGTAATTTGCCAAATATTTATAAACTGTCGAGGACTATTGCGTGAAGCATGATGACTGATTCTTCAAAATTGTAGATGATTTGAATCTTCGGTCACTGAAATTTCAAACGAGAAAAAAATAAAAATTCCGATTCTGTTTCCCCATTAACAAAGTGTTAAGTTTTGTGTTACATGGCAGGCACGCCGGTTCCGATTCCTTTCTTGACAGATTTTTTTTCATATATGATTCTGGGGTCTGATTACTAGTATTTATAAAGCTTATGAGTTGTAAAAGAAATACAAAGTACGTATAAGCCTTATATTTCTGTTTGGCATATTGCCGATTTAAATGGCAGCACATACTTAGCTGGACCGTAAAGAATCGTTTGAAATTTAAGGAGGGCTCCGCTACAGCCCAAGATTACAGCTTGACGCCAGGTGCACACTTGCTGCAAAAGTTATCGGGACGCTGCGTCATTTTCAATCTGCTTCTTATCAGCTTTCTAATTCACACTTTCATGGTGGTAGGCGTCAGCGGCAGTCTCTCATTTGCCACCAACCGAGGAGGATCGTGCACGCGCCCAAATACTTAAGAAGAAAGTTCTTTTTTCATACTTAGCGTACAAGTACGTAAATCGGGAAAGTGAAATTAAAAAAGGAAGTACTGGATTCCTCCATACAACAGCGCGAGGTATTTGAAGAGAACTTTTAATGTATGCTTGATGGATCTCAGGGAAAATAACAAGTTTTTTGATTATTTTCGAATGTCAATTCGATCCTTTGACGAATTAGCCTGTCGAATCAGCGACACACTACAAGAAAAAGAAACCTACA
Source organism: Dolomedes plantarius (assembly GCA_907164885.2). Classification (NCBI taxonomy): domain Eukaryota; kingdom Metazoa; phylum Arthropoda; class Arachnida; order Araneae; family Dolomedidae; genus Dolomedes; species Dolomedes plantarius. The sequence continues at coordinate 123,510,424 of OU015494.1, read as the reverse complement.
TGAGATCTCCCATACCACCCTTGGAGATGCTGGCAGTAACATTGAGATACGTAAAAGACTTCAACTTCGTATTTACATTATAGGTTGATTAAAATAATGTAATCTTATATGTAAGATGCCTACAGGCATGTTGCATAAATTATTTCAAATATATTATCTTTTCAAATAGATTCTTTGAGAAGGAAAGAAAATTATACATTTATATGTTTATTTTTATTTTTTTTATTTACATTAAGCGCATCAGCATTTTGATCAAAACGAGATAAGACGCTGCGGAAGATGTGCACTCCCCTATAGACAAATGAGTACTGCCAGTTATCTCTGTATAGGAATGTGACGCGAGTCTCACAGAAACCTGCAGCAACCTCGATAGCTGTCAGGAGTGACGCTGGTGTCAGATAGGGATCGGTGGCACGTGTGAATCCCAACAGCAGTGGCTCTGCATTTCTTCTTATCGAATCGAAAATGACGCAGCGTCCCGATAACTTTTGGAGCAAGTGTGTACCGGCACTAATGCGGCATAACGGTGAGCGTAATATTTTTATACACCATATAATTAGGGTAGTTATAGCATGATCCCTTACTTAAACTCCTATATCAAAATGCTTTTCCTTGAAATATAAGATTACTATTCTTTAGATGAGAGAAAAAGGTAATCTATCGACTGTGTAACGCACTAGAATCTATGCGCTATTATAGAACACCCAAGAACTCGAACCAGTATCATGTTGACTTCTAGGCGATTTACAAAAGGAACGCGCATTATGTATAAAAATAAGTAGATTTCTAAACTCTTACAGCTATATATTTTTACACAATGCATTTTTATGTGTACACTAGATTTTTCATTTCCAATATGCATGGGGTCATTGTTAAAATAACCATTAAAACTTATATGCTTACATATATCTTACCGACATTATCCCCACCTACATTTTTGGCATGCATCGTACATTTATGCTACCCATCTAAAGTATACTATTTTCTCTCTCACGGCATACAATTTTGAACAGTCATATTCCCTTTGAAATGTTTTACTACAAATTTCATTCTCTTTTGTGCCACAATAGTTGATAAATCTCTAATAAATATTTTCTCTTGATTCCTGTCTGGTGCTTATGTAGCTTTGATGCAACTCACCATTAACTTAGGGATTTTTTGTCTGAAAAGGAATTTCTTGGTAGCACCACAAAAATATTATTCATGCGTTAATTCCATCCCAATTCAAATATAAGTTATTAACAGGTTCTCTTGATGATGGGGCTGTAAGGGAATACTTTTTAACCACGATCTTTAATAACTACTACACACTTAGTTGAAATATAAGAACTAATAGTTTTTAGTACCTTATAATTTTTAGTTAGTTAATTTTTAGGTGAAAAGCACAAAGAATCATCACTTTTTTTTCTTTTTACCTCGGTATTCTTTCAGGACAATCCCAGTTTCTTTATGCTTTCAAGTTTTTCTCTCGTACAAGACAGTCCCAGAAAATAGATTGTTATATTGTTATACAGTAGAGTCCCGATAAGCCGAACTTCGGTAATCCGAAAGTCCGCTTAATCCGAAACCAAAAGTCAAAAAGAACTAAGGTTATAATAAAACTACAGTGATACTAAGTAATCTATATACATAAAACAGTTCCGTAACTGACTGACTCACTGACATACAACGCACAGACCAAACCGCTGGACCTAAAGGGCTGAAATTTTGCATGACGATTCTTCTTATAGTGGAAGGATGCACTATGAGAGATTTTTGATAAATTCTTCTTAAATTTTTTTAAAATTAAATTTTTAAGCTGTTTTAGTAACTTTTTTTAAGTTTGCATATAAAATAATAATTTGAGGGTTATAAAATTTATATCACGAGAAAAATCATAAAAAGTCCTTTAAAATGAGATCTTTTTCGAATCTTTGCCTCCATTTTCTGATTTTTGGTGAAGTTTTAAAGATTAATTTTTAGAATTTAATTTATTAAATGCTTATAACGGGATTTCTTTTTCTGGTACTTTAAATAAATTTATCGTCACGTGCATAACAACTAAATAGACAAAAAAAAATTTTCTTGCTAATGCGGCAGACGATTGGACATTATCCAAAAAAATATTAAAATACATTAAAATATATTATGTTCCTCAAACTGTACTATATTAACTGTACTACATTCTTTAGTATGTCCTATTACATTTAATTTGAATATTTTCTTCTGCATTATTTTGTCTATAAAAATATCCCTTACGATTTTTTTATAAATACATTTTTTTTGTTTTTTTACATCAATTGTATACATTGATCGTCGAATTTATTATAAATATATATATATATATATATATATTTATTTATTTTTGGCATTAATTGCATACATTGACCTTTGTATTTAATTTGAATGTACTCCGTAGCGAAGTGCGGGTTTTCATCTAGTATAACGTATATTTCTGAAAATTACAAGGAAGTTCAAAGTTAGACAACAGTAGTATAATGAAGTAAGACACAGTAGAATAAACAACACGTGTTTATGCTAATGCTAAACGGACACTAACAGTAATGACGCACCTCTCCAACTGTCGAGCACTGAGACTTAATTGTTAGAACTACTTACACTCTACTGTACTGTGCTAGGCAGCGTTCCGCTCTCTTATCACCCATTTCGTTCCGAGATTTGGGTATGTTTAGACAGACGATATAAAATAAACTGTGTAATCACAAGTAATATGTAATATTTATGTAATCACACGTTATTCTGCAATTTAAGTTTATTTTATGAATGATTTCGCTTAATCCGAAAAATTCGTTAATCCGAAAAGGGTCTGGTCCCAATCATTTCGGATTATCGCGACTCAACTATATCTCCACTATATCTATAAAATATTTACTTTTTTATTCTTTATCTTTCCATAGTTCTCAATTCTAAAATTTCAAGTTTTGATTTGTAAATTTTTAGCTTAATGAAATGACTCAAAGAAGTTCTCTTCTGTCATGTTCTTACTTTTACATCTAAATGATTTCAAAAGTCGAATAACAGCGTATTCGGATAACTCTGTTTGTAGAGTAGTTCTACTTCTTTGCCTAAATGAGGGTTGAGAGTATGGATTCAGGGGGTATATGGATCTTAATTTTGCAGCTATCCGAAGTTTTTGATCAGATTTTTCACTTTAAAAGAAAATCAAAGAAATCCCACTTATTGTAAGATAATATGATGCTACCCATAGTTCCATTGAAAAAAATCACGTGCAGTGAATCCGACAACTAAGAATGAAGTTCTGGTTTCCCAATTTTTTATATATTTAGAGTACTATATTCCTGTAAATGCAAGTAGCTCATACTCAGAAAGTGATTAATTGTCCATTTCGAATGCAAAGGGATTTTTAGGTATGGTTATTTTTTTTAAATTACTTCAATTATTTTTCTTCATCATAGAAACTATTTCATTTTGACAGATCCACCATCCTATCGAAGAGTATGTTCATTAGAATGTCTCCCGTGGAATCTTTTATTTGTGCACATTTTCCATTCTGATCCCAATTAATGAAAACTTTCGTATTACAAAAAGAGATATTCTGTCCCTCTTCCTTTCCATTATTAGAAAATATAGAATGATTAATTTGACTGTTAACCAACCTCTTCATAGTTTATGACAATGTCAAAGAAATATCCACCTTCATATTTGTTTCTAAAATTTCTCACAAGCGCAAATACTTCTTGATTTCAAAATTTTTTTAGACGGAATTTCACCAATATCTTTGAATTACCTCTAGTAAAGTGAATAAGGCAATAGACGCATAGATGATTTTGGCAAGAAAATAACTGTGACAGAGATGGAGTATGCAAAATTTTAATAGTATTCGATCTTACCATGTTGAAATTCTGCTCCAGGAATACCATCAGTAACCTTCAATTCTCGACTGCTTTTAGAGTAAACCAATGAAACGGAAGCAGTGCACTGAATGACGAGCAGACCTTGACGCAAATGACTTGGATCTACAACAAAAACAAGTCGAGATTCACTTGTTTTTAGATCATTCTGGAATACTTCTGTTTGTTTGTGTCGCACATAGGCCAATGGTGCCTGAAAAGAAAGGCCTAAATTTAGGATATTATTTAATTTTATTAATTTTCTTATTATGTAATCGGTAAAAAGTTAATAGTATTGGCTGCATTAAAAGATATAATCATTAAAATATGCGATCGCTATCTTATAATAAAGACATGTCTCACAGAAAATATAAATGGGCTTTATGGATTATGTATTTGAAGATTCTCTTTTTTAAAAAAGTGATAACTTTAAATTAAACATGTGTAGAAAATTACAGAACCCTATAGAAGGATATGTAAATACATCACAAAACTACTATATTTATGCTCCTCATACCTACATTTTATGTTGTAACATACGGTGTAATTACCTTGCAGAATACCAAGAACAAGTAATATTCTTGTATACTTGCTATACCACTAACTTCTTAAAACTTCATCTTCAATGTTAAGTGAAAACATTTTGAAATGTTGTTAATTATAAATAACTTCAAGTTAAGGAATTTTCAATTAATGTTTTGAAATGTTTTAAAGTAATGGAAATTAATATGTAGCAAAACCTACTACCGGTCTTATTAAAATTCGTTCAGTAGTAAAACCGCTCCCATACCAACCAATACGTCTTAGAATGCCTGGGAGACATTTGCTACTTTTTTACAGACTTTAACTGCTGGAATATCCCTGAAAAATCCCTTCAGGAATTATTATTTTCACTATAATATGAACTTCCATTAAAAAACTAAGTCAAAAAATTCTTTTGATAATTCATAATAATATATCTTTGTAAATCCTTTGACACTACATGAACTTCTAAAAGTGGTTTTGGTTTAGAAATAAATCCCGCATTCAAAATACTAATATCCTGTGTTCATAACAATTTAATGATAATCCAGAGTATAAATTCCTTCTGATTTCATGAAATATTATTATTAAATCAAATATACATAATGATTAATATTCATAATTTGTAGCACATAAACTTACGTTTATTAATCTCCAAATTTCAAACAGATATTCATAATGATAATACCCGATGCTATTACGTGTAGTGAATTCAATCTCGAAGCAAACTGAGAACTTGCAACTGTAACATATTGTAACGACAATTCTCATTTCAAGCTAGTTAGTACAAACAAACGATCCATTCCTCGTAGACATAACATAGGTTACGAAATACAATGATGATTAACATTCCCATTTCATTATGCTCAATTTCAAATGTTAGCACACAGTTACTGTGAAACTAAATGCCTCATCTCTGAATTCAATAATCACAAAATCAGCATGAGTAAGTAAGCATACTTACCTTCTCTCCATTTATATACCATGTTAATTCAGCTGCTGGTTTGGAGGGTCCGAAAACGCAGGTTACATTAACTTCTGATCCAATTGGATATCTGTTCTGCACCCCAGAAAGTGCAGGGTCACCGTCAGGTATCACTGAGGCACAATTTTAAAACACTCATCTAGGTTACGTGCAAAATACAAATAATAAAGCAAAAATATACAACATAAAAACTAATCTATGACGTTACTAGGAGTAAATGCTAGATAAAATTAAATCTTTTAACCCTTTTATAAGACAATTATTTATACTTTTTATGTATAATTAGTTTGATTAATTTAAATTTCGCCTTAAAAATATATTATTTCCTTTTGACATATATATAAGTAATATACAGTAAGTAATGGATAATAGACCATAATGTTTTTGTTTTAATTTGCAAATGGGGTATCCTAATTATTATCTATCATTAACTTAAAGCCTAAATATTTCCAACATCATTTACTATACTTCAGAAAATTATATAAATTACACAACATAGCTTATTAGTACTACGTAATTTGACATGTCAGCTTAATAATAGAAGCAAAGTTTGATACTGTTTTAGTCCCCGAATATCTTCATTCAAAATCGGCATTTAAATGTAGCTTTATATTGAGTAGGATGCAGATCAATAAAGTTAGTTACTATTCAGTCAATCTATAGCTCTAAAATTACAGTAATGGTAAATTAAGCTTATATTGGTAAATATATTAAAAGCAATTCTGATGAAACTCACATTTCAAATTCTAATCACATTGTGTCCATAGTTATTAAATAAAAGAATATGAATTAAATCATTGCTAGCAATTTTAAATAACTTTAGAAATATTATCAATAACCGTCCCCTTACGGAAGTTTTAATGCTTGTTAAAGATACAGCAGCTAAGCTATATAAAACTGCATTTGATTTCTGCAGGAAAACGTAATTAAAACGATGTCTTTAGTAAATTAAAGGGTATTATATGACCATAAATTCTCCTTATTAATTTATGGACATGAATATGTCTTTTGGTAGGAAGCAAAACTATTTTTCTTTAATATTTTTCTACGCCACTTCGGAAATTTTTAAAAGGAAAGAAAAAAACGTGTATGATTTTGTAGACCAACATTCCAAGCTATGAGTATATCAAGAATGAATGGCAGTTTCATTTTGCCCACTGAAGCTCAGAATTAACTGTTTTGCAACAGAGTTTTTTTCGATATCTATCGTTAGCTTTAACATTTTATATTTGAATAAATAAGAGTAGAAGTTATATCTTCATGAAAGGCTTAGTATAACTTTATACATATCATTATTCATAGTTTAATATAATTAACCAATTAGTCAGAAAAATTTCAAAAGGAAAAAAAAAACTGAAATTTTGAATACTGCATCAGAAAAGTTGAATACTGAATTTTCCTGTAAAAATGCCTAAAAAATATTTTAAACCAAAAATTATTTTTAAAGCATGTTTGTTATTATTCTATAAATGATTTTTCGAATGCCTTATAAATTTTATTCAAACTAGGCTCCAATTACTCTACATAACTATGTTACTTCAGAAACTTCATGTAACAAAAGTCACAAGAAAAAATCTTTGAAGTTTACTCAAAACTATGCTCGAAAACTACAGAAAATTCTTTACAGCCCTAACGTCTAAATTTGATATATTTTCAATGCATTGAGGTATAATTTCTTTTGAATATTAACTAAAATTCATATTTTTATGTTTAGATATGATCTTACAGATTCTTTAGCTACTGATACTTTGAAACTGCTTTTATTAATGTTCATAGAATGTAAATCAATATTTCCTTAGCCATTAAACGCACTTGCTGTTTGGCTTACTCTAGATAATACAGCCATTTTTAATTTGAACGATGCATGAAATCTCTTTATTAGTTGCCATTTCTTTATGGGTAAACTAAATATTATCAGCAATTAAGATTTTTTGTTAAAAAAAATGATTTTATAGAAATGATAGTATACGTGGAATTATCAAATAACATAAAGTAATATCAGTAATTTCAAAATTAAAAATTATCTCTATGTGGCTATAAAGATTTCTATCATTTTGTTCGTAATTATTATCTATTCTTAATCTTTCTCTGAGAAAAAAAAATCATAAAATTTTGCATTTTTTGCAATTTCTTTCTTGTTTAGCAAAATATTTCATTAAAATTATTCTCAAACTGTCTAGAATTTATATCGGTTTGGTTTATTTTATGTCTGAAATTAATTTAAAATATTCAAACTCTGAGTAGGAAAGATGTGATAACAGAGATAAATGAGTAATATCAGTAATTTCAAGATTAAAAATTATCTCTATGTGGCTATAAAGATTTCTATCATTTTGTTCGTAATTATTATCTATTCTTAATCTTTCTCTGAGAAAAAAAAATCATAAAATTTTGCATTTTTTGCAATTTCTTTCTTGTTTAGCAAAATATTTCATTAAATTTATTCTCAAGTGTCTAGAATTTATATCGGTTTGGTTTATTTTATGTCTGAAATTAATTTAAAATATTCAAACTCTGAGAAGGAAAGATGTGTCGTACTACCATATTTCAGTGGAGACAGTACTGAATTTCGTTACAATTAAGAGGTAATCTCAAATTAAGTAAGAATGATGTATGTTTTATAGTGCTATATTCTGAGACTCCCCAATCCGGGGTTAAAAAAAGCATAAAATTTTTTTTTCCTATTATTTGATTTATTTTTCAGCTAAAATGGAATGCGAAAACTTAAAAATATAGTTTTCTTATAAATTGACATAATATTATCCAGATTTAGTGTGTAGCAAAATACAGAAAGTTTGTTAGAAACCATGTTATCATAATGTAAAGAGAATTTCCAAAGCCATAAATGGCTTGGAAAATTCTCTGCAAAGCAAAACTCTGCAAGAAAAAGGGTAAAATTTCAATTATTCTGGCAGAAATCTTGCAAGTAATATAAAGAATGACTGAATTAAACAAACGTTTCGGTTTCGAGATAAGCAACTTAATGTAAATCAAAATTCAGAATAAAATAATTTCTTACACTAACCAAGGATATAAAATTATTTTCGTGGTTTGGTAAAACAAAAAGTCTTTTCAGAAACAGGGAATATATTTTTTAGCATGGAAAATATTTTTTGTGTCATTCGACGTGTAACCTTTCTAATAGTGCAAAAAAGTGACATTTGGCATTACGTGTTTGAGTTGTTTATTTTTAATCACCTAAAATTTCAAGTTTGTAATTGAAAGAAAAGATACCAAATTTTTATAATTTAACATGACAATAATTTATTAACACTTCATGGCGGTACAATGCTTTGTTCAATTTTTTTAGCTTAAAACACTATTCTATTCAGATATAATTAGTCATAATCCACACGAAAGTATTCGTGAATTTGTTGCTATGAAAAGCGTAATAGATTATATTTGCCTCAATGTGCGTTTATATTCTGTAAAAAATACATGGTGATATAAAGTATTGCCAAATTAAAAGTTTGTTTCATAATGGTATTCCAAATTTTAAGTGGATGAGAAGGGTGAAAATTTCAATTATTCTTCTAATGTAAATGGAGGACACCAATATCTAATAAACATCAAACTTTCAGTATACGATAGAGTGCAAGAATAATTTGGTGTGCTAAGTTTTGAATTAATTGGGTATACTAACTGTTACAAACAGGAATGAGCTTTAAATGAATTTTATATAACAGGCATAAAAAAACTGGCATGGATTTCAAATTTCGAAAACAGAAAATTCGTATGAGGATTTCGGAAAGAAATTCAGTCTTATTATGTACAGAAACCGAATTACTAGAAGAATATATACAATAATTGCAATTATAAAAAGATGAATTTGCTAATTAGGCTGTAGTTGCGTAATTCTGTGCACAATTTTGTGTAAAATATACATTATAATGATCACGATAGAAGTACTGCATTTGTATAGGAAACAAACACCCATGGTATTTCAGCTTATCATTGAATTAGAAACAGTTTAGATGGTGAGAGGCTTAGATGAGATGGAACATCTTATGTATTCATACATTTTCATTAAAAAGCAATTGATTTTTTATAGTTTTTGTAACTAAACGACAAAATGATTTATGCAATATAGTAGAAGGACTCGGTCACCAACATAGAATAGGGAATATTCCCATTTTCTTCACATAATCTTAGTTCTTAATCAAGTTACGAATATCTGACACTTGATATAAAATGTATTTTTTTTTTCATTTTACAGTCTATTCATTCAAATATGTACTATAACATTACTCAAAGAATTACATCTTTGCAGAAAAACGGAACATCTCTAGAGAAAATTATGTAGACTTTTTTATAAACATCCAAAAATTTACCAATTTTGATATTTTTCATAAAATTAAAATAAGATATAAAGGCAAGCAAAATATAAGAAACTAACATACCATATACATAAAGCTCTTTTTCTGCTTTGATTGTGCGAAAAATGGGAATTTCTGTAGAAACTTCACATGCATACACTCCTTCCGTTTCCATTTCACTTTTATAAAGAAACGCATGTGTTGCGTTAGATTGATCAATCTGAGGAAAAAAATGCCAATATTTTACTTTGTTTCAGCTTGGTTGATCTGTTCGAAATTATTCTTTATAAACAATTTAATACTTTTAAAAATTTTATATTTTTCTTGTATGGGTATGTGTTATATATTGAAAATACATGAAATTTTCTATTTTGGTTGAGTTTCAAACTATTTCTGGAAGGTCTCCAGAAAATAAGAGGTATGCGAGCTTTGTCAAAGATGAGGCTTTGTGTGACGAAGGTATCAATTGAAGGTAAAACAATCGAACAAACGCTTTTATTTTCTTAAAAATTTAGTGTCGCTTAATCCTAAGATTTAAAATTGAAAAATTATGGCATTTTGGTTTTTTTTTTGCACCTCGTAATGAATAATTTATTTTATCCGTTGCTGGAAATAATTTGAAATTTATTTTAAAAAATGTCAATAAGGATGTCACTTAGGATGCAAATTTCTTTCTTAATCTTACATTTATTGTACAGCGCAAGCTTACAAAAAAATTACTTGTTATTAAAAAAATAAAAAATTCGAAAATAGCAAAGTTCTTAAAAAAACTTTTGAGATTATTTTGGAAATTTTTGAGTAATACGATTCTCGATAAGCAAAAAGTATATTACTATCAGTTAAATAAATGCTGATACTTTTTTTTGACCAAAGAGAAGTTCAACAAAATATATTCTGAAATACGTATTAAGCACTAATCCATGTGGACTTCTCCATTCCATTCCTCAACCAAATGAATCAATATTTACCGTTACTGAACCGTCATTTTCATTACAGATACTGAGCAGTCAATATGTGTGATGAAAATATATAAACTAAAACAAGATGTAAAATCCTCTTCAATATACTTTCCTCTCATAGTATAAACATATAAAATCTGAAAAACTCCTATAAGGTACATTAAACGAGTCACTAAATTACAATGATCTTAACTCTGAGGTATAGCACTGCTTACCTCAGAGTTATATTAATTCTAAAGTGAATAGAAAAGGACTTCAGAATCAAGGCCATAACACTTCGTATTTTCTGTTGTTCCTCTCTTGTCCAGAACTAAATTTATCAAAAAGAAAACTTTCATTATTTCTTATCATTAAAAAACGGATTTCGTTTCCCAAAAATATTTTTTCGAAACAGCGTTGAAGAAATATGCTTTATCAGTCTGTCATTGTTTGCAAATACAAACGATTTGGTTTTTAAACACATTTTTTTCCCATAATTTATTTTATACGGTTTAAAAAAGAACAATATTATTTTTACAACGATTTACCCTAATCTAGCATAGCTCAAGCGAAGCCTTTAGGAAATCTCTTTGAAATTTAATTCTAAAAACCATTCCTTTTGAAGAAAAAAAAATCCTAGAATTTACATTTATGACAAAGACATCGCTTTTATGATCACATTTAAACGCATTCTGAAAATTTATCTCTTTTAAATGTGCAAAAAGCAAAGATTCTGTTCCCCCTAAATACAATTGAATATAATTATATCATATCACATTTCCCCATGCATTTGTTGGACAAGAAGTCGATGATTACCTTTCGTAGATATAAATATATTCCTGGTATATAAAGGGCTCAACAAAGACAAAAAGATTGACGTTATCCCAAGGCATCCGATGTATAGAAAAATAAAAATGAGAATAATAATGAAGATTCATATATACAGCATAGTTTTCTTAATTATAGGAAGACTTCATATGTTTAGTAAATTTGTAATATATTTATTTCATTGCAGAACAAGCGTAGTATTTGAAAATGAACTCAAGGCTTATATGGCACGTTATCAAGCAGTATACAAACATCCAATGAAAGCTGGATGTCAATGGTGTACAAAGTTCGATGTCCAAACTAATGAAATGTCAAAATAAGTCTAAACAACTGATAATTTATTTCCATATGCCGCTGAGATGTTTTCTCCTCTGTGGTATGAACACAACGGGCCGAATGTGTTCTAGCGCGAGATGAAGTCTATTGTCAATAAGTGATAACGAGTTAAATCTACTTATAAGCGTATGAAGTCATATTTTTTTCCTTTTTCGTATTCTTGAATTTGTAAGATATTTTAAGCTTCATAGATAGTTTTCCTTTCATATGTACATAAAATTACAATTTTATGTTTTTTAAAAACAAAGAAAATTTTAACAGAGAAATAAATAAATATTTATGAACAATTTTACATTTTTTTGTTTGGAAAATTTTCTGATTTTTTCATATATACTACATATTGTACTTTCTAATCATACACTCTTAGACAAAAAAAAACGACGCAACAAGAAGGAGTTATCCGAATTTGACGAAAATCGGTAGATGTGATGTACATGTACAGAAAAACAAATGATTACAATTTTTAAAAAAATTGGATAATTTATTCAAGAGCTTCACAAACTGAAAAAGTCAATAACGCGTTGGTCCACCTCTGGCCCTTATGCAAGCGGTTATTCGGCTTGGCATTCATTGATAGAGGTGGCGGATGTCCACTTGCAGGATATCGTGCCAAATTCTGTCCAATTGGCGCGTTAGATCTTCAAAATCCCAAGCTGGTTTGGGAACCTGCCCATAATGCTCCAAAAATGCTCATGGGGAAGTGATCCGGTGACCTTGCTGGCCAAGGGTAGCGTTGGTCAAACACGAAGACAACAGCAGAAACACCTCGCCGAGTGAGGGTGGGCATTATCTTGCTGAAATGTAAGCAAAGGATGGCGTGGCATGAAGGGCAACACAACGGTCGTAGAAAGTCGTCGACGTAACGCTGTCCTGTAAGGGTGCCGCGGATGACAACCATAGGGGCCCTGCTATGAAATGAAATGGCACCCTAAACATCACTCCTGAGTTTTCGGCCCGTATGGCGGCAGACAGTTAAGTTGATATCCAACCGCTGTCCAGAGGCATCTCCAGACACGTATTCCCTGGTCATCGGGTGCAAAATTCGAAGCTGGACTCATCACTGAAGACAATTCTATTTCAGTCAGTGATACTCGAGGTCGAATATGCCTGACACCACTGCAAACATGCTTTTCGGTGTGCAGAAGTCATGGTAGTCGGCTCAAGGTGCGCCGTAAGCTCAGCCCCCTTTTCTCTGTGCCGCCTATGAATGAATGGTGCTTGCCGTCACTTGCTCATCATCATCAACCAGTTGCACGTGCGGTCGATGATGATGAATCAGGGGCTGTGGAGTGCCGCTCTGACGATTGCTCGTCCTCACGTCTGTCGTTTCCCTAGGCGACGACCGCTCCTTCTTGACGCTGTGTTTGGCCATGGTTCACACATCTTGCCAACATTGCCTAATAGTGGCATCCGCTCCTATCCAAGTGTCGAGCGATTCGCTGATTAGACCAATCGGCATCTTGAGCCCAACTACACGTCTCTCTAAATCTGGCATCTGCGCATATTGTTGACGCATCTCTATGCGGGCATAGTTACTGTCTACCTAAGCATACGGAATGAAATTCGCAAAGAATTATGACGTGGAATCGAATTTCTTCTCTTTAATACCCTGCCAGTTACGCATTTAAGATGCGCTGCAGCGTCACATGTTCATTCATTTGCCGCCACACTTTAAAATTTGCATTTCCGTCGAAACCTGTGTGCATATCAATTTGTGTCCAATTTCCATTACCCCCTTCTTGGTGCGTCTTTTTTTTTCGTCTAAGATTATATGTATAGGGAATGAAAGAGCCAATTGGCTTGCAAAGCAAGCTACAAAGCTAAACATCATTGATCCTGTGAGCATCCCCAAATCTCACATTCGCAATGAGAATCACAAAAAGACCATACTCTTATGGAATGAGCTTACCAGAATTCATCAACTGCCTCTTTAACTAAACTTTTTTTCCCCACATTTTCGCTAAGACTAAATAACAAGCATTTCTTCACTGATTTTCACTTAACAAAATTTCTCACTGGCCACGGCAATTTCAATGCTATCTCAAGAAATTTGGATTATCGGACACTGATCTGTGCTTCTGTAGCGTGGGTGGAGTTCAAAATGTGGAACACTTGCTTTTTGACTGTTCTAAGCTTACTGATGGGAGAAGGGATTTTATTGTGGAATTAGATTCCTGTGACATTATGTTTCCTCCTCCGCTTCATGCTTTGGTCGACCACAAAATGGTCTTTTTCTCATTCTGTAAATTTATTGCCTTGCTGCTTTCAGTTTTTAATTAGTCTTGTCTGTTTGTTTTTTTGCTTTGTTTTTACCTGTTGTTGTTATATTTGTTTTTATCTGTTGTTTTTACTAACTTCTGTAAGCCTTGTGCTGTATTTTGTGGTGCACAAGGACTGCCTTATAATAACAAATAACATTATATGTTAAACAAAATTAGACTTACTTCAAAGGATTATTATGTTAAAAGGGTGATTCAAATGGATGATTTGTAACCCACACATATAACAAAACTCATTCATTTATACTGCTTGCATTTGCATTGAGTTTGCATCTATCTAGTTAAATCTAAAATATGTTTTAGATTCTATACTTTCTACACTTTATACCGATGCATGAAAGATTTTTCAGGTTATTCCTATACGTAATTATTTTTCTTAATTAATATTGTAACTACATGACGTTCTCCCCCGTGCTTCTCGACATTCAATATATATTTATACAGTGTACAGTATAATATTTTAGATTAATAGATCTTATAATTTCCACAAAATTATGGCTCAAAACATTCCATTGAAAAGGAACGAAATAGATGCACAGCGAAGTTGATGAAGGTTGATGAATAATTTGTGTAGTGACCAGTAAAATTTGTAGGCTCCTTGTTGTGTGCATCTATCTTTAATCTTATTTAAGCTTCTGCTTCATCAGAAAATAATGATTCTCAAGGATCCCATGTAACATAATACCTGGTTAATTAGAAGTCCCCGTAACATCTTTTAAAGAATTTTTAAAGAAATATCGTCATGTGAGGACAGTTCCAGAACATACTGACTAGGACTTCAAACCACCTTAATCATGTATGGGGGAATTAGGGAAAATGTCAAAGAGTAAAAGACTGTCACCTGATGCAGAAAGACTAGTTTTGTTATCTCCGACTATGAAAAATTGCTATGTCCCCTTATCCAAACCAGAAAATTTTCTGCCTTGGCTCTGTAGACTAAGAGTAGCATAAAAAAACTAACCTCGAACATTCACTATGTCATGATGAGCAGGACTTCACAAAAGCACACGAGAGTTGCCTAAAAGGACAGTGCTTATCAGACTAAATACTTCCATGAGATAACTTAGAAGTTTCTTTCTGTAGCTAATGGGCGGGAAAACACCGAATGACTAGGACGCTAGGATTTGGAACCAGAAGATGAGGATTCGCATGGGTGTTTCCAGCGTTTAAGTAACAGCTTTAAGCTGCAGGTCTCCGACAGTTCATTCCTTCTGTTGTTAAAGATGTCAAACCAAACCAACCGAGTCTGTGAATTATTTAAAACTAACGGACTATCACCTGAACCAAAGGAAGGAAATTAGCAATCGATTTGGATAATTAGGATGAGTGAAATGAAATTTAATAATACTAACATTTTTGCCAAAAAAAAAACAATCTTTATAAAAGTATTACAAATTACAAAGCATTACTCTTCTGTAAAATTTTCCTAATAGATATGCATCATAGAATGCCGATTACAGAGTTTTAATTGCTTACAACTTCACTCATGGACATTTCACTGTAGCGAATCTCCTTAATACAATAATTTATAATTGGATTGGAAAATTTCAAAATGCCTTTAAGAAATTCTTTTTTTCAATATCTACACAAGAATGCATCCATACAAAAGGAATTTTAAATTACTCTCTTTTTATGAACAAGTTAAATATATGAAGAGAAATTTTCTTTCTCAAATAATATTTAAGACAAGCGTATTTTAAAGGACAAAAAACTTTACCTCAGTTAGAACTTTGTGTTTCATACATTATTATTTAAACTACACAGACATAAATCATCTTTTCAGTTTAAATAATAAATCGCATAATTTCATATCAGTAAGTCTAATTGTTTCTGCTGAAGGAAATATATTTCAATTTATTAGTTTTTTCCCTCTCCGTAATTGATTTTATGTTAAACTTTGCATTTCCCAACGAACATTTTTGTGGATATTTTTACTTTACAAGTCTCTATGAAAAGCTAAATGCCAGGCAGGAATCACTTCATTTCTTCTGTATTCAATTGAACAGTGTTTACGCGTACAAGACCTTTGCGTGACCACTATTAAATCTCTCTGCGTGTTCCAATAAAAACATCATTTTAAGGCATTTATCTCTATAGTGAAATGACTTGATTCATTATTTTAGAATGAAAAAAGATGGATGGGAAAAATGAAAAAAGTTTCGACATGACGTCATAAGTTTTGGGTTGAAAAAATGTATGGAGCAAAATATCATTTTTTAAAGTGCATTCATGAATATTGTGATTATGCAAAGGACTGATATATAGTTTTTCTCAATTAAAAATTAAAGATACTTTGATATGATATATATATGCAGTATCATGTCAATAAAAAACATTGTTTTTGGACGTAGATTTAATAATATAAATTGAAATGAATATAATACATGTTTTATATAGCCTCAGATATGTCTCAATTTGTAATAATCATATACTTATTCACAACACTTATACTTTTTAGAGTATAAGTATGTTACCTGCGTAAAGACTAGTACTTGGGAATTAGCCACTTTAATAGTATAAAATTTAATACTACATCTCAAGCATAACTGATAAAGATCGCTTGAAAAAGATGTTCCTTTGACATATACATGTCTTAGAATACTTCTCAATAGAATCTCCATATATAACATTTTATTTCCCTTTGTAATAAAAGGATTAAATGAGGTAACATTCAGCGAAAAATAAACGAGATATATGGATCTTATGTAATTAGATGTTAAAGGACACTCCCTAGAGTTCGAGTTATTTCCAATATACGCCAGTATGAGATCAACAGGTATAAAAAATGAGAAGGAGTGGTCAGTATGAAAATTTATATATGCAACCTTATAGTAAATACTGACGTAATACTGACATACCTGACTTTGTAACGAATTCGTAGTTGATATTATTAACTTCTATCTCTTTAACACTAAAAAGACGGTTGACGTCATTTTGACGGTTTCGTATATACTATTAAGCGCTATGTCTGTATTTATGTCCTCAGGATTCTGAAATTTTATGACTTTTTTCTAATTTTATGCGAAATACGCACACACATTTACAAAATTATATTCGATATTAAAGAGGGGGAGAAAATGTGTTGTATACCTTCTAATTTTACGTGAAATATGCACACACATTTACAAAATTACATTCGATGGTAAAGAGGGAGAGAAAATGTGTTGTATACCTACTGCGACTTGAAAGCTGTCGATTTGAAGGCAATATAGAAAACAGGCAGAAATCTTTAAAATAATACCGGAAAAATGTTAGTTACTTTCGTCTCTTCCCCATTTTGCAAATAACAGAAATATTGGTTCTTCGAAAATATTAGTGTTGAAAAAATAAGATTGCCCAAACCATGCGTATATTTTTACGGGTAAACCATATCAGGTTGTCAGCTCGGCATACCTGCATAAAAATATGTATAAATATATACTAATTTATTATATATTGTATGAAATAGTTCAAAATTTAAAGTATGTAACCATTTTTTTTAAACATTAAACATTTTAATTCTTGATTTTATTTTTAACCATCAAAAGGACGGAAATCAGTCCTTTTAGTAAGAAAAAAATTCCCACCTTTCTAGTGTTAATATATGCAGACCGACAGACATACAGATAGATACATATACACACACATACGTGTGTGTGTGTGTGATTGCAAAACATTAGATTAACTAATCCTCAGCATGGGAAGGGCTTTTTTTATGGAAGGCAAAAACAATATATACCCTCTTAGAACAACCAAAGAGCCTTCGGAGAGTCATTAAACAACATCCACCACCAAATAAACATAGAACACATACGTATATAGAGTCCAGAATCAGATTGTAAATATCTTTATCATTGAAAACCATGCGTCCTGTGGTAGAAAATTTGTAACAAACAGCAAGTCGATAAGCATAAGTTTTGGTATTGTTTAAGTCATTCCATCTACCAATAGGCTCTGCAAACCACGACGAGTGGTTTTTGTTCGTAGTAGGTCTGACTTGGCTTACTATGTGAAATTCTCTGTCAAGAACTCTCTTTATTCTATCAATAAGGTGTATATGATCTCGGTTTAGTGAAGCCATATAGTGAGGTATATTCACAATTTATATAGACATTATTCCCACCCTTCTGTTTTTAATATACAGTGACTCCCAAAATTGAAGTGTACACTTTTTGATATGAAAAGTCATGTTTGAATGGATAAAATGTCACGAATAGGGAAAACAGTCAGACTATATAAGCATAGACGCGATGAGACATTTAATGTTCACCATTCCTCGTAAATAAAAACAAGCAAGTATGTTTAATATATAAAACTTCCACCTTACAAAAGAAATGTCAAATACTGGACCTCACAAAAAATACGAGCAAAAGTTTTCTTGCATTCTAAAAAAATGAAAAATCAATATTTTGTAGCATATCTTTTTGCTGTAATGACTGCCTCCAATCATCATGGAATTGAATCTACAAGATTTTTAGATGTTTCAGCAGAAAATTTCTCCTTTTCTTCTTGCAATATAAGTCTCACATATTCTTTGCTGGTGATGTGGGGCTTTTGTTCAGATTTTTCAAGACTGGATCACAAAGTCTCAATAACATTCAAGTCAGGAGATTGCGGTGATGTTTTAAATTGTTGTGGACAATGTTACAGCATCTATTGTTTTACTATATACCTTGGGATCATTATCTTGTGGAAATGTTAAATTCGATCCTAATTTAGCAGTAATATCCTTCAATTTTTTCTTAAGTATATCAAGATGTGCCTTCTTGTCCATGATCCCATCCATAAATACAAGACCCCCCCTCGCTGCTTCCATACACCCCCAAACCACTACTGACCCACTTCCATGCTTAACGGTTGGAATTGAATTTTTTGGATCGAAAGGAGTGTTTACCTGCAATACACCATACGACCAGCCGTCACCACCAAAACATTGTACTATTTTCATCACTAAAATAACTTCATTCCAAAACTGTTTAGCTTTAAAATGCAGTCCTGTGCAAACTGTAATCGCTTATCTCTATTCCTTTATTAATAAAGAGTTTTTCTAAGTTTTCTTGCCATTATAGCAGCCTCTTAAGAAACTTTGCCTACAGTTTTTAGGAGAAATAAAATTATCCAATTTCTAGAAATACTTGAAGCAGTAGTTTGAACATTTATTTCAGTATCAACAATTGTTCATGTAAAATCCTTCTCTCTACTGTTAAGCTCACTAGTCTTTTTCGGTCCCTTCTTACTTTATTTTCTAATTTCCACATCATTTATAAATCTTTAAACAACTTTTTGAATGCAATTAACACTTCGTCCAACTGTTTTAGCTATTTTTCACAAAGATTTACCTTCATTTGACAGATTAATGACTAGTTTTCTCTAGTCTATCATTGTTTATTTCTTCTCTATTTTATATAATTAAGCGTTAATACATACTAATTTTGTAAATAGAAAGATATTTTTACGGAATTGCTGTACTGAAAATGTATATAGTATATCTATTATAATTAAAGGTAGCAAAAACTAGCAATTTTAAAGGTTTACTCTCAATTATGTGTCTCTCAATTCTTGTAGCTTTTCCTCAACACATCAATTATTTATTTTAATTAATTACTATTTCATATTTCTTAGGAAGTTTAATACTAAAATGTTTGTATTTTTCAGCACTAAATTAGAAAACATGCCTCTTAATTTTTGCTTAAATTTTGACCTTTAATTGTCTGAAGTTCAAATAAAAAACAAATGTACCCT
This sequence comes from Dolomedes plantarius, assembly GCA_907164885.2. NCBI lineage: Eukaryota > Metazoa > Arthropoda > Arachnida > Araneae > Dolomedidae > Dolomedes > Dolomedes plantarius. The sequence continues at coordinate 123,490,648 of OU015494.1, read as the reverse complement.
CAATTTTGGGAGTCACTGTACATTGATGTGAAAAGTTAAGTCGTGACTCTATTAAACTTCTTTATTGTTTCTTTTCAACTGTATTTCCCCCAAACCTTGGGAAACTATAAATGTTAAGCACTGCTGTTACTTTGCTATTAAAGTCGAGCAGGATTCGATTTTCACGTTAAGGAAACCCCCTTTCTTTTAAAATTAATGTAAAGGAATTTAAAATTTAAATTTATTTCCCAGTTTCAACATCTCTCATCTCCGCGACAGCGCCATGTAAAGTAAATACGGTTCCGAAAGTAATTTTTCGACTTGATAAATCTCATAATTCTGCGTTACTTCTGTCATGTTCCGGAGCTATGTTGCTAAACGCCGACTTCACACCCTGGATATGTTCACCATAGATGCTGTGCGCTATCTTCAGGATTCATTGATTTTAACAAATGAAAGAGTTGAAGGACATCGGGCCATCACAAGCAGAAACTACTGTTAATCGAGCATTATCCAGAGAACCGAAAGAGTTAATTAAATTGCCGCAAATTTTATTTCTATCTAATTGGCATTAATGATTTTAAAAAATGATGATTACTGCAATTAATGTTTCCAAAGGTAAGTCAAAATTTAGGATTTAACTATTGTACCTGAGATGGGTCTATGATTTTTGGATTTCTTAATAGCTAGCACGTTTTGATGAAAAATAGAATGCTATTGACTAGGTGGCGTCTGAATCTAAACTAAAATCAGTTTAATATCGGGAGCATTAAACCCATACTTTTAATACTGATGATACCCACCCAAGTTTCACTGAAGACCAGGTAAAACTTTGGTACAACTATGGGATTCGGGCACTTAAATTTTTCTGACGGCACTTCCCAATTAGTTTGCATTAAACATTATAAATTTCAGTGAAGTTTTGGACTACTGAATTGAAATTGTGTGTTCATGTGTAGGATTTTGATTGGAATATTGAGAGTTTTGATAGACTTATTTCATGTTTTTTAGAGTAATTAATACTTGACACTGGAAAAAGTTTTAATGTTATTCTACGAAACTAAAATATGTTAATCCATCTTTTTGTTGTTTTGAGGAGGGGGGAGAACGAAAAGTAAACGTAAACATCAGATTTTGAGCATTTGTAAAGAATAGAAATCTGCTATTCTTCAGAGCTGGTGATAGCCCATTTTTGTCTTTTTTTTTTATTATGGGATTTTTGTGTTTTTATATTTTGATTTTGAAGTGTTTTATTTTGATTTCACGTTTTGATAAATATTATTTGAGTGTCGTTAAGTATTGAATAAAAAATTAAATTTATATGGGTATTTTAAAATAAGGTATGGAAAGTATACTAGTATTGTTTTTTATGAATATAAAGTGAGGGATTTTGATATGTTTTAATTTTGGTATGGTAGGATGTATAAGAAATATGAATAAAATATGAGATATTAAACATATTTATGATTTAAGTGAAGAGATTACAAGTTTTGAACAAGCATGAGCATTTTTACATGCTTTTCAATTCATATATTGGTAAGAGATTTTAGTTGGCAATTGATTTGATTATGAACAGTACATGAATAATAATGAGAAAGAAGGAAGTTGTTTAGAAGATGGTAAAGAGAAATTTGAAAGCAATAATTTAATTCCATACATTTAAAACAAATACTTTTTCTTATATTTATGATGTGCTTTTGATTAAAAAATAATAATAATAGTGATAATATAATGGTAATAATAATTCAATGTCAGAGATTCGCTTCTTTTGTTTTTTGTTGGATTGCCTAACACCCCTTTGACTTCACTTAGGTGGTTAAACTTTGTTGTTGTTTTTTTTCAGAAAATTAAAATAACAAAAAGCTATGTTGTTTAAACTCTCTTTTTGAGCTACTTCGGAGTGTATTATTAATGTGGATTCATAAACAATTGTATAGTTATAGTATTATTTTGGGAAAAATTTCTGGAAACAGATTGTGGACTTCTACATACATTTGATTAATATAGTGTTTTTTTATATTTTGATTTAATAACCTGATATTGTAACGATTAATGTTTCTTTTATGTGAAAGTTAGGTCTCAAATGGAGACTTATGTATCCTGTAACAACACCTGAATTCAATCCAGCTAAACACATGTAGGGATTAATTTAGGTCTTGAAGTTAAATTTTAGTGATCATTTTTGGATCACGCCTGTGGGAACTGGCCATTGCTACATCCGAGCGTCATTTGGGGAAGGGGGGGGGGAATTGTGATGATAGAAGCATAAGCTATATTTAATTATAGTAATGAGCGTTAAACGGTAATTTTCTATTAAAATCCTAGTGTGTTTTCCAATTCAGGAAGTAAAATGTTGTTTTCGCGGAGAGTTCAGGGTCACCGAATTGCTCGCGCGCGTTGGCTTACGCAATTCATCGAATGTTCGAAAAGGGGCTCTAGATCAGCGTTTCTTAAACTGTGGGTCGCGACCCCAAATGGGGTCGCAAAGCGAAATTTTGGGGTCACGAAAATTTAATTCTGATTTTGTTATGCAGCAAAAAACAACCACACCCGTCACATTAAAACGGGATTTTCTTTCATTAATATTTTTATATTTGAAACATGTATCAAAATTACTATCTTTCATATGTATATTGTTCACAAAAAATAAATTACTTATGAGAAAATATTTCTTTATATCCTTATTTCTTGGGGTCACGAAAAAATCTCGTTGATTAAAAGGGGTCATGAATGAAAATGTTTAAGAAGCGCTGCTCTAGATGATAGCCTACGCCTTATATAACGTGAGAGAAAGAAATTACGCAGTTTTTGGGAAATCTTTGATAGACTCAGGACGTGCGTCTGCCGCGTGAGCTGAGAGATGATTGAAAATGGCGATTTAGCTGGGTTAATTGGGTATTCGATTAATGTTAATTAATGAAGGTGTTTAAATGTTAATTAAGCATTTGTTCTTCCACAAGCCTATTGTTTTATGACTGCATTTAGAGTAATTAGTGTTTTAAAGGGTGCGCGGCAAAAGAGCCATGACACACACACATATATATATATAATATATATATATATTAATATATGTGTGTGTGTGTGTGTGTGTGTGTGTGTGTACCGAATCCTTTTTTTATATGTTTTTAAAATAACACGGTCTAAAACACTATTCTAATACTGTTTTTACATGACTGGTTGTTTCTTTACACGATAAAAACAATTTCAATGTACTTGTTTTTTTCCACAATTTTTTTTGTCATAACACCTTCACCGAAAACTCTACTTTCAACGCCTCTTGAGGGGGCGAAAGTGTCTATTTATTTGCCAAATTACTACTTAACAGCTAAAATAATTCTTGAGGCATTCAAATTTTCAACAATTTGAAACCTTATTCCTTGAAGAATGATCCCAATACAGAGCTGTTCGCACATTTTTTAGACGATTTTGGTAAGCGGTAATAAAAAATCGTTTGCTGCAAAGAAATAATTGCAATTGTACTATGTTTTTAAAAGTCAAAATTATAGTCTACGGCTTGAAAGTTCTGATTTTATTCAAAATGGCGTTTTTAAGAAAGCAGTAGTTCGAAGGTTACATTTTTGTTCTTTCCGAAAGGAAATTTGCATACTCCGTATATCCAAACACGATGTGAGAGTCTTGGTTTGTGATATCTAAAGCGTCGATAGGTAATATCGTCAACAGAAAGGAAAAAAAAACGTCAAATTGGAGCCTCAAGTGGGACAAAATTTCCAAACAAGTATCCAAGGAAAAAACGGACATCGTTCGACTATTGCAAAGGTGTACCGTGAACAAATTATTAAAAGAAAAATCCCCACTAATCAAAGGACAGTTGCAAAATCAATTAAAATGCTCGGTGTCCACTGTAAACAAAATGATAAACGTTGATTTAAATCTTAAGGAAAGCGAAAAAAAACGCAATGTGCATCGTCTTCTTCCAAATCATATCGCTGAACGCAGAACACGCTGCAGAATTCTATATGAGAACACTTATCCAAGAATAATGGCAAACATTGTCACAATAGATAATCATGGGTGTATTTAAATGATTGCAACAAAAAAAGAGCCATTTATTATCATAAAAGGGGAGAAAAAAAATAATTAGTACATGGTTCAAAGAATCGAAAGAAAGTTTTTCTAAGGGATTCATGGTTGTTGCTGGTTTTTCTTATAATGGCAAATTAAAAGAGAGTGGAAAAAATGCCAAGATTAACTCCAAATACTATCAGAAACATATTTTATCGCCAATTTTTCTGAATGAAATACCATCGCTTTACCCACAGTGCCATTAATATGTGAGACTCCATCAGGACAAAGCTAGCAGTCACACATCAAAATCCACTGTAAATTTCCTAAAAGAAATGGAACAAAAAGCTGGTATCAAGGCTATACCCTTCACTGATATCCCTACTAAATCTCCCGATGTATCACCTATGGATTTTTGTGCTTTCGGACTTTTAAAATCTGCATTATCGAAACGTCGTCCCAAAACCCTTACAGGACTCTGGAAAGCTGTTCAAGAGGAATGGGATAGAATACCTCTTCTGACACTTCAAAAGGCATTATTATCCTGGAAATTGCGGTGTCGAAAGATAGTTCAGAATAAGGGATGTCAAATAGAACATTTAAAACACAAGAATTTATGTAATTTAGTTTTGTGAATACAATATACATTGTCTAAAAATGTGTGAGCAGCCTCTGTATTGAGACTTCAATCAGATCTGAAATCTTGCATGACATGCTACAAAGAAATTTACAAAGAGCTATCCAAGATAGGTTTCCAATAATCTATTGCAGAATTTATGACTTCATGAGATTTTTCCCGAAATCTCATGAAGCTAATGTAAAAATTTCCTCCGATGAAATGCGATTCGCAACACAAAAGGATGCGATTAGTTCTAGAAAGCAAATCCCAATAATAAAGCTTCTAATAGTATTTTTTTATATTTTGATCCTGAATTTGTGATTTTTTAAAATTGAATAAATCTTTTGCTTCCTTTAAATTTCAAGAGACTGTCATTTTTTAAAATTTTTTCAAGATTGTTAAGAATATGATTTTCTTATGTTTAGGTGCATACAATTTGTACGAATAATCGAAATAAATGAATAATTTTATTCAGTTTTTCATTATATTTATATATATATATATAATATATAACATTATATATATAATATATATATATAATATATATATTAATACAAACCACGTCGTTGGACATATCGATCATTTTACCATACTTCTTTTTTTACACAACTCAGTCTGAAACGAGTCCTCCATGTAAAAAGAATTAGGTATATATAAATAATATAGGTATATATTATTTTACATTTAGTCTTTAAACGAGAAAAATATTTAAAAAATGGTCCATAGCATGTATAGCAAAGTTGAGACCATAGCGCTTTAAACCAACATACCATACAACCAAACAACATAAAATAAAGTATGTAAATATGAAATATAAAACTAAAGTCCCGGTACATAAATACAAAAGTTGTAAGATTTCTATGACTAACCAACAACGTGCTAATACCCTTATTCCTCAATCTTTCGTTTTTTTAAATATTAATGCAAAGAACTTTCTTCAGAATGTAGTAAAGTCACCCCAGTTTCTTCCGAATGGAACGGATTTTATATCTAATTATATAAACATATTTAATAATATCCAAGAACTTGTAACACTAGCTGGAAAGGTACCTTAACTAATTAAAACGCTATCTAGAAATTTTAGCATAATTACTCCCTGAGATGACGAATTCATCCGGTAGTAGCATTATGCTCGAATTATAAGGGAGAATCGTATAACGATAATCCTTTGACAGGAGAGACTTTATAGCCAAGAAACGACAACTGACCCGACGAGGTGAATAATAACAGCGCAAATTATAAACTTAAAAAAAAAATGTTACCGTTCAAAGGTTGTTGAACTGCTAGAAAGAACGTATTCGCTTCAGACGCATAAAACTTAATTAACGTAAGTTGCATACGGATGTTACTTAGTTAAAGCTCTAATTGATTCACAACAAAAGCAACGATATTCTGCGATCCTCCATAAATTCATTCTGTCAAAATGGAGGAGACATGGAGTTTATCTCCTATACTACTCTAAGTAATCCCCCCCCCCTCGAGTAGGCTGCAATAATCGGAAGAATATGCACTCTAAGAGTTATATTATGAAGTTACTTTTAATATATAGTTAAAGATACGGTACTAAAATAGAAACTGGTTATTTTCTAACATAGTATCGAATGCGGATTACACACAACCGCACATATATAGTAGGAGCTACTATTATTTGTAGTTGTAGTTCTGGGAATTGGTCTTACTGGTCGAATTGGCGCCATATCTAGCTTATTCTTGCTTTCATCTGTTTGTTGCCAAATACATACACTAAGTAACTTCATGAACTCCCGTCCTTAAAAATTCAAATCCCCCTTTGAATGTGCTGGAGAGTAGTAAATTAAAAATTCAAGACTTCTCTTCCGTTCACACTTTGCTAGTTGTCTTTATCAGTTTTGAAAAGCGTTTTCCAGAGAAAATAATAATAGGAAAAAATCTTTAAGGGTAATTTTTTTTTGTACAAACACTAATCACTATAACATACGACAAATGATTAAGTCAGCTATCCAGCAACCGAAAAAAAATAGAAATATAGCTATACATATTAAAAAATGATCATTTTTGTCTATAAACTTATCTATTTATTTTACTCGTTGAACTAAAGATGGTACTAGTTTAATTAAACAGAAAAATGCCCGTGACATAAAAATAACATCATTAGTGACTTTTATTTATTGCATCATACATTTTGCAAGAACACGGGCGTTTATCTTTACTTCAAAGTACCTTTTTCTTTTTTACAGCCATATCTTTAAAAGTTTTTCTTGCAGTTTCTTATTAATGTTTATGAATGGTAAATACGAGGTAATTTAAGATATGAATTTCGGAGGATGTCACATAGTTTATAATTTCGACTAATGGGATTTTTCATACAATACTGTATGGAATTATTTTACAAGAAAATAAAAGATACTGTTGCAAAGAGAATTTCAGAGGCATTGCAAGTTGGGAAATGAATCCAAATTTAAATTTTCATGCGGCCCATGGCATTTCATATAGAAGTATTAAAAAAAAATAGCTCATTATGCACGTAAGGCAAGATTTTTCGGATATTTATTAGTTTAGAACATGATCCACTAAAAGGTAAAAGTCATTTCAGATATCAAAATAAATATTGATAGCATAGCTTCTTTATTAAAATCGAGCTGTCTTTCTCTTTTATTTATTTATATTTATTTAATGCTCCCTGTATTGTTGTTTCATGATTTTATACATTTCTCTGCCGATTTAACTTTAACTAGCATCATTTTTAGCTTATATAAGCAGCTATATTATATATTATCTATCATTATCTATATACAGGGTGTCCATAATTAAAGTCCCATTTTCAAAAGGCTGCAAAAAAGAACCACTGGTCAGAATGACTTCAAATTTGAACTGAATATACTGAAAGAAGGGGGAAACGATTTGGCATAATAAAAAAGTTCCAAAATGTATCAATAGATGGCGTTGTAACATTTTGAAACTTTCTTTTTATTATGTCAAATCGTTAACCCCTTCTTCCAGCATATTCTGTTCAATTTGAAGTCATTCTGACCAGTGGTTCTTTTTTTGCAGGCTTTTGAAAGTGGGACTTTAATTATGGACACCCTGTATATATATATGTATATAAAAGTTCCGTAACTGACTGAGTGACTGACATATAACGCACAGACCAAACCGCTGGACCTAATGGCTAAAATTTTGCATGGCGATGTTTCTTATAGTGTAGGGGTACACTAAGAGAGATTTAAACAAAAAATTCTTAGATTTTTTAAAATAAAATTTTTAAGCTGCTTTAGTAACTTTTTTAAGTTTGCATTCAAAATAATTTGAGAGTTATAATTTATATCCAGAGAAAGATCATAAAAATTCCTTTAAAATGAAATCTTTTCGAATCTTTACCTCCTTTTTCTGATTCTTGGTTAATTTTTAAAGATTCATTTTTAGAATTTAATTTATTAAATGCTGATCACGAGGTTTCTTTTCTTTTGTAATACTTAAATTAATTTTGAGTCACGTGCATAAGAACGAAATAAATTGATAAAAAAATTAAAATACTGTAAAAGATAAAATTTAACCACTAGACTAATTGAAATGGAAGTTTTTAAAGTAGGATTACGTTACTCAATAACGGTCTTTCGGAGAGAAAAAAATTGTCCTGCGTCGCGAGTTATAATTTTGGCAGCGTGCCAAGCCCAGTAGCATTAACAGTTAAACAGAAAAGTACCAAAATTCATCCGTCCCTCCCCCCAAAAAAAAGAAAAAAAAAGAGGTATGCAAACGATAACTAATCTTACGTTAATAACACATGGCAGTTTCGTTAGAGGAGACTACTTGAAATTTTTTTTAAGAATTAAATTCAAATTAGTATGTTTTATGGGTATTAACATACAAATTAATTGCAAATTGACCAAAAATACATTGATTAAACGTTTCTTTTAGACTAGAGTTCTTGGTAATTATTATATGTATTTATAGTCGCTATGAATATATCTCGTTGAGCAGAGAATGTGTTTTTTAAGACATTTCAGTGGATAGTTTTCTGTATTTCTTTTCACAAACTAAGGATAGAGGAATAAGAATTATGCCGTTGCATCGCAAAAAAGATTTGTTGCACATTTTCTATAATACTTTACAGTTCACTAACAAGGAATAAATCCTTCAAACAATATTTATCTTATACACCAGTTTCCGAAACATTAATCATGAAATTGGGACAATCCGTAGAAAGTCAAAATCTAAATTTTCCATTGAGATTCCACTGAGTAGTTTTGCTATTTTCAAGGTATGTATTCCAAAATAATTTCGAGAAGTTTTTGCCCTCTCTGCATACAAGTGTCATCATTATAATCAGCGTGCCATAGTTTTATTTGTTTTTTAACATCGCTGTCCTTGTAAAAAAAATTTAGTAAAAGTCAAGGAAATCCACTCAAGTGGGGGAAATTCTCTTGGTAATTTTCGTAAATAGTGGGTGAGGTTCGGAAGTTATAATATGAACACGCACACAAGCATAATGATGGTCACAGTCATTAATCATTAGAAAAACCAAGAATTATTTAGGCGACATGAATCTATATCACATATGCAACAATAATGTTCTTTGTTACTTATCCAACTCCCTTGTCATTAATTCTTCCCCTGGATTTAGAAGACAAATTACCTTTAATTTGCTTAAATTTCACTCTTGTTTACTACACAGGCAACAATCTGATTTGTGGTGAAGGAAAAATGTGTATGTTTTTTTACTGTGTTTGTAATTATGAACTGGTTTAAAATGTATATCTTATTTTTTAGACATTTATAAATTTGCAAACGGAGAAGTTTTAAATACTGCTATTGATTCTGGCTGAATTTTGGAAATAATGCAAAAATGGTTGTAAAAAACTATTTTTTTTCATTGTAAATTCAAACTGTCCATACTATGCACTGCCCTGCGCATTAAAGCAGTGGTCCCCAACACCCGGGCCGCGGATCGGTACCCGTCCGTAGATCAAATTTGTACCGGGCCACCCGATAAACATTAAATTATTTCCATTTTATTTACTGTGGTGTATTTATCTCGGGTTAGGGCGACTTTGTTGTGTTTGTGCTAATTTATATGTTTGTAACAGAAGAAATCATGTAACTATTTTAAATTAGTTTATTGTTTATTAAACATTTCAAGATTATGAATTAAAATTGCAGTCATAGATCTCCTCAGCGGGCCGCGGTAAAATTATCAAACGTTGACCGGTCCGCGGGGATTAAACGGTTGGGGAGCACTGCATTAAGGTATGTATAATTAGCATTTAAATTTACTAAATATGTGGTGGAAATTAGGATAATCGTAATAACTATGGATAAGACTTTCGGTATTCCTGGCATTACATACACACATGCATTATCGTATATTATAAACACTTCTAATTTCAATAATGAATGGTTAACAGATTTAAAAAGTTCTAACGATACTCTTCGAACTACAAAATTACAAAAATAATCTTATCATAATTTTCATAACAATCTTAAGTCGATTGAAACTTATTTCAGTACAAAATTAATGGCTTAATTTATTTAACTGACCATATTCTGTAACTTATATTATATGCGTTTTCTATATATATATATATAAAACAGTTCCGTAATTGACTGGCTGACTGACAGATAATGCACAGACCAAACCGCTGGACCTAAAGGAATGAAATTTTGCATGGCGATTCTTCTTGTAGTGAAGAGTCGCACTAAGAAAGATTTTTGAAAAATTCTGCTTAGATTTTTTTAAATTAAATTTTTAAGCTGTTTTTGTAACTTTTTTTAAGTTTGCATTAAAAATAATAATCTGAAGGTTATAAAACTTATATCACAAGAAAGATCATAAAATTTCCTTCAAAATGAAATCTTTTCGCATCTTTACCTCCATTTTCTGAATTTTAGTGAATTTTTAATGATTAATTTTTAGAATTTAATTTATTAAATGCCGATCACGTGGTTTCTTTTCTTTTTGTGATACTTTAAACTAATTTTGCGTCACGGGCATAACAACGAAATAGACAAAAAAATATTTTTATTCATGTTAATGCGGCAGACGATTGGACATTATCCAAAAAAATATTAAAATACAGTAAAAGAAATGTTCCTCAAACTTTACTATATTAATTGTACTATATTTTTTAGTATGTTCTATTAGATTTAATTGGAATGCTTTCTTGTACATTATTTTGTCTATAAAAATATCTGTTACGATTTATAAATATATATTTTTTTGGCATTAATTGCATACATTGACCGTTGTATTTAATTATAAATATTGTAGTATAAAAAAATGTTAAATGTCAGGAGATGCCGACAATGATAAAAAGTTCACCGCGTAAAACCATTCTGTGCAATAATAAGTTCTGCTGCAAATTTTGTAGTATAAAATGTTCAGTTGCAGGGAGGAAACGAAGACGATAAAGTTCATCGTTACAAATATATATATTTTTTCGGAATTAATTGCATACATTGACCGTTGTATTTAATTTGAATGTACTCCGTAGCGAAGCACGGGTGTTCAGCTAGTACTCTATACAATTATTTCATCCTTCTTTACTACCTTGGTAACGATCTGAACTGGGGTGAGAGATCCCTCCCGGCATTTTTTTCTTTCAATTGTTCTCTGTAAGTACTCTTTTAAAGTTATTTTTGGGTAATCATTTTTAAAACATTATTTTTTCATTCATGCGTATGATGGTTACTTACATCGATTTGATTTATAATCTCATTTCATTCAAATATATATTAGACATAAGCATGTAACTTCAAATGTTGTTAAAAATACTTACATCAAGGAAAACTCCATCTAATTTATACATTTGGGCGGAAGGCATATCACTTGGAAGATACCTATAAAACTCAACATTGTCTTTATACCACTTTACAGAATAAAGTTCATCATCTTCCAAGTCGTAACCACAATCTAACCACACTGGTTCTCCTTTTAGAACAAAGCCAGGGACACCCAAATAGGCAAATTTTGCCGATAGACAACCTGAAATTAGAAAACGTGATTAAATACGGTTATTTTAAGACAAAATAAAATAGAAATTGAATTTTAAAATGTCACTTTTAAGTTTTCTTTTTTTAATCAGAGCTAAATAGTATTTTTTAATGTACATAGGATGGAACTTTAAGTTATCCGACTACGTTTAAAACATCGATTTTGACGAAAATTCCGAAATTGTTATTATTCCTTTTCTTTTAAGATTGTAAATTTATGTTTCTAAATCTGCTTTTATTTTTTCGATACGATCATTAGAAATAAAATTAGAGCGATTTAAAGATCAACAGCAGCCATGAATTTCAATACAAGTTGAAAACTCAAATCGTGTTTTTTGGAGAACTTATTTTTCATCAAAAATCTTAACGACTTTTTGTGATAACTCAAAATCTAATTATGATATGTCTATGAAATTTTTTACGAATATTTTTCATAATACTAAGAATGTAATGGACTACAGATTTGGTCCTAGGTATATTATTTGTTGATTTATAGATGCATTTATAAAAAATATCATGGAAAATTACTAAAATTTTACATGTAATGGCAGATAATGACTTTATTTTTCATACATTTTGAGATATCGATTAGCTTGTAGGTCATTACACTTAGAAAGTATTTACGTACAAATGGCAAACAAAAGCTAATGTTATATGCATATATTTTTTTTTACGCTAGAGCCGTTTTTGTAAAAATTTGCTAAATTTCGACCCAATTTCCTCAATTTTGTAAAAATTTGCATAGTTGATGTCTATTTTTTCACACTTTTTGAGATTATGTTATATTCCTTCGAAAAATAAGATGGGAATTTTCGTAAGTACAGTTTTTCAAAAAAAGGGCCCCAACGTAGTCGGATACCTTAAAAGCGGCAACCAGATATGTACAGAAGAGATATAGGGGTGAAGCTTTTATGGCCCTTCAAAGTAGTAAACAGTATTGTTTAGCACCCGTTGCTAACGTTCTGGTAGCTGCAGGATGCCAGGGGCAGCACCTGACCAGTTGATCCTTCGAATGGAGCGGTCTACAGCCTGCAGAAACTCTAGCGGAATTCACGGAGAGGTTCCTCTCTTTTGGGGATGAGATCAAAGTCACAAGGACTTAAGTCCGGGGAATATGGGGGATGGTAGAGCACTTCCCGTCCCCAACGAGCAAACACATCAGCCACAGTGTACGCACAGCCATTTTCCTTCCATCGGTACGATGCAACAAATTATTTCGTACGACAGACCAGTAACTAAAACAGGCTGTGTTCATCCTGTCACTGTGCATTAGTGTGATGTTTGTGGGGAGAGCGCATTCGCTCTAACGTAAGGCAGGTATGTGACGTACGTGTGGTGTAAGCAGTCTGCTGCGTCGAGGCTCGACAACAGTGTTGCCACTATTAAAGCTCATTTCTCGTATAAATAAGAAAACCCGTGGCTAGGTTATTCAAATTTCATTCGTCAGTTGTAAAATCATATATAGTAAAATTTATTGTTTTTAAAATGCGTCAATGGAATTCAAACTTCCTGAAGGTTTGCAGTGAATAATAGTTTTAATAATTTATTCGATCTGCTATAGAACTAATCATGGCAATAAAGTAAGATTAAAATATAAAATATGTATGTAAGCTAAAGCTCACTACGACGATATAATTACATTTTGCTCATTCAAATCAGATTATTCGTTTTTTTTAACTTCTGCTCGTGAAATGAATATTTCAAAATATCGCTGTCCGAAAACTTTGTCAAATATTCAAATGAAATATTGCATTTAATAATTATTTTAGTTGTAAAAACAACATTCTTTTGATACAAAGATAATAAATATTCTGTAGCCATATCGCATGGGATCGCATGATACCATATGATCCAGAAACTAAGCCATTTTGTTCACCAGGAAATAAACAATCTTAAACCGTCTGATTGGGCTTTATTCTGATGAGCAATACTCAGCAATATGCTTCCGTATTTGCATAGCAAGATAGCACTTACGTTCCTAGTGCATGCTATTTTCTGCAGTGCGTTCTTTGACTAATCTATAAAGAATTATATTCCTTTTGGTTTCTCAATATTAATTATTTATCTAACCTAAGAAATTGTTACTTGACAATTTCTTATCTCAAAGATATGAAAGATACAAATAAAGATTTTCCAAATGTTCAATCCCTTTGATATTGCAGTGCACTTTTTAGAGTTCTCGGTAATTTTCTTACATATTTAAAAAACATTTCAAAAGTGTCACCCTGTGGCTAAGTGGATAAGACATCATCCTGCCACGCCGGGGGTGACTCCCTAATGTTTTAATAGGGGGTTAAAACCCCCTAATGTTTTAATACCTTAATGAAAAAATGGATCAGAAATTTAAGAGGATTGTAAAATCTAACATAATTCGCGACTGCGCGTCCTTCCTAAAATTAAAGAGGAGGAATATTCCGAACACAAACCTGTATTACACATATCACCAATAATTGTGGGTTTTGTCCTAAATTTTGTTTTTGGCATCATCGTTTTCATCCATCTGCGTTTTTCAATTTTACATGCTCATGTTGAAATTTTTTAAAAAGTACTCATTTTCCTGATGAACTTCTAGTTTCCTGAAGTTTTATTTCTGAGAATTGATATACCTAAGGGACTTATAAAAAGTTTTGGGATACCTGTAGTATTTTGAACAGTTTGGAATGTACTGATAGACACCCAACGCCATTTCTTAAATTTAACTCATGGAATAGGTTTGAATGTTCTGTAATCAATTTTAAATAGTTTTTTTTTTATTGAATAATTTATATAAAAGAAGGTTTCTTCGTGAATATTTAAATCTGTAATGCTGGATAGATTATCAAATGGAATAGAGCTGTTTGATTTACCAAATCATAGAATATCTAAATCATGTGAATTTAAAATTTAAACAGTCCTGTGACAGGTGTATATTTTATTTTTCATTTATCTCTTGAGATAAACGGTATATCTTTTTAAATACAAATTCCTCCTTATAAACAAATTTTGATATTACAGAACTCTTGCAAAAAGCATAACTATTGAAACAAAGGAATAAATATTGGATTGCTGATTTACATGGATCATTTTAATGTTATTCCATTTTAAAATTTTACAGACTTATGTACTTTTTTACCATTTTACGTCTAGCTATTCTTAAAAATGTCCTTTTTAAAGAAGTTTCAATGTTGGAAAGATTCAAATTTTTCAGGATAATGCTAACATGTTACCATATTATTTTTATTTATTAATTTTTAATTTATTTTGAAGCATTTGAAGATGCTTTCAATACTTTTTTAGACTTTTTTCCCTTGTATAATTGAACTTCATATTTTGTTTTTAAATTTAACATTTTAAATTCGGGATATCTGTTTAACAGCAGTGTATTACTAATACGATGAAATTTTTTTGTAATCCTCATACTAGACTACACAAGTAGATTAGTATTTCAATTTTGATGCCTTTCTACTTATTGTTCAGTTGTGTTTAAATAATCCATTTGAATCAGCGCTCCATAAAATCGTAGTATGCTTCACAGAGAAAAAATGTCGTTCGGTGAACCCACTTCTCCGAGTTCAAATCCACTGCACAGGGAACTCGCTTTTGGTGAGTCGTACAGCCCATATGGGAAAGTGGGTTCTAGAACCCAGATCCCAAGCGGGTTGATTTACACGCCATCAACTCATTAAATGGGTTATACGACTCACTTTAAAGTGTGTCGAAAAAACACACCAACATGAGTAGACAAACTCTTCTTTCGAGTTCAATATCTCACTTTTTTTTGGGTTATAAAACCCATGACTAATGAGTTTTTTTAAGTAAATGAGTTTACGCTATAGTACTCGAAATGCCCCCCCCCCCCCGCCGTCGTTAAATTAAACGATTTTATGCTAGTAATTCATTATTCAATGTTTTGTATATTTATTATCTCAATTCCCCCCCCCCTATCATTTCTTATGAAAAAAAAACCCTGCGCTATACATCCATATTTGGAGTATAATTGGTATTAAAATTTAAGGATTTTTTTCAAAGTCTTATAAAAAAAAATCTAAGTATTTCTTATAAAATCTTGCAAACTTATATGATAAGTGATGAAAGGCTGCCTAAAAGTTATAAAGATATCAAATATTTAAAATGTTAATCAAGCATCCAATATTTTTTTGCAAATCTGTTTCATTCACAGGAATAACTGAGAAGAAAAAGAAGCTCCAAATAAAAAATTATGCTGAGATTTAGTGGGACGCTTCTATATACATGTAAAATAAAATTTACAGAAAACTTATGAATATTATAATGTATAGAACCTTAAAATTTCGTAGGTAAAAAAGTTTTCCTTAACAACTTTTTGTTTCATTAAACTGAGACGAATATTTTGTCAAGAAAGTTTCAGATCTTAGCTTTAACACAAAAAAGATATTCACAAGATAATTTTTTAAACACTTAAACAAAAAAATAATTACACTGATTTTAGTAATATATATTTCTAATTGGTAAAGATACCGTGATCCCCACACAACTAGTTTAGAAACAATTACAATATCTCAAATTGTAACATTTAAGATTTTCAGGAAATATAGATAATCATTTTCTAACACACAAGTTTTTTTACAGGTATATTCGACCAAATCCTCCATTAATACTTACATGGTTTGTAAACTTCTTAATTATATGTTAATATACTTACCCAGTTGATCTAAATAGAACATCTCCAAGTACATGGTTTGAAAATTTTATAAAGTACTAATATATTTACTATAAATATACTTTTCTACGTAGAAATTAAATAATTCATGCATAATGCATTCACAATTCCTGCTAAATAAAGTGTGCTCTCAAATGCACACTTTAATGAGAAAGAATATAAACTCACATTTAAATAAAAAAAAACATCCCAGGAAACAAAAATACAAATATAGAGAAACTTTATTTACATATATACATATACTTGTGTTTAAATAACTTGGCACAATTTTATAAAAAAAAATTTATTTTGAAATGAAAATCTTCAAAACCCTTGAGATAGTCAAGCTTTTTTTATTTTCACCTGAAATATAAAATAAAATTCATAAATGTTATGCATTTCAGTGTCAAAGTTGATTTTAATTTTCATGTAGTTAAACTTTTGAAGTTCTCACTAATAGGATTTACATAAATGGATATTGTTTGGCTCAATTTTTACTGCAATATTTAAAAAATCAAGACATTAGGATTTTAAACTTCGAAATAGCAGCCAGCAAGAAATTGCCTTTTATCATTACCTTTCCATAACAAAATTTTAACTGCAGTTGCAGTACACAGAACTGATTATCCATGTTGCAGGAAAATTACTGCTATATTAAAAGACTAGTACCCTCCACAGATAAATCTTAATGTTGGTATTATTACTATCATTATTTTAAGGATGAATCTCATACAGGCACTACTAATACATTTATTTCAAAATATACATTGTCTGAACTTTAGAATTCTTGATATTAAAGGTAAACTTATTTTAATACAGGAATTAGAATTAGAAAAAGATGCAAAATACAAATACTTCAGCATTTGTTTCAAATGCAACAAAAAATAATTTTTAAATAAAAGATCCTCATTGTTACTATTTCAAGATCTTCTTGTGTTAACAGTTATTGGAATCTCAAGCAGGACTAATGGAGCTCCTTTGATTTTAATATTTGAAAATAGAGAGCAATACTTAAAAAAAATGCAGTTGTGATGGAGAAATTTGCTTAACTGATTCTAGACTAAGTGCCTAACTTAATAGGAAAAATTGATTTAATATATCTTAAAAACTAATTGATATTTAGAAACATTTTATACACGTTCACATCTATCCAATACTTATTTTAAAGATAAAGTATTTAAAAATTGTTTTAAAAAGGATGCTTAAGTGCTTAAGGCATTTACGCATATAAACTTGCTTGAGAAATGTAAAAAGTTAAGTTTTTAACAAATATTCAATTATGTCTAAAATAAAAATGATATAAATGTTAATCTTAACCTGTATTCACATTTTTTTCAAACATAAAAAGGGACTTTGTTTAACACATTAATATTCCCAATAGTCAGAAATCCTAATAAACTTACATGGCAAGATTTGTATTTTTTGATTCTTTTGACCGTAGGAAAAGTATGGACCGTATCCAATGCAGGACCATATCTTTTCAGACCATTAATGAACTCTTCTATATTTCTGATTACCTTCTTTAAAATACTGCCAAATTAAAAAAAATACAAATAGTATGCCATAGATATCTCCAGATTAAAATAAATGAACTTTTAACCTGTTTAATAGACATTCATACTAATTGCAATGAATGAACGTTTTTTTTAAAGTATTCTACCAGTATATATTTCAACTGAAACAAGATGAAATGAATTAACAGAGAACCTCTCATTTTGTACCAAAAATAAAATTACTATTGCATGCCTCAAAAGTAACCTCTAAAGTTTTATTTTTAACATTTTCAGATCAAATACAGTAAAGTTACCCTAATTACTTTTGATTTAGTTATGAAAATGTTAATTATAAATTCTACTTAGGTATAAAATAAAACATTTTCATTCTACTCAAAATTTTATTTGCTGAATACAAAAGTTGCATATTTTTTTCATATATTACATACTGCTAAATCTTCCATTCCATACTTCATATATATATTTATATATATATACTGGATTTTCGATCTATTGTTTTTCAAGGGACCGATTGAAATGAATGATAAATGCGGGAAAACTATAGATGCGGAAACATAACAAAGCAATATGATCGTTGGGACTGGATAAAATGAACAACGCATACGGAAAAACGATGGATCCGAAAACGATCGATTGAGATTCCACTGTATGTATATATATATTATATATATATATATATATATATATATCTATATATATATATAATATATATATATATATATATATATATATATATAATATAATATATATATATATATATATATATATATATATATATGTTTACAAAAGTATAACTCGAAATCAAACTAATGAACAATGAGTATTGCATATTAAAACTGGTGAATAAAAATACCAGCTTAATAAACAGGTGAATTGCACCGTCACCTTCTTTAACAATTGTTTAAGGTCAATAATAAAGAAATGTCCATAACTATTTAAATTAATAACAAACAGAAAAATTATCTAAGCTCTATATGCATAAAAAATCATAAAACAATATGCGAAATGAATATGTAAAATTTTACAACATAAATCTATGTTTCATCTAATAAAATAAATATACTTCTGTATCAAGGATAACAATTCTGTATAACTTTTGGCACAATTTTCATTCATTGATTAAATATGATAAATCCAATATGATTATTTAAATAATAGAGGAGTGAAGATGCTTTTGTCTCGATATTTAACCTCCTATTCAGTTAATGAAAGAAATATAAGAATTCAAAAAATAAATGTAAAACATGACTACATGTATGTAAGAAGAGAACAAATTTTAACAAGATGTGAGAATCGAAATGAACATCTAGGATGTACAGTTATTTTAAAATGCCAAAGATAATTACGAAAGTAAAACACTTGTAACACTAGATAAACCATTGAACTGGTTGATAGATAAAACATACTAATTATATAATATATATTTACATACATAGTAAGCGTGAAAACCAGTATTTATTTCTACTGTCACAAATAACAATTAAATTGAAAGAAAATATACCAGAGAAGTTTAGACTCATTGACATAGATGAAGTTAAATTAGTAAAAGTTTTAAATAGCAAAACAGTGCTCACCTTAGAAACTAAGTAAAGACATGAGATGGCCAGTTGAAGCGAAGCGTACATCGGCATCTTGGTAAGGCTTTGTCCTGATATTTTGAACGTTGTATTCACATTTGTCCTGATATTGTATTCACATACTCAAATATGCTGGCACACTACGAGCTGTGTGTGCTCGTACAATAAACACCCCTGAGTGTACCATACATATGTGAATCTATTGATATCCCATGTATCTTCCTGATAATTTTATTCATTTCTTAAAAATGTAGGAACCTAAACAGAGCGAATGTCATGTGCTAGTCAACGGAAACTGCTTGGGGGGGGGGGGAGACAGAGAAATACCGCACGGGAAATGACCATTTCCTGTATCGATTAAAAGCGAGAATATGTGAAATACTTCTGTTCAAGTTCAGGAGATTTAGGAAGTAAAATGGGAAAATACAATCCATACGCTGAGCCCCCACTGTAAAAAATGTTTTTCCCACGGATTCAGGAGGTTTAATGATTCTTTTAGCACAGACTCTAGCAATAGAATAAAAACTTAAGAAATAATCACGATTTTCTAACTATTT
Source organism: Dolomedes plantarius (assembly GCA_907164885.2). Classification (NCBI taxonomy): domain Eukaryota; kingdom Metazoa; phylum Arthropoda; class Arachnida; order Araneae; family Dolomedidae; genus Dolomedes; species Dolomedes plantarius. The sequence goes on along the minus strand of OU015494.1, from coordinate 123,470,753 downwards.
CTTACAAGCTGATAAACTAATTATTATCAGAGTTGTAAACTGCAGGTTTAAAAAAAAACAGAGAAATACAATTTAAACTGTTATTAACCACAGACGTCGAATTTTTCTGGGGATGACACTAACTAGATTTTAGCCTGAAAATAATAATAATAAAAAGAAAGTGTCACAAATTTAAAAAAAAGAACCTATTGAGGAATAATTTTTTTCTTTTTAAACCTACATTTCTTTACCATTATCAGTTTCAATATCGCAAAGTCTGCAGTGTAAAAATATTGGGTTATATTTATATAGTATATGTATATATGTGCGTGTGTGTTTGTTTGTTTAAATAACTTCGATAGCTGTGCAATGGAGATTTATTCTATACAAATGAATTTTGCAGGATTTTTAATATGCAGTGCCCCATAATAAGTATGACTTCATTTAACTATTATTATCAATAGTATTTATTTCGATGCAGGCGAATCGTAAGTAAGCTATTAGGCAAACCATTCGAAAATTAAGAAGCAAAATATGAAAACGCAAACCTGCGAATCCAAGTCTTTTATCGTTGGACCTGTAAGTGTCTGCACACAGATCGAGACGTAAAACATTAATAACATACACACACGAACATTAGCATCTTTAGTTTTAAAAAAATTCTAATTTTTATACAAAAATTTTTTTGGAACTTGTAATTGCTCTGTGCTTTTACATCATTTTTAAAAAATTTGCAGAATTTTTTAAAAACTTGGATTTAAATATTACTCTACTATTAAAGGAAAAAAATCCTACACAAAGGTAACATTTTCTATCTTGGGAACAAAAATTATAAAAAAAATTGATTTGAAATACGATACAAGAATTTTTTTTATTCTCGTTAAAAATTTTAGACATTGTATAACATAAATTAACTTCTTTTCCTATAAAAAAATAATGGATAAAATTTTAAGTACAGCTAAAAAATTTCATTCCGAATGAAATCCATTTCAACCTTTCAAGTTACATAATATTTACGTTTTAATACTTGAAGTTGGTTCTCCAATTCAGTAATCTCACTATAAAAATCTCACGACATGTGAGTTATTCAACACACATGTTTCTATAACTCAGTTAACGATAACTCAGTTCTATTTTAACTCACTTACTTCCGCGTTCAAAAACACATGTAGTGGTTTGTTTAACTCACCTCTTACAATAACCTACGCGAAGTACGTTGCAGAACCCACTTATTCCGGCGACTGACCGACTTTGTTTTCTCTGTGTTCAAATTAATTCTAAATTCATAGGTTGAGATGTATAATTGTCTGTTAAAATGGGAACTTTTCTAAATACTAACTCGTAGTTTTTTTTAAAGTTTACCTGTATTATTTAACATAAATGAATTTATACATTCTGAAAAAATCTTTTAATTATATTTCTACTTTACATTTTCCTTGTTGAATAGTTAAATCTTCTGCATAATTGATACATCATTATCGATCTTAAATACCATTTATTTTAGAAAAAAAATAAACTAATACAACAAACAATGAAAGCTCGATTAACAATTTAGTATTTTTTGAAATTTTTATTTACTTTTTCTCTAATCTGAAAGTAAATTAGCATTACTGAAACTTTCTGAGTAGGGTTATTCTTATTTCTTCGTCTGTAGTACGCATTGGATGACGTAAAGAAGTAATAAATCAAATTTAGAAATTAATATTTAAACAAAATTGTAAATAAGATTTTTCAAATATAAAGTTTGTGCGGCCACCTGCCGGGCATGAAAAACGATTAAACGAATCAAAGCTCCCCGAAAATCAAGGCCAGTATGCTTTCAATTGAACTACCTCAGTGATACATTCTTTTCATTCTCAACAAATATACATTCTTTTATTTTGTCACAAAATTTTCCTTTTCTTTTTGAAACCGATGACATTTTATATTGGCCTGGATATTTCTTTTTCATTTAGTATGACTGTACTTTTTCTACGGTGATTTGTTGTCATATGTTTGGCAAACGACCCATAGTCGTTCTTTCCAACGGCTGAACACCAGTGAAAGACCATCTTACAGGATTGTCGATGAAACCTAAAGCTTTATTTTGAATCTAGTGTCCTAACCATTAGACCATCCGGGTGATCAGAGGGATTCTCAGATTGTCAGTATTTTCCCTGAAGTTCCTTTGCTGCCAATACAAACGTTGGCTTTTTACAACAACGACAGGGTATTAGAGTCACATATTTATTTCTATTACAATTTTCCGCCTATGTTGATTATCTTCCCGATTAATAAATGTTGCCCAGTTCGTATTTGTTCCCCAAGGTTCTCTTTAATCCTCAAGCAACATTGCAATTACCGTATGTCGAGAGTAGACATCAGTTTGAATTTTCAGACATCGAAACCAACTCCCAGACCTCTGTACCATCTTTGGGACGTAAGAAATTCTCATTACCATTCCACACCAATTAATATGTACTTTTTAACTAATACTATAACAGTGTGTTTCTTGCGAAAAGTTCTGTTTTAAACCTTATGGAGGCGAACTTTTGATAATTATTAGCAGTATCACTAATGAGAAGTTTATTTATTTGCCATTACATTATACTTATATATGCTTTAAGTAATTTACTGTAATTAACAGGAATATAGGATCAGTTGAGATTTCTAAAGCAAATTTAGCTCTCTTCCTTAAGAGCAATGAAATATCATGCATCACAGTAAGACAAAATAACCTTTCGTCTGAATTATCTTTGATCTTCTTTTTCCAGTTGTTTTTTTTTTTGCTGTGATCATAGGAAAGAAAACCAAATTAGCTTTAAAAATTCAAATTCATCCTATTTTTCTGTTAATTATAGGGAATAATTTAAGGGTTAGTGTTTGGTTATTCCCTTACTTGTATTTACTAGTTTGGTGTAAAATTTCTCATGAAAGAGCAATTATTCATTCAATTATAAATGAAGAATTTCCAAGACAGAGAATGCGTAGCAAATATTCAGATATAACAATACGTATACAACATGTATATCTAGAATAAACTGCCTGATAAAACCTTTCGTACAACAATGTTTTCTTCAAATAATATTACAAATGCATTACAAAAATCATTTGCATTTCACATTGAAATAAAAAAAAATGGGATTTATCTTTGTCTGTCGCACGGCGGTACAGAGTTAATGGGAAGAAATCAATGTTGAGTGATACACAAATCTTAAGGGATAGCTTTGATCTTAGACTCCAAATAAATTATTTAAATTTCAAAGTAAAAAAAAAATTAAATGAAAAAAGGGGAATATCTTTTGAATGAAATTTGTTTCTTTAATCGATTTAATGATACTTATATTTATTTAAATTCCCTTTTCCATTATATTTACATTAAGATTTTTATTTAATTTTTATTGTGAATGGCATTCTGCTTACAAATTTGGGAGTCATTAAAGAAAAAAAAATGCGATAATATATCATATTCTTAAGAACTATTTGGCACGAGAAGCACAGTTTTAATACATAACATGCTAAATTTCTTGTTTTTCTTAAAGTTGATTCAAAGGTGGAAAGAATTCAGTTATTAGTAGGTGTGATAAAGAGCTTTCGATTTTAAAGAAAAATTAAATTTTTTAGAGAGATAAAGTGATCGAAGGCTGTTTTCATCACATTTTGGTTAAAAAGTTAGGAAGCCGCCTTTGATTAAAGGACGGGACAGTCGTCTTTGAGCAGATAAGGAGATGGCACCAGAGTTTGACGTTAAAGTAAAATACAATATGTAAACAAATTTATTGGGTCTCTTTGGGAGGTAGACCGCAAAACACGTGGACTGGACTTTGGGTGGTCTGTTTTGTGACGCAAGGAAGGCGTGCATGAGTTATGGGATTATCCAATCAAAGAAATGAAAATTGATGCTAAGTGGTGGATTTTTGAAAGCTTTCCTGAATGGTTTAGGAGTCATGAGAAGGCGTGGAGTTTGTTGTGAAAAAATAAAATAAATAGAAGACTTAGAGTTTTTTTTCGAGGATTCACTTTTTCATGCAGACCCGGGTTCCCTTTTCCCGGTGCTTAGCATCGCAGGTGATGAAGTGTGGTGATCTTAACTATCGAGAAAAATTTGATCTTGCCTGGGGAGTTTCCCAAAGAAAGATGTCGTTTAGAGGAGCAAAAATTCGGTTGATGCATGCCGAGATGAGAGCCTCCTGATCTGAGACTAAAATTTGTTTTTGCTGATGACGAAAATGGTTGCCGCCTTCACCGATAAATAATTTGAGAATAGAGGTGGAGAGAATGGCGATTTACCGTTGGTGTTCCGATTGAGTCGTCTGGAGATGAAAGGAGCGGAAGAAGCAGACGATAGATGCCTACAACCGTATAAAGATTTTGAGTGCATGCTACCCGAGAAAGAAAGGAGATCCCAAACCCGATGATGAGATCATCACCCGTGTTCCAGTGCGTTAGCATCCAATCGAGTGAGTGTCAAATCATTTTTGTCTTGTTCAGACCCAACCTCGAAAATTTAAATGATTTAGTGCGGGATCAAAGTTTGTTTTTTAAAATATAGATTTTGAGAGAGAGTAGTTCTTTGCCTTAGGTAAAATAAATAAATTTATGCTCCCTGAAACCAAAAGGTGTAGGTTTAATTAAATACATGTCATTAGATATTAATTGAGGAGAAATGCTAAAAGATTAGTAAAATGTGTAAACTGTGTGCTAAGATTTGGTGATTCGGTTTTTGAGTTAAATTGTAAATAGATAATGTTGTAATAAATTAATCTTATTTTGTTACTTTGGAGTCAGTCATCTCTGTTTTGTAGTTGATCTAAAAGAAGGTTTAGAAGCAAAGTTTGTTTGACCTGTTCGTTTGCCAAATTGTCTTGAGCTTTGGGTTGTATTCAACCAAATAAATCTTAAAAACACAACGCACCCAAATTTCTATATACCTATACTTACCCAATACCTATTACTTATAAATAATTTCTACTAACCCAAATAATTTACGAATCACGCCCAAAAATAAATAATTAAGACAGGCATCATGACAGTAGGTAGTATTTTTGATGAGCCAAAATGGAAATACGACTTCCATGTACGGCGCGGAAAGCAAAAATTAAACGTATAAAAGATGCGATATTTAAAATCTTCCACTGCACGCTAACTTTAAAATTAATTGGAAGATTTCAGTCTTTCATTGGATAAAATTATCTTTAAAAGTCTTTGCAATACTTTATGTATGATTTTCTAACACTGAAAGGTACCGTATTTTCAATGAAATAAATTTCGAAATTATTATATATTGTAATCGTAGTTACTTATTTTTGCATTAACAGTACACTTATAATGTCCAGTATTAATACTTTCAATTCAAATATGTAATAAAATGCGTTGATCTGTTTTGCACTGCTTGTGACTTGACATATTTTAATAATAGCATTGCAATCACAAGAAACCATATGAAATGCACAATAGTATTTCAGAATGTAGGTTATTTTCTGGATATTGCATACTATTGTAAAAGGAAAAAATATATTAATCATTATTTTACCGTAGTATCTCTCATATATAGAATACCTAAGTATCCAAAAAGTTATAACTTTTTATATACTTTAATACAAATATAGATTTTAGACTAAGAAAGTTTTTCAAAAATTTAAAGCATTGCTTCTTAAATACGTATGTTGCATCTTATTTTTTAAATGGAGTAATATTCTTACTCATTAATTTTAGTAATAAAATACTGAATTTCAATTGATACAGGTAAAGAGCATTTTTATGTATACTTTTATTTTAGTTGATAGACCAAAGTCGATGCCAATCTAATAATGTTTTATTACAAATTGAAAATTGCTTATATATCACCAAAGATTTTTAAGGTAAAAAGATCATAGTATATTCTAAAATGAATGTTATTTTTTTATCTCGATTGACAACCAATAATGTAGCAATAAGATCTGAAAATATAGAGAAAGATAAATATTTTGCTAAGGAAACACGACAGATAAATTAGGTTCATAAATAAATTCATAAATAACATTGAGTTGGAACCGAGGCATTAATCTTTCAGCACGAACATGATTCGGAAAATTATTGCAGCTCAGATTGAAACGGTAACGGAAAAAATACATCACAGTTAGGTCATCAGTCATATTATATCAGTTCAATAAAAATATTATTAAGGTAGAGCAGAGTAAAAATTATTCACGGTTTAGAGTTTCAAGGAGGAAAAGGCGCTTTTCTTAAGTATTTCTTCTATTTACAAGGTACTTATCTGTGTTTAGCATGTGAAATAAATTGAATATAAAGAATTTGTTACTTGATTATTCGTTTGTGAATCCAGTAAGTAAATAAGTAAAAATAGATACACATTACTGAGAAGTATGCTAAATTTTGAAGTAGTGAAGCAAATAACGGATGAAATTAAAACTGATGTAAAAATGTTTTGATTTTAAATCCTTCATTATATTTTTCTCATCCTATTGTTCTAGACTATATTAAAAACTATTCAATTAATTGGTTCATTGATACTGATTTGGTAAACTATATGTAATGGGATATATGCCAAATTACTGCATACATCTCGTGATAGGATAGTGGGAAAAAACTAAGTTCTTTGACTCATTTTTTTTTGTTTCCAACTGAATGACGAAAGCGCTAAAAAGTTGTAGTGTTTTCCTTTGATGTCGTCCGGAATCGGTTTTAAACTGTAGGTCCCGGTCTCATTAAATTTCGAGTAATTAATAGATAAAAGTAGCGCTTTCAACAAAAAATCTGTCAAGATAAAACCGTACGAGAATTTATTCAAAAGTGCAATATTTTAACATTAAAAAAATCTTGATAGCTAATCAAATTTGGTGTGTTTCACTAACTAGTCAATGTGAGTATGAATTTAAGATATAACTGGTGGAAAATAAATTGTCCCTTCTTTTTGGTAAATGAATTCTATAATTATATGAGAGAAAAATAAGCAGAATATAACTACTACATAATTATTTAGTTACCCGGAATCAACATTTCGAGCGACAAACTTCATCTTTCAGAGAATACTTGCATATAAATTTACTTAAAATCATGCTTTTCTTTTAATTTTAAAAGCTTTCTTTGTTAATTTTCTTTAACAAGAGTTGTTCCAGACATTTGTCTTCCACCCCTCCCCTTATGTGTAACATCCTGACAAATATGTGTTATTAGACTGGTTATATGGCACGTTGCAATATTTCCTTGAAATCCTCATTCATTGGCCATTTCAAACTAACAGAGCACTCCCCTTTCAAAACAAGGTATTACTGACCTATCCAAAAATTCCCACGAATTTTTTAAATTTTAAATTTTTAACTCTATATACAAAATGAAAATAATGTTATTTTTTGTACAATTGAAGACCCTTAGAGTTGAAAATCAGAATTTCTTTGCAAAATAATGCCTGTTTTTCCAAGAAAAAAAAATTCAAAATGATAGCATTTATCAAAATTCTCCATGTGAATTCCAAGTCATTTGAAAACCTTAATTATTTTAATATGAGTCAACTGTATATGTATAAACATAATTATGCATTGATTTTTGTTTCGTATGAATCTAATATTTTTTTACATCTGCCTATTATTTTTTTATGTTTTTGATTTATTTCATAGTTTTTAAATTTGAAAAATTTGTGGTTTCAAAGCATTATGCACAATTTTGAGGCAAATACTTCAATAAACAATCTTGAAAAAATTGGAAGAAATCAAGAGAAAATAAATGCGCATGGAGCAATTTGAAAACTTCTATCATTTTTCAAGAACTTTTGAAAAATAGGTCTTATTTTTACAAAATACTTATTTTTCAATTCTAAATGTCCTTAATGTACTAGAAAAGAATATTAAGTATTCTTATTTGTATGTAGAGTAAAATAAGGAAAATTTAAAAATAGAGGCTGAAGGTACCTTGTCCTTAAAATATCTCTTCCCAGTCTTACAAGTCGGTCTTCTAGAGAATTACTTTTTATCACTTGCCCATCCAATGATCTTTCTCTCGAGTTCAAGTCTATATTTTCTCCTTAGGTCTGAAAATATGATCCATGCAATAAACTTTTATTTTATGAGTCATTAAGCAAATCCTTGTCTATAAGAACGTTTTAACTTCCCTTTAAATGGTTTTGATTCGTCTGGCTTCAGATATTCTTCTCATAGAGCTGTAAAAACTAATAGATAAATCTGTCGACTTTTCATCTTTAATTTTTTAGTATTTATTGCTAACGTAACATGCTGTCATCTGTTGGACTTTTTAGTACCATAATGATTTTTCTAATATAACAAGACCCGTGTGTTTAGTACTGATGGAATTATATGTTGTATGGCTTAGGGAGTCTTCACGTCTAGATGAATTGTGTCAATCACGGAATGTTCTTTTACTATCTTTAAAGGGGGGGGGTGTGTGAGAGAGAGAGTGAGAAAAAGTGAAAGAGAACACACCAATTAACATGACTAATTTTTTATATGAAATACGCTGTGCGAGAAAGAAAGAAATATCCTTTATTTTTACAGTTAAATCTTAGAATTATTTATATAACTTTAGGGCATCAATTATTTTTAAAAATATTAAAGATGCCCTTTAGATTTGTGTACAAAAAGCTAACGAGTTTTGGCTTCATTAAAATATGTTTAGAAATCTGTTATGGTCTTTTTTAAAAAAATGTTATTTCTTACTATTAAATCAGAGTATGAACGAAATCACATTTCTAATTTTTTAATCTTTTCTAATCTACTTCAACATTATTTCTTCTTAACACTGGAGTCCCTAAATGCTTTAAAAGAGGTATCAAAACAAATGGAAAGTGCTTAAGTGGTCGTTAGGGGGTGATGATTTTTTTATAAGGGAAGAAGATGTATCCAACTACAAATAAGTAAATGGATCTCAAATGGAGCAAAAAAACAGGAAAAGAAAATCCTTGATTTTATAATACTGTTGATAAAGTAATTGAGCTCATAATGCTATAAATAAAAGATCCTACTTTTTTGAAAAAAAATTATTTATTTTACAACGAATTAAGAATTGCAGGAAAAAAACTTGAGTTTTAATAAGATCTTTTTTATTTTTAAACTCCTTTGTCTTTTGATATTAACTTTAAAAAATATATGAACGATTATACTTTTTATGTAAATATTCGGACTATTTAAACTACTCATTTAAAATTTTTCGACAAAATTCTAAGAAATAACCTGTTTAATTTTTTTATGAGTTAAGTAACAAAATGTTTTTTTGAAATATCGTGAAAGAGAGCAGTTCTTCTGAACATTAAACTAATATAAGTAACGGATCAAATAGTTTTAAAAGAATACAAGCTATGTCTTACAGAGTGCTTACAGTTCTGGACTCCGCTTAAATGCTTGTTTCATACAGGATGCGCAGAGTGGAATCCCAGAGGTCACTGGTAAAGAAGTGGTAGGATGCGGCAGCGTGGGAAGTGACAACAGTTCGGGTGGATTTTATAGTTGTCAGTAGACACCCTGAGTTGGCCCGGTGGCATATTACCATTCCTTACATGAATTCACGCCATTACATCGTTTAGCGGCTGCTGATTGGTCAATTGAGTTTTGCATCGGCAATTGCCATAATATTTGATCCTAAGCGCATTTTAAATTAGATAAATGCTAAAATATATTTCTTAGTTGCTTTCATTTCGATAATTGCATAAATTTGATCCTAAGCGTATTTTAAATGAGATAAAATCTATTTCTTAGTTGCTTTCATCTTTATATGTTTTTTACGCCATATTTTACAAGGAACGAGAATTTTTTTAAGTGGCGCCACCTATTAATGTAAAAGTAATTTAAAGTGACAAGCTATTTGTAAAAGAAATTTTCGCCATAAATGCCTTCATATTTCTTTTTTGTGCATGGAAAATTTTAAGAAATTACCAATTTCCGTAGTAATTTCACTCTAAAATTTTAGGAGTAGAATAAAATAGAGTAAATATTACTCAAAATTGAATTTTTTTCTTAAATTTAAATGTTGAATTAAAAAGAAGGAAAGATATTTTCTTTTTTTTAATTTAAATGTTGAATAAAAAAAATGAAAGCATTATTTATTTTAAATTTAAATGTTGAATTTAAAAAAAATTTGTTGCAAAGATGCAAATTATGTATTTTTTGCTGTTTTGCACACTTTAATTTTTTAACCTTACTTTTAAAAAATAAAAATTATAAATACTCTTCTAAAAATTACCAAAAATAGTGATGGAAGTTTAGATTCTTGAAAAACAGACATGCTTTCATGAGCATCAGCGCACCAAATACACAAATACCGATGTAAACACAATTGACCAATCAGCAGCCGCCAAATGATGTAATGGCGTGAATTCATGTAAGGAATGGTAATATGCGGCCCGGTGAACACTGCGGTTTCGCTATCGAGGCGTACTTTATAAACAATGATTCTGCAATCGCGACTCAGAGGGCATTTATTACGCGCTTCGGGATCTATGCAAATTATGTCGTTCTTTATCAAAAAGAATCCTGCGATGGGTTTCTAACGGGAGAAAAAGTTGGTCTGTATTACCAAGGAAACCAAGCTGTAGTTCTCGGAATATTGGAACACCTGAAAATGTATAAGGAGACGGTTTGTCTGATATTTGTGAGGAAGTTACCGCCAATCTCCCAGAGTTGACCAACGGAGTAATTGGAAAACTTAAGAGGACGGTTTCGGCAGTGAACGGGCATAACTGCCTCCACCTCAGTGATGTTATTTTCAAAACTTAGTGAATAAAAACTAGATTGTTTCTGCTTTTCTAAAATATAAAACTTTTTTGTATCAATTGTTTCGTTCGTTTTTGTTACCCTTTGAAATGTGGGAGTCCCTTCTGCCACACCTTGTACAATTTGTATGGTATAATTCATATTACACTTCTAATGTACTAAAATTAACTCAAATAAGAAAAATACAAATAAGGAAGCAATCCATACACATTTATCAAAATTATTCTGAAATGATATGACGTACTATTACTGTAGTTTTACAATAAATTTCTGGTTTTAAGGTGTTATAGGGTTCCATTTTTGTGTAGTTGCTTCTAATATTATGAGTGCAACTTTTTTTATTTTTTAATATAACAACCATTAAATTTCCATAAAATATTCTGAAATAAAGATGAGAAAAAAAAAATTCTAAAAGAAAGTAAAATTCAAAATTTCTTAATATTATCTTTTTAAATTAGGAAGTATTTTGCCCAGGTTTCTAAAAACATGAGGACATTTTTTTGTATTTTCAATGCGAATAAAACAAACGTAAGCGGTTTAGAAATGAAAGAAAAAATCCGAATTACACCAACATATTCATTGCGAACAAACTGTCAAGAAATCAATAAATACCATATACCAGTATTTCTCCAATATATAGTCCCCGAAAGCATAAGAATTTTTTCAGAGAAATATATTTTTTTCATTGCGGCTATCCAGTTCAAGATGCTTGAACTATTGCACAGCTGTGCTTTACAAAGTATCTTCATCCTTGGATAAATTTATTCATAGAAAGGTTTTGATTTAATTGATGAAACAGAGGAAAATCTTATAAAGACTAAATCAGGGACATTCAGTATGTAATGCAAAACTTCTGATTTCTATGCTAAGCACTGACTTGTGAGTTCGTGCTTCATCAAGCAGAAGTCAATCCAACACTTTTGTTATTGTATGATTTCGTTTCTCTACTGGAACACTTTAATTCCACTTAAAACAACTGAGCTTTAGACATTCACTAATCTTCTATGAATCCCCCTTTGGTTTAGGGCTTTTACTAGTTAAAATGTGATTCCGGCGAGAATTTCAAACTTGGGATGTTCACAATCTAGCTGAGTAATTTGTCCTTCTGTCAAAGATTTGTTGATAGATTACAACAGCATTTTCACGCTGTGTACTACTCACTCTTATTCATACATTCGTACCCGTATTGGGCAGATTGCTGTCGTAGATCGTATAATTAACACATCTATCCTCCATGTTGACCAGCATCATGAAATCTAGTATTTTTTTACATGAATATTTTTAAATATTACTGTCAAGTAATGGTTAAAAGTTGCTAGTACTTTCGGTGGAAATGGAATTTTAAACGCAAAACATTTTACATCTCTTGGTAAAAAATAGTTGCTCTTTCAAACTTTATTAAGACATACCCTTTTATTATTACGACTCATTATTGCTTCAGGCCAAAGTCTTTTTCTTTTTATTTTCTTTTGATATCATTTTTGCTGTGATGTTAAAGAATAGTCTTAATATTTAAAGTGAACAGTTTAGACGGATAAAAAGTTGCTAAAGCTAGATAAAAATTTAATAATAATATTTTTCGTTTGTAATTTTTCTTAATTATACTTTAAAACCCTATTAATTAAAATTTTCTTTCTTCTAGAGTTTATAAGTAGCCATTAGGTTATGATCATCTTGGCATTTCACACGTATGTTTATTGATGGAAATATTACAAGAATTCTACAACATACTTCAAATGTTTCACAAAACATTGTCTGTGATTGAATGTCAAATAATCCCCTTTGAGATTGAGCTGAAATATAAAGAATATTATTTATCTTTATAGCTGATATCTCCATAATTTATCTCTAGCTATAGCTGATTACGGCAAACCATATATGACATCCATATAAGAAAAAGTAAATCCCATATCACGAATATTTTACGTGCAGTACAATAGCAAGATTCCGTTTATTTAAAAAATCCTCAACTTATGATAAAGTCTATATCCGTATATGATTGTCTGTATCTATGTGAGTGGTGTATAAGTAGATTTTAACCAGATACAGTTCGTAAGACATTTGACTACAATTAAAGCCGAAAGAAATTACTGCAAATTACTCTCCCTCTTAAATAAATCATAAAAGGAATGAATCCCATTGCTCTTTAAATTGTGATAAATGATTCTTTAGAAAGATTTATTTAATAGCCTATTAATTTCAACCGTAACTCATTTATGCATAACTTATCAAGAAAAATGTTATTAAATAGTAATCAGAGAATCATTTTACGTTTATAAGGAGAGCAATTACAGTGAAACGTTATTTATATAGATGTTGCTAATGATTATTTTTAAATAATTTAATTTTATGCTATAAATGTTTTAACTATTATATTTACAACCCTGTATTTAGAATAAATTGATACTTTTAATCACATTATATTTATTGGAGGCAAAATTATATTTCGACTTAATATGGTTATCTTTAAAATACATGTGTAATGCAATTATCCTTTACATTTATTTGCAAGGATTATTTCCGCACCATTTATAAATTGTTAATTCCATAGGTTTGTAAAGATTCGCCTAAAATAATGAGACTTTAAAATTGTTTAATCATTATTTGAAATAAATACCTTATAGTAACGTTTTTTCTTTTGAAATAGTTGTGCTAATAAAGGATTAGCTCCACCAAATAAGATTGAATACAGAGAGAAAATACAGCAGTTTTGAGGTATGTTAAAGATATGAATCAAATCATTTTATGATTCCTTAATTTCCCATAAATCATATAGGTTCATTCTTGCAGAAGTTAACAGCTCGTAAATCACAAAACAGTTTGTTTGTTAACTTCTAGACTGAAAGAGATGGCCGTAATTATAAAACCTAAAAAAATCTTACTAGACAAGGAAATGATATTTTTCCTGGAAGGATGCTAATACCTATAGCATATCTTGAATCTAAGGTGTTTATAAAATATTTTAAAGGGATTTATTTAATACATTAAGAACTAGTTTTAATTTAAAATCGAACAACAAAAAGGTAGTTGTTTAGCTTTTGATTTAAAGATATTTTTCCGTACATGCATATTATGTTTACTAATTAACTTAAATCCACTGCAGTCTCCAACATGTAAACGGAAATGTTTTAAATGTTCTGTGTATATTAGGTCTTCCTTAATGTTTTGTCGCTGTTTTAAACTATTCCTTCTCCAATTTATGGATCATTGAACTATTTTTCTGAGATTTCAACTCTGTCAAATACGGAGATTATGTTACTCTACCAGTAGACTTCGGACAAGCAAATGTGTCATAATGTAAAATTTTCGTTATTTAAAAAAAAAAGAATTTTTGTGACGCATAGTAGAATAATGAATCAAAAGCGTATTTATGAAATTGAAAATTAAAGCATAAGTTCTAATTAACATGTTTCTTATACGCTGGTGTTCAAAATTAAGTGAATTGTACATTTCCTCGAATTTCTAGAATACTAAAGGACAGATTTTTTGAAATTTGGTATGGCTACACAGTTACATAGGAGGAAAAAAATATACCATACAAAAGTCATGGTACTCCCTCATGATCGTCAATTAGGCTCATCAATGCAGGAATGTCAGAAACCCATGTTTCAAGATCAAACATAAAATGATTCTAATGTGGGGTACGGTCCCCTCTCACAGTCATACAACCCTCACAGCGGGATGCCATACGGGAAACGAGGCAGGTCCTGAGTCCCTGAAGCAGTCCCGGCAGCAAAACAGTTTTCAGCTCCTTGAGCCTCACCAGTCAAACACATGGAAAGGTGTGTAGCCGTCCACCATGAAGTGTGTCCAAACCATGACACATGCGTTATCGTAGTGGTTCATTTCTCGGATGTTGGAGGAAAGGCATCAGATACCAGGTCCTCTTTAGATGAAGGTACGTCAAGAACGTTACCCCATTGAAGTCTGATCCAAGTCTGATGTTGTCTGTACCATTTTAAACCGCCGCACGCCTCTCTGTGTTTGACAGAGACCCCTGACAGGTCAAAGATATGATGATGACAACTTTCAGCCGTATGTTCGAATGTTCAGGTTTTGGCCCTCAGTTCATTTTTATGGACGGCAAGGATCGTCCACGTAGGGTACACCTGCTGGTCGAAAATTATCTTGAAAGTGAGGAAATTCGTCGGATGTACTGACCAACCAGATATCCAGACTTAATCCGTATATAACATGTCTGGAACGTTCTTTGGGTGGCAATCGCAGGTCCCATTCTCCCACCGAGAACCATCCTGGAGCCGAAAACTGTGTTGCTGCTGAAGTGGGAAAAACTGTATTCAGGGACTCATGAACTGCCTCCTTTCTGGTATGGCATCGCGATTTGAGAGCTGTATGACCGTGAGATGGGACCATATCCCACATTAGAGTCCTTTTATGTTTGATCTTACAGTGTGGTTTTTGGACATTCCATTCCTGAGGAGCCTAAGTGACTATCATGTGTGCGTACAATGACTGTTGTATAGTATAATTTTTTTCTCATATATAACTGTATCCATACCGTATTTCCTTACAATTGGTCCGTTAGTTTTCCATAAATTCGACAAAATGTGCAAATTCTCTTAATTTTCAACTGCCTCCTTTCCGGTATGGCATCGCGCTTTGAGAGCTGTATGACTGTGAAAGGGGACCATATCCCACATTAGAGTCATTTTATGTTTGATCTTGCAATGTGGGTTACGGATATTCCTTTCCTGAGGAGCCTAACTGACTATCAAGTGTTCGTATAATGGCTGTTGTATAGTATAATTTTTTCTCATATATAATCCATACCGTATTGAATCCATACCGTATTTCCTTAAAATCGGTCCATTTTTTTCCATAAATTCGACAAAATGTGCAAATTCTCTTAATTTTGAACTCCAGTGTATAAAACTTTTTTAATCCGTATTAGGTGCATGAATACATAATTTTTTTCATTTACCCGATGAAAAAATGTTAGTAGTACAAATTTGCAATTACATAAATCTAAAATGGCAATAGAAGGCATCAGAAGAAGAATTCTGATGGTTCGGGCATAAGAAACTTCTAAATAAATCTATTTAAATGGAAATTCTAAAAGAGATCATTCAGAGTCAGTTAAACAATAATTTTGACTATTAATTTAAAGATTAAAACTAGATGACACTGTCATTAAAAATTTATTTTCCAGCAAGATGCATAACAAATAATTGTTAACGATGAGATTTACTATAATATTCAATAAAACAAAATTAAATATTTAAAATGTTACGTTTGTTAAATATGTACAGTGAAACTTTTCTAACCGGCCTCCCCCTAAACGGCCAGATTTTGGTTCAGAACTGATTAAAGACTCCATAGAGACAATGTTATGGAAGAAACCTCTTTTCCAAGACCTACCCCTCAAAGCGGCTACTCTTTTTCGGAGCAATTTCTGGCCGCCATAGAGAAGTTTCACTATAATTATACGCGATGCTTGAATTAAAAATTTATAGTAAGATAAACAGCACTTGAATTTCATACAAGTATTTGATCTGAGTAACATTAAATTAAATTTATATTATATATGCATATTTATATTTTTTAAAAATTTGTGCTCTGCTTTATGTTTATATGTTATTTTAAGAATTATATCGTTCAATTATTATAGAGCAGTGGTTCTAAACTTGGAGAGGGGGGGGGGCAGATACAGAAAAAGAATTAGAAAAAATATGTGTCGAACGTATTTTTACTAACGTTAGTCACGTGTTTTAGGCCGGGGAAGGGCTAAGATCTGAAGATCATTCAAAGTGGGAACCTAGTCATAAAAAGGTTGAGAATCACTGATGTATATTACAGAAAATAACAACTGTATATTAATACATTCTATATTAATATAGAATACTAATCTATATTTATGCAATTTTTTTCACTATGTTTGCGTCATGAAGTAAAAAAGAATGTATCCCTTTTATTTAAAGATTCATATTCCCTTAAAATTAATGTATATACCGTAATTCAAAATTTCTTTTTCCTCTGTACTTAAAAATTTCTTTCTTCCTTTGAATTATTATCCTTCTTTCAGGTATGCAGGAGGAATTCTATTAAAAGTGTTACGAAAGTATATTTTACATAGCGATATTTATTTTAGCTATCCCTCTTTAAGGCTAAACTTCTTGAGAAGCATTGTATCTCAGATAAATTTTATGCCTTCTTAAGACTTTAATAAAGACGAATGCAGTAATTTAATGTAACTGTCTCACAAGAAGTCATTTTAAAGTGCTAGAAACTAAGTAATGATCCCATTTAAGGTAATTTTCGTAGCACCTCTTTACTTAATTTTTATGCATTGTTTTATAGGATTCTTTATTAAAGGGATAAACTAAGATATCTAGTCCTTTACAACTATTTTTTGTCATCAAGCATAGCAAATTTTTCTTAAATCTTCATTCATTCTATTTTAAAAGAAAAATCCGTATTTAAGTTTTCTATTTTTAGTTCCTTTTTGCGTTCTTAATAGCTATAAAATTTACTCTATTTCAGTGAAAAAGAAAAGACGAAGTTTCATTTAAGAAACAATAATTGTGATTAACGTGCGTTAGAAAATTTATAAATAAATTACCTTTAATCCTTTGAGATACCATTTTTCATCACTATGTCAGACTTTTTTTTATATATTTAATGTGTCATATTTTTTCACATCACGGAACGTAATTTTTAAATATTTTTTTGTTTTTGTTATTAGTGAGAATTTTTTCATGACATAATATATCAGAATTACATTATAATAATGTTTTAAATTTTGTCTACACTATAATTTCAAATCTTTATTGAGTCCTTTGTATAAAACGGAATTTATTGTAGTTTACACAGTACACGCACACACACATATATGTATGCGTGTGTGCGTGTATATATACATATATATATATATATATATATTATAATATATATATATATATATATATATATATATATAATATTTATATATATATATATAGTGTGTGTGTGTGTGTTAAGGATTTAGTGAGGAAAGAATGATTACTCTAAATTTAAAGGGGGCTTAGTAATTAACTTATTGTCGTGGCGTAATTCGCCACTATTCGCATATCTTGGTTTGAAATGCATCCAGAGAAATCGAGGAAATTCCCTTTGGATTTGAGTGACAGTTCGTGGTAAACGCCTCTGCCTCATCTTCGGTGCCTACGTAACGAAGCTCTTGTGGACATGCACGATTGCTTTAGATGGTAAAAAAAATAGCGTTTAAATCAGACGGAGGGAAATCCTTTATTTAGACAGTCACGCGTCGCGCGGAAACTTGAGGAGTTCTTGATTAAAATTAACAGATTGAATCAGGTAGAAAATTATTGGGAAAATAAACTATGTTTGATGTATTAATTGTAGTTCTTTGCCACCGGACTTTTAACTCATTGACTGCTATAACTTTAATAATTATGCAGAGATAGATTAAGAAATAGCAAGTTTGGATTTAAGACGACGTACTGGGAAGGGTGGAAGTAGCGAGCGTGTCATATATATATATATATATATATATATATATATATATATATATATAATATAAGATGTAAATCAAAGTACTTATTTGTAAAATGCTTTACATTTCAGTGAAAAGAAGTAATTCACTAACATTAACAATAAAAAATTTGTTGGTTGTTAGCCATTTTTATTCTTTTAATTCATATGAAGTTTACTCAAAACTTAGGTATTCTTAAAATATGTTGAATTTATAGAGAGATGAAAAGAAGTCATTTTCTCGAAGACTTCAAAACTTCCATGACAAAAATTCAATAATTTAATTTTTAAAAACGTTGAAATATTAATAAATTTCCTATTACTTTTCTTCAAATTTATATCACCGTTCATATTTCTACACAATGAACATTGTGTACTTAAATGAATATACCAAATTTGCAGGGCTATTGAAAGAAAACTAAACAAAGTACAAACTTGTTGCTTTTATTTTTTTTTTTGGGGGGGGGGGCTACATGAAACATCAGGTCTTTGTTCCACCTCCACCAAATGA